>OX457047.1:8136854-8281854 GCA_949752735.1 Lumbricus terrestris | reverse complement strand
CAGTCAATCAGTCAGTCAATCAATCAATCAATCAATCAATCAATCAGTAAGTCAGTCAGTCAGTCGAAAACAAGCTATTTGCAGTTACTGTAGTTCTCGGACGCTACGATACCATCTGTTAATATTTTATGAGCATGCCTTATCCAATGTTTGTAAACATTTATGCAAGTAGTCGTAAGGCCTTTATTAAGACCACGATTGTATTCGTTTTTGAGGTGTGTAAAAAGTTCATATCCGCTCCGTCCAAAATAGCTTGCTTGATCGAGTCTATCATTTTTCTTTCTGCACACATGTCCAACAGATCAATTTTCTATCATTATCATTTATTTCATGCGGTTATTGTTTTCTAATCTTGCGCGCACCTCCATATTTTTTTATTTTCTGCTCCAATTTGATTCAGAAGATGGCGGTGATAAGTAAGCAGCGGGACGTGATAGCAACCATGCATGACTGCCAAGAAGTTAAATTTCAATCCTGTAACAGCTTGTGTTCACCCGTCAATGCTATTTGAATTGTGATTGTGATCGTGTTGTGCTAATGTATGTGTGAAGCAATAAACGATATTGATTAAACTGATCAAGCTATCTTCAGGTAATCATTATTACAATATAAGCAATTTAATCCATGCAATAGGTCCATGATTAGGATGTCATTGGTAGTGACTAGAGGACACATATAATTTAGTAGTTTTATTAGATCGTCGCATTTAAAACCCATTTGAATGCGTTTTAAGGGTGTCTGTTGAATATGCAAATTCTCTCGTTTGAACGGTAATTGAAAGGTTGTGTCCAATTACCTACTACGTCATTTATTTACTTAATAATGACTTCGAAGCGATTCGGCCTAAATCATTACACAAATTTAAATATTTATTATCCGATTGAATCCGTTTTGAAGATGTCCAATGACGTATATTATATGCTAAGAGTTTAACAGTTACGAGTGACAGTTGAGCAGTCGAATCAAGAAGTTCAATATGACCTGCAGTCTACCGCGGTCTTGCTGCCCCGCAACTCTGTGTCATGCGGGGGTCGCGCATAACATTGAGGTCAATGTGGAGTTAGATAAAATGGTCGCCTTATCCAATTTCTCCTCCGTCAAGTGCATGCTGACGAGTGACGATGAGGCCCTTACATGATGTATCAAGTTGCTCTTTCTCTGGTCTTATCCACCGCTCTTCGTATATCCATGCCCTGCGTTTCTAAGTCATCCATCACGTTCTTCATCCATGTCTTTTTTGGTCTTCCTCTGCTTTTCTTCCCTTCTGTTTGTCCATATAGCACTGTCGCTGGTAGCCTTTTCTCCTCCATCCGTGTAACATGTCCGAACCAAGTCAGTCTTCTCTTCCACGTATTTACTACTGTAACGCCCTACTAATTGGGCTTCCTAAGGTTCGCTTGTCATCTATGCAATCTGTACTAAATTCTGCTGCTAGACTTATTGCACGACTTCCTCGATACTCGCACATCTCTACATTCATGACTCATAACCTTCACTGGCTTCCGATCTTTGCCAGAATCAGATACAAGGTCTTGCTCCTATAGTTACTAAGTCCCTGCAGGGCATAGCGCCTAAATATCTGTGCGACTTAATGTGTAAGCCTGTTTCTGCAAGATCTTCACGCCCTCTTCGTTCTGCTGACCGCTTTGATCTATTTGTACCTATATCTTGAACCTCATTAACCCAGCATCGGGCTTTTGCTATTGTTGGTCCTTTTATTTGGAATCACCTTCCTTCTGAAATTCGTGGCAGGATTCTTGTAGGAAATTCACCTGCATCTTTTCGCTGCTTGAAGACTTTTCTTTTTTCATGGACCTGTCACGCTGAGAGCGCTTCTGAATAGCTCCGCTGTGAGAAGTGCTTTACAAATGCTTTATTAGATTAGATTAGATTAGATTAGATCCTGATTCTGTCAATTACTGTCTCTGTTTGTCCAGTTTCCTCTCGAGTTAGCCTATTTCGTTGCGTATCTTTTCTATCCTCGATCTTCTCAGTATTCGCCTTATACACCCTTAGAATAGACTCAATTGACGTCATATATAACGAAAGGAGACGACCAACATTAATAATCCGTCTCCACGATAGCGTCAAACGCCGAATGCAAATAACTTTACACGTATGCCGCTTAAGACGCATTAATTAATTAATCGTGATGAAGTCATTCCATTTGATGTTGCTTAATTAATTAAGTAATTAATTAACTAAATTGATTAAATAATTGATTGATTAATTAATTCATTCGTTCGCTCGTTTGCTCATTAATTAATTAATTAATTAATTCATTCATTAATTAATTCATTCATTCATTCATTCAATAATTCATTCATTCATTCATTCATTCGTTCGTTCATTCATTCATTCATTCATTCATTCACTAAATAAATAAATAATTCATTCATTCATTCATTTATTCATTCATTCATTCATTCATTCATCCTAGGGCGAGGCATGTATGCCAACAATTTTTCTCTACCCGTTACTGTCCGATGGTCTCAGAAACGTCATTGTTCGGTTGATCCATCGACACGTAAGACAGCCAAGTATCTCGCGGTCTCCAACGAGGCCTCTTCCACTGAGGTGGGGCAACCAACGTGAGATACCGTCCTGCGTCAATAGTCGGCTGGTGTCTGACCACATCGTCAAATGGACCCGGTCGTCTTCTTCTCAATCCCGAATCATATCAATGTGAGAAGTTGTGAGAAGTTGCTGGTTCGTTCGCTGTCGAACTTCCACATTCGTGATGAAGTCATTCCATATGATGTTGCTTGTCGTCCTCGAACACCAGAGCGATCAACTTCTTATCCTCCACTTTGGTCGAGGTCCATACTTAGCCACAATATAAGAAACTCGATTGTACGCAAGCATTATACAATTTGAGCTTGACCTCCAGGGGTAATCGTGCGGACCAGACATTTCTGTCAAGGTCTCTCATGACCTTTTCCAGCTGCCCTCTAAATGGTCGACTGACTTGGTAAAATGAGCAGACTTTGGACATAATAGCCTTGGTTGGCTGCGAAAAAGTTAAACTATTTAAACTCCAATCCTCTAACGACTCGTGATCATCCGATGACGTCTAATGTTGTCACGTTCATATACATGTAAGTCTGACACAATTATTGCTCTCTCATACAACAATTTTCCAGTTTCACACAACATAGAAAACCTAAATATTTATTATTGGCTTTAAACTTTTTTCGGGCTCGAATGCTCTTCAAAAATCTGTAAACGGGACAGAATAAATGAAAAGTATGGGTCTACTGTAACTCTACAGAGAATGAAACTTCGCACTTTTACCGAGCAGGAAGATTATTCGTGGATAGGCCTATATGTATTTATATCTGAAGTAATGAAGTATTTTACGGTGTGTAATGATATTCGTAGTTTTCCAAGAAATTATCTTTTAATAGAATTTTAACAGCTATTAAGCTTGTTTAGCGTTGTAAGATCAATAAACTTTACATTTACGAGTCCAGTACAACCTGATATTTAAGAATTTATAATGCGCCAGTGCGATAATTGTGATGCTTTCGTTTGTGGTTGATACTAAATATAAGCTAAGTCGCAGAGATCGATATTGGTTGAACGACGCTGCATGTCAAATGGAGCACTTTTAGCGTCGTCGTTCACAGTTATAAGACACAGCGCTCTCTCTGTTTGTTTGTTTGTTTGTATGTGCACTTGTTATAGCGCCCCTTCAAGCTCTCCCACTCAGAGGCGCTCCCGAATGCAGAGCGGACACTGCATCGGAGTTTCACGCCGAAGCGCTGAGCAATTGTGAGTGAAGGACTTGCCCAAGGTCCTTACGCGGCGAGGTGGATTCGAACCTCGAACCTTTCGGCTTCAAGGCAATGACGCCACCACTACACCACTGCGCCTCACAATGTTAGTTTCGTTAAAATTGCGCGAAACATATTGCTCTGCGTTTTGCGGATCGACCTCGTCAAATCGACGAAACTTGTCACGAGCTTAGAGCTATCAAGCTCCATGCATTTCTCCATGCAATGGTAGGCTATTGGTTTTTAGTAATTCAGTTTTCCTATAGTATGCGGTTATATGATTTTCGGAGACTCTATGGGCCAATCTAGGAAACCGGCAGTCACTTGCGCCAGCCTGAGAATCACCCATGTAGGAATACCTTTATCATGCGAAGCAGACTCCAGGTTGCTGCAACAGATTGGAAATAAATTACACTTATACACACACCAGAAAACGCTTGCAATTGTCTATAGAAAAATAATGAAAATTTTATCTCCGCCACTGGTTGCACTCTGCCAATGACAGCAGGAGTGGATAAAGAAATTTTTTGAAGGGCAAAATTTTCGGTGTTTTTGTCAGAAAAAATCTGATGACTTTTTTAGTCGTTTGGTCAAAATGTCTGGAAAATATGCCAATTTTCCTTTGCCAAAAACTAACTGACGACTTTTTGCAGTCTTCAGTCACCTGGTCGACGTAATCTCTGCAAGCAATAAATATACACCGTAATTTAAAAAAACTAAGCCAAACTGTTTTCATATAATCTCCAATGCCTATCACTCTACAATTTTCCAAATATTCAGAGAATTGGACCAAGAATATGATTCCAAAATTTCATTAGATAAAGTTGGACGGGTAAAAAGATATGAATCTTTCAACTTCATATGCCGAAATTTCAGTTTACAAGCAATTTTCTGTCAGATTCAATGAAAAGTAAACCAAACTGTTTTTCTTATATCTCTAATGCCATACTAAAATTTAAAATTTTTTACGCGATATGTGATCAGACATTGGAGATACATGAACAACAGTTTGGCTTAGTTTTTTTGAATCATGGTGTACTATGACCTCTCTAGTCGTTGTATCCTGCTTTTCTCTCGCGCTGCATTGATTCATTGATATATTGCTTGTTGAAACCAAATGGGGGGGTCACGTCCTATGCACTTTTTAAATGGGGGCATGGCCGAATTGGTCCCTGGATCCGCCCCTGAATTCCAGTAACAAGCCTGGGTAAACGAGTAAGGCTAATGATCTTTGTTAACACACAGTGATGTTGATGTGCAACAAAATATGAAAAAAGTTCATTCAAAACACCTGAAATTGAGATAATTAAAATAGTAAAGTAGAATAGCTCTGGGGTGTGTCATACCCTACCCCACCTCCAACGGGTTAGGTCCAACTAGGACAATGTTGATTCTGATTGATTAGATGAATATCTTAATTGTCCATCGCAATACAAAGGTCATTAGAGTAGTCCCTTGCTTATATATTTAGACTTATGATTGGTGCTACAAGAGTTCAGCCAGTCGCGATATTAGGAACATAAACAATCCTGCATAATTCGATTCTTTAGCTTCTGCTTGATGACATTGCGTCATATCAAACGATTATGTCGGTGTCGTCACCCTCCTGTCTTAGGGACTGGCATTGCCGCACGTAGGGTATTGACGCATTGGCTCTGCACTTTGGAATCAGCTCCAGTGACACGTTCTTCGGTATTAGCTGGTTGTTTTATTTATTTTATTTATTTATTTTTTGCCAAAGAAACAAAAGAACATGGGTACAAGTAGTGGATACAGAACGGTCTCTAAGCAACTGGAAGCGAGAAAAAAACTAAGAGCGTAATTGTATCAACCTGGCCCCTAAATTACATTTACATTTCAGTCAACGATCCATGTCACACAGTTGTAAGCAAAAATGTTCTGTTACCAAAGTTCATCTTATCGCTCTCTCAAAAACTACTTTCTTACTGTCTTACTTTCAGATTTCTTCGCACTGATAGCACCTCTGATTGCTATGCACTGCACTGTGAGAGGCGCTTTATTAATTCGGTTTTTCTTTTTCACTGATAACCAGATTAATTAATGTCTATTAGTTTTTCGAGTGACGAATATCTTCTGCTTCGTTCTGTTCTTCAGAAGTGAGGGTGCTGTTGGCAATTGGTGCAGGGAATCGTCAAGTAACATTTATTTTATCTGCAATAAAATTGTTATCAAAATGGCTTCTTTCGTGGCTCATGCATAGATGGATGCCTCATGCAAGTAACGAAGTATGCATGCATTAATAAATGCACATCTCAAGCGGCTATTTATTAACCGCTATTTTTCTCCAAAATGGGCAATTCATAATATCAATGAGATCCCTTTTGAAGGTGTCTAAGTTGAGCATTTAGTGGCCGAAATGAGCTGGCTGCGGGGAATACTGGGCAGAAGTAGAAGGGAAAGGATCAGAAATAAGAAGACCAGAGAGGAACTGGGAGCGGAGGAAACAATAGTGGACAAAATCAAGAAGAGAAGACTCACGTGGTTTGGACATGTATCAAGGATGGACGACAGAAGACTGCCAGCTGCGGCTCTACACGGCAATGTGGAGGGACGGAGAAGTAGAGGACGTGAAAGAAAAACATGGATCGACTACATAAGAGAAGATCTAGAGGAAAGGTGCATGGATATGAGGAATGCCATGGATATCATCAAGGACAGAGCAGCGTGGGACGCCATGTAAAAGCCTCATCGTCGGCACGGCCGGACGGAGGAGAGCAATGATGATGATGATGAAGTTGAGCATTAGAAATCTTATCGACATGTAAGTGTTTAATATCCCTCATTTTTCATTGTTTCGGTTTAACGACACTGTGTGATAGCAGAGTCATTAGCATTGCCCTCCTTTTATTGTCCAGGCTTGTGACTGGGGGGGGGTCAAACCGTCAGACTACTGAAATATTAGTCGAAAGAGAGAAAGAAACTGATGAACAGTAATTGATGAATTAATTGAATGACATTGAAAATTCTAAAGTCCTTCACAGCCAAACTTTTGAAGAATACCGAACCTGGAACTGCTCCACAATGTATGAGCATATGAAATGTGTTATGTACTCTTTTAAGTTGTTAAACATGAACATTGGTCAAATTGTTATGCTTCATTTAGACACCTTTTGATGGTGTATAACTTTTAGGATGCTGGAAATTATTGTGAATCACGAAGAAACGGCACACATCGTTTGCTGAGCCCAGTCAGAACTTATTTCGTTGCTTTGTTGAATTTTATGGTGTGCAAAGACAACGCTACCGTTTCCAATGATTGTCTGCATAATGATTGTATGATAATGAATACGCAATTCATTCATATATTTATTCCAGAATTTATATAGCGCTACTTCAAGGGGACTACTCAGAAGTGCTCCCGACTCTAGCACGTGAAAAAAGGACAGTTTTGAGTTTAATGAAAAAAGTTTCATTAAAAGAACCCCAGGATGGAGATGTAGGTCCTGTGGGAGCCCATTCCAGACAATTGCACCCAAAACATTCTGCATGGCTGTAGTTCGTGCAAATGGGACCAAGAGCAATCCCTTCTGTGCAGATCGGAGGGACGTTGGCCTTGGCTACCAGTGAAGCAACAGAGCTCTCGAAAGTACAGTAGCGGCGCTAGGGGGGCTGGGGGCTAAGCCCCCCCCCCTACAAGAGGATCAGCCCCCCTAAAAAAGGGCCACCCGAATTTTTTACATCGAAATATCCACGATTTTCGGCTAACGACTAAAAAAAAGGTCGTCAGAAATTTTGGCGGCGAAAATGGACATTTTTTGCCGCGAGGCTTCTGCCCCCCCGAAACTGAAATCCTGGCGCCGCCACTGTAGTCTGGGGCAATTCCAAACTGACATTGCCTAACCAGAGCAGTAATCCTATATTCAATACGTTGCCGAGTGGAAAACCAGTGTGATGTCTCCAGGATATAGCTGGAAACACGATCAAATTTAGTGATTTGTCCAATTAAACGTGCTGCAGAGCGTAAGACTCGGTTCAAGCACATTATTCGAATGGATGGTAGGCCAGAGTGGATTGACGACCAATTGCCAAAACTGGAAGTAATGAGAGAATGAACTATATAGTGGTGAAAGTCCTAGATGTTAGTGAACGATCAATAATTATTGTGCGAAGCTGAATCGGTTTACAGTAGGAAATTACAATCGAGAATTCAAGGAGGCAAAAATTTAAGAAATAGACCACTTGGCAGTCTGGTATTTATTTTTCAACATTGGCTGGTTTTCGGCTTTAACCCAGGGCCGCGTTTAAGACTCCTCGAGTGTCGGTGCAAAGTGTTACCGCAGGGTCATAGTGTCGTTCGAGCGGCCGATGGTTTTCCAAAAGCTACGGCCACGTGTCATATCATGTCATGTCGATCGCCGACGTCGCCGCGCGACGTTTGGCCACATGCATGGACTATTATAGCTATCCACTGCTGTTTATCGCGTGCAGCGGCGAGGAGATGGGATCCGGAAAGGTGGGACCAAGAACGAACGTTTTTAATCTAAAAATTATATCAGGTAGGCCTATAATAAAGCTTAGCTCTCTAGCGCCATTCTGCTCATTTCGCACCAGTCTGTGATGTCTCCAGTTATTCCCTACACGGTTTCCCCCTAGTCTCCGTCCATCGTCCCCAAAAACTGATCAAGCAATCTTCGGGTAATCACTATAATAATAATAATATATGACTTATTGGTTCCTTTTGCTCGCTCTGCAACAATGCAGAGGCGTTCACTCTCTGAGGTTGGTTTAACAACCTGTTACAGTAATGGACTTCCCTTGACTATGCGACACCTCTCAAGCTGTTCTCAATTTCACAAACTGCTGAAGACTGGATTTTTTCGCTTGATCTCGGCCGGGAGCGCCTCCGATACCATTAAGGAGCGCTACATTAATTCTGATTGATTGATTGAATTTTATCCATGCTTTAGGATGTTATAGGAAGACGTATCTAGCAGATTTTATTAGATCATCGTATTTAGAACCAATTTGAATGCGTTTTAAGGGTGTCTTTTGAATATGCAAACTTTCTAGTTTGAACGGTGTTTGAACGGTTGAGTCCAATGATCTACCACATCATTTATTTACTTTGTTTGTATGCGCACTTGTTATAGCGCCCCTTCCAGCCCTCAACGGCTACTACTCAGAGGCGCTCCCGACTACAGAGCGGACACTGCATCGGAGTTTCACGCCGAAGCCCTGAGCAATTGTGAGTGAAGAACTTGCCCAAGGTCCCTACGCGGCGAGGTGGATTCGAACCTCGAACCTTCCTAATAATGACTTCGAAGCGATTAGGCCTAAATTATTGCACAAATTTAAATATTTATTATCCGATTGAATCCGTTTTGAAGATGGCCGATGACGTATACTATTTGCTAAAAGTTTAACAGCTACGAGCTACAGTTGAGCAGTCGAATCAAGAAGTTCAATTTGACCTGCAGTCTACCGCGGTCTTGCTGCCCCGCAGCTCTGTGCCATGCGGGGGGTCCCGCATAACATTGAGGACAAAGTGGAGTTAGATAGAATGGTCGCCTTATCCAATTTCTCCTCCGTCAAGCGCATGTTGGCGATGAGGCCTTTACATGACGTCTCCAAGTTGCTCTGTCTCTGGTTTTATCCACCGCTCTTCGTATGTCCATGCCCTGCGTTTCTAGATCCTCATCCGTGTCTTTTTGGTCTTCCTCTGCTTCTCTTCTCTTCTGTTTGTCCATATAACACTGTTGCTGGTAGTCGTTTCTCCTCCATCCGTGTAACATGTCCGAACCAAGTCAGTCTTCTCTTCCGCGGATTGACTACTGTTAGTAATCCCTACTAATTGGGCTTCCTAAGGTTCGCTTGTCATCTGTGCAATTTGTCCTAAATTCTGCTGCTAGACTTATTGCACGACTTCCTAGATACTCGCACATCTCATGACCTTCACTGGCTTCCGATCTTTGCCCAAAGCAGATAGTAATACTAAGTCCCTGCAGGGCTTAGCGCCTAAATACCTGTGCGACTTTTAATGTGTAAGCCTCTTTCTGCAAAATCCTCACGCCCTCTTCGTTCTGCTGACCGCTTTGATCTATTTGTACCTAGATCACGAATCTAACTAATTCAACATCGGGTTTTTGCACTTGTTGGTCCTTTAATTTGGAATCACCTTCCTTCTGAAATTCGTGGCAGGATTCTTGTAGAAAATTCACCTGCATCAGGGCCTTTTTTAACGTGCAGTTGCGCACAAAATGTGCAGTTCTAAATGGATTTGTGCAGTTGTAGAAACATGCAGAAGCACTTCTGTACAGTTAAAACTAGCGAAAAAAGGCCATTGTCCTCCGATTGGAAGTAATTTACCATGGAGGATGGGAAGAAAAGAAGGGGTTGTGCAGTTCTAAAAATTCCTTAAAACAGCCCTGACCTGCATCTTTTCGCTGCTTGAAGACTTTTCTTTTTTCATGGGCCTGTCACGCTGAGAGCGCTTCTGAATAGCTCTGCTGTGAGAAGCGCTTTACAAATGTTTTGTTCGATTAGATTAGATTAGATCCTGATTCTGTCAATTACTGTCTCTGTTTGTCCAGTTTCCTCTCGAGTTATTTCGTTGCGTATCTTTTCTATCCTCGATCTTCTCAGTATTCGCCTTATACACCCTTGGAAAACGCTCAATTGACGCTATAATTTGGAAAGGATACCAGTGGCGGCGCTAGGGGGCTGGGACTAAGCCCCCCTACAAGAGGTTCAGCCCCCCTAAAAAAATGACCATCTGAATTATTTTACATTGAAATATCCACGATTTTGGTCGATGACTAAAAAAAAAAAGGTCGTGAGAAATTTTGGCGGCGAAAATGGAAAATTTGGCCGCGGGCTTCAGCCCCTCCAAAACTGAAATCCTGGCGCCGGCACTGAAGGATACGACCAACATCAATACTCCGTCTCCACGTTAGCGTCAAACGCCGAATGCAAATAACTTTACACGTATGCAGCTTAAGACTCATTAATTAATTAATCGTGATGAAGTCAATCCATTTGATGTTGCTTAATTAATTAAGTTAATTAAGTAATTAATTAACTAAATTGATTAATTAATTGATGGATTAATTAATTCATTCATTCGTTTGCTCGTTTGCTCATTAATTAATTAATTAATTAATTAAATAAATAAATAAATAAATAAATAATTAATTAATTAATTCAATCATTCATTCATTCATTCATTCATTCTTTGAATCATTCATTCATTCATTCATTCATTCATTCGTTTATTCGTTCATTCGTTCATTCGTTCATTCGTTCATTCGTTCATTCGTTCATTCGTTCATTCGTTCATTCATTCATTCATTCATTCATTCCTTCAGTCATTCATTCATCCTGGGGCGAGGCATGCATGCCAACAATTCTTCTCCACCCGTTACTGTCCGATGGTCTCAGAAACGTCATTGTTCGGTTGATCCATCGACACGTAAGACAGCCAAGTATACCGCGGTCTCCCACGAGACCTCTTCTACTGCGGAATGGCAACCAACGTGATATTCCGTCTTGCGTCAATGGTCGGCTGGAATCTGGCCACATGGCCATATTGACCGAGTCGTCTTTTTCTCAATATCGATTTTTATCAATGTGAGAAGTTGCTGATTCGTTCGCTCTTTAACTTCCACATTCGTGATGAAGCCATTAAATTTGATGTTGCTTGTCCTTCTCAAACACCATTGATCCAGAGCGCTCAACTTCTTATCCTCCACTTTGGTCGAGGTCCACACTTAGCCACAATATTATAGGAAACTCGATTGTACGCAAGCAATATACAATTTGAGCTCGACCTCCAGGGGTAATCGTGCGGACCGGACATTTCTGTCAAGGTCTCTCATGACCGTTTTCAGCTGCCCTCTAAATGGTCGACTGACATGTTGTTGGTAAAATGAGCAGTTGGACATAATTATATAATGGCCTTGCATGGTTGCCAAACAGTTGAACTCCAATCCTCTAACGACTTGTGATCATCATGTTATGACGTCCAATGATGCCACGATCATATGTATATAAGTCTGACACAATTGTTCTCTCATACAACAATTTTCTAGTTTCGCACAACATAGAAAACCTAAATATTTATTATTGGCTTTAAACTTTTTTGCTTCGGGCTCGAATGCTCTTCAAAAATCTGTAAATGGAATGGAATGAATAAAAAGTTATGGGTCTACAGAGACGGAACCTTTGCGCTTTGACAAAGCAGGAAAATCAACTTCGTGTCTCATCGACTGGCATTGGCACGCATGTAGGGTATTGACACAAAACTACTTTGGAATCAGCTCCAGTGACACGCTATTCGGTAAGTTCGGTATTGGCTGGTTACCAAAGCTCATCTTATCGCTCTCTCAAAAACTTCTTTTTTCACTGACAACCAGATTAATGTCTATTAGTTTTTCGAGTGATGAATATCTTCTGCTTCGTTCTGTTCTTCAGAAGTATAGGCTGCTTTTGGCAATTGGTGCAGGGAATCGTCAAGTAGCATTTATTTTATCTGCAATATTTTTTTATATCATTTACCAAAATGGCTCCTCTCGTGACTCATGCGTAGATGGATGCCTCATGCAAGTAAGGAAGTATGCATACATTGATAATTGCACATCGCAAGCAGCTTTGGTGAAGGTCTTCCTTGAACCGTAACTCATATTTTTCTCCAAAATGCGCTATTCATAATGTCCATGAGATCTATTTTGAAGGTGTCTAAGTTGAGCATTACGGATCTTAGAGACATGTCAGTGTTTTATATCACTCATTTCTCGTTGTTTCAGTTTAGCGACGCTGTGTGATAGCAAAACTCATTAACATCGCCCTCTTTTTTCACCCAGGCTTGTGAATGGCAGGGCAAACTACTGAAATATTTGTCGATAGAGAGAAAGAAACTGATGAACAGTAATTGATGAATTTATTGAATGACATTGAAAACTCTAAAGTCCTTCACAGCCAAAATTTTGAAGAATACCGAACATGGAACTGCTCCACAATGTATGAGCATATGAAATGTAGGATGGACTTTTTTAAGTTGTTTAAAGATTGAACATTGAACAAATTGGTATGCTTCATTTAGACACCTTTTGATGGTGTATAACTTTTAGGATGCTGGAAATTATTACGAATCAGGAAGAAACGGCACACATCGTTTGCTGAGCCCAGTCAGAACTTGTTTCGTTGCTTTGTTGAATTTTATGGTGTGCAAAAACAACGCTACCGTTTTCAATGCTTTTCTGCATGATATAACGATTATAGTGACAACAATGGTTATATGATAATGAATACTCAATTCATTCATTTATTTATTCCATAATTTACATAGCGCTTCTTCAAGGGGACTACTCATAAGTGCTCCCGACTCTAACACGTCAAAAAGGGACAGTTTTGAGTTTAATAAAGACTGTTTCAGTAATAACCCCAGGAAGTAGACGTAGCCCCTGTGGAGGCCCATTCCAGACAACTCGGCCAATCGCAGAAAAGGCTTTATTCTGCATGGTTGCAGTTCGTGCAAATGGGACCAAGAGCAATCCCTTACGTGCAGTTCAGAGGGACGTTGGCCTTGGATACCAGTGAAGCAGCAGAGCTCTCGCAAATAGTGTGGGGGCAATTCCAAACTGGCATTGCCTACAGTGGCGTAGGCAAGGAGGGTTTCGGGGGTTAAAACCCCCCATTGGCTCCGGGAAAAAGGTTTTTTAAGGTTATTTTTCCATTTAAGTAAGAAAAAATAGCAAAACACAGGGCTTCCGGCCATAAAACACCCCACCATCAAAAATTTCTGGCTACGCCACTGATTGCCTAGCCAGAGCAACAATTCTAAATTCAATGCGTTGCCGAGTGGAAAGCCAGTGTAATGTCTCCAGCATGTAGCTGGATACATGATCAAATTTAGAAATTTTAAAAACTAAACGTGCTGCAGAGCGTAAGACTCGGTTCAAGCACATTATTCGATTGGATGGGAGTCCAGAGTAGAGTGACGAGCAATTGTCAAAACGTGAAGTAATGAAGAAATGTACTAGGGTGGTGACAGCACTGGACGTTAGTGAACGATCGATAATTATTATGCGAAGCTGACGCAGTTTACAGTAGGAAATTATAATCGAGAATTGAAAGAGGCAAAACTTTAAAATATAGACCACTTGGCTATCTGGTATTTATTTTTCAACATTGGCTGGTTTTCGGCTTTGACCTCGGCCTCGTACACCACTCCACCAATGCATATCGGTCCTCATTTTCACATTTTGAAGCTATCTCAAAAGCTCTCATTTAAAATAAAATATCGCTATTGAGCAGGGGCGGATCCAGGGGGCCAATCCGGCCATGGCCCCCCATTTCAAATCACCATGGGACGTGGCCCCCATCCATGGTGGCCCAACAAAAATTTTCAGGGTGTCAGTCATGCACAGGAGATTTAATGTATAAATGTAATTAAAATCTAATCTAAGTCTCTCACACAATTGCATTGTCTTTATATAAAGCATCAAAATGAAACAATCTTTCAACAGTATCCAACTATGATTTATGGCATGCAATGTATGTTATTCGTGTATATATTCGTAGTAATTTGTAAAAACATTAACACCAATAAACACAATTATAACTAAGTACAACTAACTATTAATTACAAATCAAGTTAACACTAACAACAGTGTTTGGGATGTAATTTATTTTTGGCAGATGCCAAAAAAATTTCAGGGCGAAACATGTTAAGTTTTGAGTTTAGTCTATATGTGCAAGAAAATGCGGTGAATGGTAACACATGTTTACTCCTTGTTTTTATTTATATCTTACTATATTTCAGTCAGTAGTGGGAAGTATTTTATTTATTCTAGTCTTAAAAAGTCATCAGTTTTTTAGAAGGAAAATTGAACACCTTTTTGAAGATTTCTGACGGTTCACTAAAAATTCATAAGTTTTTGGGAAGCGAAATTGAACACCTTTTTTAAATTTCGCACGGAAGAATAAAAAGTCATCGCTCTTTTAGACGAAAAATTAAACACCTTTTTTTAAGATTTCGCACGGATGACTACAAAAGTCATCAGTTTTTTGGGATGCTAAATTGAACACTTTTTTTGAAAATTTCGCACGGAAGACTAAAAAGTCATTGTTCTTTTTTAGACGAAAAATTTAACACCTTTTTTAAGATTTCGCACGGATGACAACAAAAGTCATCAGTTTTTTGGAATGCGAAATTGAACACCTTTTTGAAAATTTCGCACGGAAGACTAAAAAGTCATCACTCCTTTTAGACGAAAAATTAAACACCTTTTATTAAGATTTCGCACGGATGACTACAAAAGTCATCAGTTTTTTGGGATGCGAAATTAAACACCTTTTTTAAAATTTCGCACGGATGACTACAAAAAGTCATCATTTTTTGGGATGCGAAATTAAACACCTTTTTTGAAAATTTCGCACGGAAGACTAAAAAGTCAACACTCTTTTTATACGAAAAATTAAACACTTTTTTTAAGATTTCGCACGGATGACTACAAGAGGTCATCAGTTTTTTTATTCTAAATTGAACACCTTTTTTTGAAAATTTCGCACGGAAGACTAAAAGGTCATCACTCTTTTTAGACTAAAAATTAAACACCTTTTTTAAGATTTCGCGCGGATGACTACAAAAGTCATTAGTTTTTTGGGATGCTAAATTGAACACCTTTTTTGAAAATTTGGCACGGAAGACTAAAAAGTGATCACTCTTTTTAGACGAAAAATTAAACACCTTTTTTAAAATTTCACAGGGATGTCTACAACAAGTCATCAGTTTTTTGGGATGCGAAATTAAACACCCTTTTTGAAGATTTTCGGCGGATTACTTAAAAGAGAACATCTAGTTTTCGGGAAAGATGTTTTTAAGTAAAGTCTATATTTATTGAGACCTTATGGCACTCTTATAAGCACTGAAAATTACAGCTATTTTGTTAAGATAACAGCTTAAAATGCTACCATTGCAATGTGAAAATTCAAAATGTTTCTGGTGGGGAGGGGCATATCCCCTCCCCACACCCCTCCCCTACCACTCTCGGCGTTGCGCGCCTCATGATTGTCTTCAGACGATCAATTATCTACCCCTCCGGAAACCTCAATCCCCCAGAGGTGGGAGCTAAATTAAACTCTGGTTTCGGCCAAAAACGACTAAAAAGTTCATCAGATTTTTTCAGCGAAAGATCAACAAAAATTTTTCCGACCCCAGCCCAAACATATTTTGTGGCCCCCCTTCGAAAATTCCTGGATCCGCCCCTGCTATTGAGCACGTAGTTCCTCCAAAATAACTCTGCGGGCATCACAGAATCGGGCTAGGACGCATTGATTCCAGAACACAACATTCCTTAGTCAGAAAACTGTTGAAAACTCAAGAAAATGTCACATTTCCTCTCAGCAGGTGCATGCTGATGCCGGAAGCGCGGCCATGCAAGAACCTGTAGCATAACCATGCATGTACTTTAATTGACTAAGACGAGTAAGCATCGCCCTCCCCATTCTTTATACTTTGGACTGGTACTGCTATTGCATGGCCAGCGTCATAGCGATTTTCGCTTAGTTTTGCTCTATGTATTTCACGAACCCTTATATTGCAACGTTACCAATTACATAATGTCCGATTATTTTGATTTATTATTATTCAACAGTTTAACGACATCATATAACTACAAAGGTTGTTGACGTCTTTAAAGTTTGATGTATTGCAGCTCACTTTTGTTTAACTGTTCAGTAGTTTCTGTTTGTACTTTCTTTTTCTTTGTTTTTTCCTTTTGTTCTTTTTTTTGTTCTTTTCTTTTCTTTTCTTCCTGAATTTGACTAACCGCCTTTCATGACGATAGTGTTCACCAAATGGCCGTAGTCGATCCTCTTTTATACATGCATCATTATTTAGTATTTAGCATATATGCAAAATTATGCCCACATGCATTTATATATATATATATATATACATATACATATACACATATGTCACCATAATTACATATGCCTATAATTCTTTATATACAAATGAGCACATGTACACATGTGCCCACATATGTATTGTCATTATGTACACTTATGTATTATTATCATTAATTTAGACATTTCATGAAGTTCACATGACATAAAATCTAGGCCTATTTAGTTTGATTAACATCAATTCTTATGAGTTCTCATTTCATAAAGTTCACATGACACAACATCTACTTATTTAGATCAACATCAATTCGTATCATTTCTCATAATCTCATATTTGCAAGCAATTTTCAATGTTCATATTTCACGAATAAAGTTACAAGCAGATAAGATATTCAACATTAATATGAAAATCAAAGTATTCACTCTTCAGCCATCATTTAGCAGCTTAAACAATATTATCAAGACCATTTTATTCAATGCCTGTTTCATCTATTACAGAATTATTCAAAAATTTTATCAATCCCCACACACACATATACACACGCACATACGCATGCACACACACAAACATAATCATATCAATTTAATAATGCAATAAAAAAAAATTCAAGGATAAAAGAAAACTTATGAAACATTTTTAAAAAAAAAATGATCTTTGTGAAATTGAAGCAAAACCATCTAAATTTATAATTCACATACATTTCACATTACACACAAGCCAATTATTATGTAACATTCTATGAACAGTCTTTACAGACATCTCCACTCTATAACCTAACTAACCACAGTTATCGCTGACAAATTGCATTTCCAATTCAGTTCAAGGCCAATTACCTGAGGCATTTAGTGATCAATGTGTTTGCAGATTATACATTTCTTAAATATAATATTTAATATAATTATATATACTTTTTACATAATTTTTCCATTAGTTATAGTCATTAGTATATTATAAGCTTCAAGATAAATATCTTGAATAGAAAATATACTTTTAACAGTGCATTCTACTTTTTTGTCCGCACATTTTTTAAGTAGTAAAACTGATATGTCATTCTTCTTGCAAGCAAACAGCGTATGTTCGATTGTTTCTGGCACTTGACATTCAGAGCACAGGTCTGTTGTGCTTTTACCTATCACTTTCAACCAGTTGTTATTAAGGACATGCCCCATTCTAAGTCTGGTAATTTGAACTTCTCGTTTCCTTATAGAATCCATAAATTTTATATCAGTGGATACCAAAGGCTGGATAGATTTGTAAAATCTCCCTTTTCCTTCATTATCATATTCATTTTGCCATATATTAATAACATATTTCTTTATTAATGAATAGATTTCCATCAATTCGAGATAATTTGTTGAGTTAATCTCCGGTATCTCTTGTCCTTTCTTTGCTAGGGTGTCTGCCATTTCATTTCCAGATAATCCAATATGGCTAGGGATCCATGCTATGACTATACTACTATTTTTAAGTTTATTAATATTATCTATAAATTCCAGAAATAAATTAGGCCGTGAACTAGACTTATTTTCTTTTATAGATGTGGCTACACTTAAGGAATCAGTATAAATAATATACTTATTTGTACTGTCATTCACATTTTCACTTTGAATAATCCATTTTATCGCTTCAATAATGGCTGTTAATTCAGCAGAATAAATGGAGGAATTATCTGCTAGTCTATAAACATTGTGAGAATTCACAGAGGGAATATAGAAAGCTGCAGACACTACATTTTCAAATTTAGATCCATCTGTATAAATTGACGTGTGATCATTGTATTTATCAATTAATTGTAATGACAAAGAAGACATAATATTAGATTATTTTGAGATTATAGCCTACTTTATTTATAATGCCATATACATCTGTTTTTGAGGTGTGTAAAATCCTCACTTCGTTTCCATTGTCTTTCAATAACTTTGTGCATTTGTATGAGACCTTTTCTGTGGTTGGACCAGTGGTCTGGAATGGCCTTTCTTTTGAGCTACACCTACACCTGGGACTCTACAAGTATCCTTCCTTACTAAACTTAAAACTGTTCTTTTTGGGCGCGCTGGAGTCGGGAGAGCCTCTTGGTGGTTTTTTCTTGAAGAGGCGTTATATAAATTTTCGAAAGAATGAATGAATGATCATATAGGGATGTCAGTGTTCCTTTGAGACGTACATGTAGGACAATGACTAATCTCGCCATCCCCCGCCATAAGAGCTCGTCTTGCGTTAATAGTCGGTTAGAACGTGGCAAATTAGCGCCAGACGCCTCATTCTCAATTTTGAGGTAAGAGATCGTCGGTTCGTTCGCCGTCGACCTTCATCCTCAAAATAATATCATTGATACAGAGCGCCCACCTTCATCTCCTCTGCTGCGGTCAATCTCAACGCTTCACCGCCAAACAGGAATGTCGACCGAACGCAAGCATCATACAATTTGAGCTTGACCTCCTAATAGTGAAGACCAGACATTTCTGTCAATGTGTCTCATGATGACCATACTACGTCTAACGTCTGATTATATTTTGTACCAAATTCGTGCAACAGCGAGTCCAGATATACCGGCACATACTCAACTATCTTGTCGTTCACACCTACATGTATTCCCTCCATTGGGGACATGAAGTAACCCGAAGTCTTAATGTTGGGTTTTCTCCAGTGGCGGCGCCAGGATTTCAGTTTGGGGGGGAGCTGAAGCCTCGCGGCCAAAATTTCACATTTTCATCCGTCAAAATTTCTGACGACCTTTTTTTAGTTATCGACCGAAATCTCGTGAAAATTTAATTTTTCGCGGCAAAATTTCTGACAACCTTTTTTTTAGTCGTCAGCGAAAAATCGTGGAATTTTCAACGTAAAAAATTCGGATGGCCCTTTTTTAGGGGGGCTGAGCCTCTTGTAGGGGTACTTAACCCCCCCAGTCCCCCTAGCGCCGCCACTGGTTTTCTCCAGTTAACCTCCAAACCCAGTGCACTGCTTCATCTACTTACAATTCCCCGCAGCATTTCAGCGTAAACATCTTTATCTTTATCTCCCTATTGAATTAAAATCTCAATTACAAAACGACCGAATTTCAGATAGTTTCTTGTCATCAGTATCAAACAATGTTCTGCGACTTAAGCACCTTTAAATGTTTTAAACAGAATGTATATCAGACAATGTCATACGACTTAAACACCTTTAAAAAGCTTGAAACAGAACGTATATCTATTAAGGACACCGCGCGAGGTCAATAAATGGTTGACTTCCAGAGGCAGTCTACAATAATTAATGAATATATCGTGAAAGCTGTATAATTGCAGTCAATGTCCGTTCTGAGTATTGCCAGTCCCAAGGCTGGATGAATGAAGAGGGCGACGACAATGACTGCTCTCATCACACTGTATCGTAAAATTTAGACTACATCGGTGAGTACGGTAACTGTGTATAGGGACCTTGGGAATCAAGTCTTTCACAATAAACACCAACTGAAACTACATTAGAAACTACACTAGATCTTCCTACTACTCCGCCCCTCCTCTTCTCCTCCTCTTCCTTCTCCTTCTCCTCCTCCTCCTCCTCCTCGTCGTCGTCGTCGTCGTCGTCGTCGTCGTCGTCGTCGTCGTCGTCGTCGTCGTCGTCGTAATCTTCATCATCATCATCATCCACGGCTCGCCCTCTTCTTTCTATTTGTGTTGGGGCCATGAGACTCGAGTACTTCACTTACAATTGGTCAGTGCACCCCGTGAAAAGAGCAACCGACAAAAGAGCGCCGGTGTCACGAAATAAAGTCTCCCCCCGATACAAAGTCTCCCCCGAAACAGAGTCTCCCCGTGGCTGAAACTCTGCATTGGAAGAAATTTTCTGAAGTAAAAGTAATATATGTTTTCTTGTTATATAATCTGGCAACGTAAACTAACCGTTTAGCCTGCTCATCTCTAAATTTGATGCAACTGTAGCCCATTTCACGCTGAACGGGGTAGACCTTATTTCGTGAACGGCGGAAATATTCTCTCCCCCACGGAGACTTTATTTCAGAATATACTCTCCGAGGGTCAATTTATTCTGGAACAGATCCTCCGGGGGAGAATCTGTTTCGAAATAGAGTCTCCGGGGGAGACTTTCAGGGGGGGAGACTCTGTCACGCCACACCGGCACATCTGAGCTAACGACAGTTGAATTTTTTCCCATGAAATGCATTGAGAAAATATTCTGCTAAAGATGATTCGAAATAATATAATTGCCTTCCTCTAATAAGATCGATAACTCAGCAGCGTATACTAAACACACTCTTTGTCCATTACTATATTTACTTCTTTGTCCTTTATTGCTGTTTGTTTCGGTCTTCTGCATACATGTACTTCCTTTACAGACTTATATGCCTCCCTTGTTTTCTCTTCTATTGTACTCTTTTCAATCTGATTGCAATTTTTCTCTATCCATTTCTGTTTATCCTTCCTGGCTGAAATCTTTACTTTATTACACAGGTTTTTTGTATTGTGCTGTTATTTTCTGTGAAGCTTTCATTCTGGTTTGTGTTTCTCTTTTTTCCTAGATTGTTCTAAAGTATCCGTTGGTATCCATTTCCTATTTGCCTCCTCCGTTTCTGGTATTGTTTCCTCTGCTGCATCTAACATGATCTTGTTTATTGTCTCTGTTCTGTGGTCTATCCTCAAGTCCTGCATCATGGCATTTTATATTCCTTTTTTTTTACCTCCTCTTCGAAGCAGCATCTTACTACCGGGTTCTCTAACATTTCCATATTTCCATGGGCGGAGTTTTTGTTTCCGTTTTTGTTTGTTTGCGGGGAGGGAACTAAAATATTTGGTCCAAAACGCGAAGTTGACGACCTTTTTTAGTAGTCGTCAAGTTCAAATCTCATGAAAATTACTATGTTGTATTTCCCGGCCGAATAAGTTTATGACCTTTTTTAGTGTTTGGCTGGAAGTTCTTGGGGACTAAACCCGAAAAAAGATACCGTTTACACGGTAAAAACACGACTCTGGGGCTTCCTTCGGGGGGCTTGACCCCCTAGCCCCTGATAGACTCCGCCCATGCATATTTCGTATCTGTGTGTATTGCTTTTTTATGACCTGCGGTTATTATCTGCTCCTTGAAAAGTTACGCACGGTCTCACTGCTGATTTTCATCTGTTGTCTATCATAATTAGGTCTATCATATTTGTATGTTTTCCATCTTGTGATCTCCATGTCCATTTTTGACAAAGAAATATCCACTGGTGTGGCTCCATGAGTTAAGAGTTAATAGGCTTGCGTTTGTGAGTTTTATGTGCGTACTGTTCATGCCGCTGTTAATGCACGACGACAACGACAAACTTTTGCAACAGTTATTCTGGTACAGGCGAATAAAAAGTTGTTTAATACTTAACCGATCATGAGATTTAGAAATCTCGGAAAGATTTAATGCGTTTGAGATAAAATGATCTCCCAGCTCCTGTTGGCCCTAAACACCTCTAAACGCAAGTAACCAATATTATTTATAGGCGAATTTCAAGCATAACCAAGCTCTCAAGTGCTGTAATACGCCGAGCAAATTTCTGTCCAGGGTAACGGCCTCTGTTGTCATAGACCCTGGTCAAATCGGATCCATCCATAACCAGATTGTCCGTTTCCCTGCACGGTAACACGTCAAAGGATCGAAAAATGATAAACCCATAGATGTTAGCAGATGTTCCTAACACAAGATGTCGCTTAGCACTTATCCCTAAAATACAGTTTTAATGCTCATAAGTGCTGTAATACGCCGAGCAAATTTCTGTCCAGGGTAACGGCCTCTGTTGTCATAGACCCTGGTCAAATCGGATCCATCCATCCATTACTGCAATAATTATTTTCTTTTCCCAAATGCTCAACTAGGCAATCCCATCGTAAATATCACTCACTAATATCGTCAACCAAATCGAGAAAGAAAAACTCTGACCTTCTTTCCTCAACACGGCTCGATCTTAATTCATTGAGCATTCGAAAAAGCTACTAGTT
This sequence comes from Lumbricus terrestris, assembly GCA_949752735.1. NCBI lineage: Eukaryota > Metazoa > Annelida > Clitellata > Crassiclitellata > Lumbricidae > Lumbricus > Lumbricus terrestris. The sequence goes on along the minus strand of OX457047.1, from coordinate 8,259,247 downwards.
ATTTAATATTGAGTGTACTTAGACTCTTTAAACCGACCCTCTTGAAGTTCAAAGTGCAAACGACTATTTTATTCATCTTATTTTTATTACTTCTATTACCAGTAATATTATCAGTAGTAGTGGTGGTGACAGCATTATCAATATGCTCATCATCATCGCCATCATAATCATCATCAATATCACCGCCATCACCACTATCAGCACTATCACCATCACCGTCGTCGTCGTCGTCATCGTCGTCGTCGTCCATCACCATCATCATCATCATTTGTGCACATTGTACTTAATCTGTTTAAAAACACTTGCCACTATATTTATAACGACAAAAAACAAACCCTTCCGACCATCCTGCAATACTAGACTGTCTGCTTTTATTTTGTATGCGTTGCAACAGGTTGCGGTTTGTCACCCTGATTGATAATAAACGAAGATATAATTAGTATGATTATAATTTATTTTAATAAATTATGGCCTGTGACCATTACAATCGTTTGCGTTGACCAAGCCACTCCAAGGCGAATCAATACATATAGATGTTTGTCCGAAGAAATTGATTTCATAACACTCGAAGAAAGTGATTCGAAGGTGTCTTGTGGGACGCGGTGGCGCAGCGGTAATTTCGGCGCCTTGTGACTGAAGGGTGGCAGGTTCGAATATATCTCAGTCAACTGCGTAGCGACCATAGTCGCAACCACTTTAGGGGACCCATGGGACGCGTCCCTTGCGGGCTCGAATGGTCTCCCAAATTTGCCCCCGTCTCTGAATAAACTTCATTAGAGATTGGAATTTTGGATAATTATGACATTCGATATACTATTAAACCTACACAAAATTCCCCCAAAAAATTCTAAATTATTTTGAATTATCTAATTAAACTTGAAATTATCTATCTGAAATCATCTACTGTATCTGATCATGAATGATAATACGCAATCAGATATTTAGTAGACATACTATTATGGTCTACTAACTAATCAATCTACCCGCGTTATATATGACTGAAAAGTGGAATAGGATCCAAACACTATATATTCTCACATATTCAACCTCTTGCCCTGTCTTTTGTTCTCTCATGCGTGGCAACACTAAGGTCATGCTGGCTTTGCGAATAATAATGCATAGGCCTATGGCTGTCTTCGCACGACATTCCACAGAGCTGAGTAGCATTTTTAAGGTCGTGTTGCTGGATCATTGATAAGAACTGTAGCCTATAACTGCTGCGCCTACTGTGTCCCATGCGTGTCCTCTGTCGATCCACATCTTGAACAATTTTGAAGAAATCATGCAGGCATTTGAGGAATACGAAAACCACAAAATATGGCTCCAGGGCACCGAACATTGCCCGTGGTTGCTATTCAAAACTACTGTGCACATGTCATTAAAAAGATGATCAGCGTCTCCTTCCTTATGACGACAGGCGGTGGACTGGCACCGCCAGATGGCAATTTTATTACATACGATCGTGTTAAGCAAATTGTGTTTGAATTATCGATTCAAATAAACGAATTGATCGATTGCTTCATTGATTGAGTAGTAGTATTTGCCGTTTAACGTCACTGTGTGGTAAAAAACCCAGTAGCGACGCCCTCCTCCTTTATCCAGACTTGGGACAGGCACTGGCAGAGTGCGACCAGTGGCGGAGTTACATTGAATGAGAGTTTGAGACTAAGTGTCTAGGAATCTTGACATGTACCAGTTTAATTGGATACTTTGCCCTTATGACCGTTATAATAGCATCAGTTGACACCGTTTCAAAGGTGTCTTATATGATCGTCCGAATCAATTAAGTGATTGACTATCGCGTCTGACTCGAATAATTATAACTTCATTCATTCATTTCGAAAATTTGCATACCGCCCCTTTAAGAAGTTTACTCTGAGGCGCTCCCAGCCCAGCCACGGTTAAAGAGAAAAGTCTTGACCAGCTGGTAGAAAGAGGGCAAATTATTCCGAAGTAGTAATGGCAAAGCAAGAGGGAGTCGCTTCCAAACGGAAGGGTCAACAACCGAGAAGAAGGTTCAACGCTGACCGGGAGAACTGACTCAAGGGAACATGAGCTCCCGTAGCAGCTGAGCGCATAGCTCGACATGAGGCTAAGTCGGACTTATCCTACCGTCTGATCTGATCTCTGTCGCCCTAGCAGAGATCAGATAAGTATAAGCAGAAACCGGGACATCATTTTGCCAATTGGGTGACCAGAATGAACCAACAAGCAATTATATAAACTCTGCTCGCAACGAAGGCGTGAACAAGGAATGAATATATAACGATCACAGCAGCATCATGATTATAGGGACCGTAATACAATACTTGGCCGACGGAGCTGGTTCGGGCGATCTTCTAAGACACCTTATAAACGGTGTCAACTGATGCTATTATAACGGTCATAAGCGCAAGGTATTCAATTACACCGGTACCAACCAATTATTTTTTTTTCATCAAGTGTGCATACTGTGAAAGTCAAGTGTCACTCCAATGTCGCGGGCGGTGTGAGAGAATGTAATATGGGGGAATGTCTCAGTCAAAAGTTGCTTGTCTATAGGCAAGTCAACTGCCCGCAACCGCCAGGCCAAATGAGTTGGGTTTTGGATGGATTCAGGAACAAACGATTCGAAGCCATCCAATCATGTAGGACATCAATGGCAGAGCATAGTACACGTGTAGGCCCAAAAGAGTTGATGTAGGCCTAATTGTAGATTTGCCGTTGCGATAATTCTTTAACATCAGAGGTTTGAGATAGGACGTAGCGGTATGTGAGGAACACTGCTGTATTGACAACCTCACTCCTGTTTCTTCCTGTTAGCCACTATGTGCGCTTCTAAATAATGATCCTGCAATATGCGCTTTATAAATCCTTAAATACAACACAATACAATATAACTATGCCTCCGGTATGTAAACCAACCGAACGATGAACGATGATTCTGATGCATGTAGATTAATAGCCTCGAAATAGACATTATAATTTATTTCCCTTATGAATGAAATAATGAGACTTAGATGAATGAAATCTCTCCCGAATGAATGAATTCTCTGCAGTAGATCAACCACAAAACGAGTCATTATCTGCGTTCAGATTTTAGATGAAGTGGTAACTTTACGAAATTATTCAATCACTAACTCATTCGGACATTCATATAGCGCTCCTTCAAGTAAAAAAAAACTACTAAGAGTCTCTCCCGACTCCTGCACTCCCCAAAAGAACAGTTTTGAGTTTAGAAAGGAATGATCCTGGCAGAGTCCCAGTGTGTAGGTGTAGCTCAAAAGGAAGGCCATTCCAGACCACCGGACCAACCACAGAAAAGGCTCGATTCTTCATGGTAGCAGTACGAGCAAAAGGAACCAAGAGGACTCCCTTATCAGCAGAGCGTAACTGACGACGTCCTTGGATACCCAATGTACATGTAGGGGTGCATAGCTCTCGGAGGTAAATTGGGGCAAGGCCCTGACAACATCGCCATACCTATGCAGCTGCCCTGAACTCAATACCCTGACGAATAGGGAGCCAGTGAAGTACCTCAAGCATGCAGTTTGAGACATGGCCATATTTATGGATTTGCCCAAATTATTAGACGCGCAGCAGAGCGCAGCAATCGGTCAAGACAAGTCAATCTGCTGGATGGGAGGCCAAGGTAGAGCGAAGAGCAATATAGTCAATGCGAGATGTAACAAAGGACTGCACTAAAGTAAGAGTATCAGCAGACGTAAGATAACGGATGACAGTGCGAAGCTGGCGCAGCTGATAATAGCAGTTTCGAGCAAGACGGTGAAGTTGAGGAGCAAAAGTGAGTTCTTGGTCAATTGGACACCGAGGTCATGAACCGTGGTTTCAAAGACAAAGCCAGGAAATTCAGATGCAAGAGAAAAGAGAATAAATTAATATAATTGTTTACTGCATTTATTAAACTGTGCCAGATAGCGACTAAGCACCAATACTTATTGGTGGTAAAGTGTATGATTGTTAGAAAAGGACTTGACAGTCGTCTCAAGATAGGAGAATTGGAAAATCTGGGTTCGCTGATCTTAAACAACGCCTGTGAATAAGCTGGTGCCATTGGCTTTAGAGCTGCACTTTGGAAATCCTGAATTACGATTGTGTTTTTTATTTAATAGTTTTTAAAAGCTGGTTCCGTAAGTACCGTTATTTGACATAAGTATTGTTCTTAAATCTCTGAAAACTATGACGAAGCTTTTATATAAGAAAGAATAATACCTGAAACAGGTGTCGAAATTAATAGCAAAAACCTTTTGAGAGTTGCATTTTGACACTTATTCGATGCTTAGTCACCGACATGATATCACGATCTTTTGTGCAGAAGGTAAGATTGACTTTTTCATAGTTCACCGACAGTCCATGTCAACAAATTCTGTTGCCCTCGACAGAAATTATTTTTTACATTTCTCAGCACAAAATTAATGACTATTATCATTATTCAACGGTTTAACGATCATCTTGTGGGGCGCGGTGTTGCAGTGGTGGCGTCGTTGCCTTGAAGCCGGAAGGTTCGAGGTTCGAATCCACCTCGCCGCGTAAGGACCTTGGGCAAGTTCTTCACTCACAATTGCTCAGCGCTTCGGCGTGAAATTCCGATACAGTGTCCGCTCTGCATTCGGGAGCGCCTCTGAGTAGAGAGCTTGAAGGGGCGCTATAACAAGTGCACATACAAACAAACAAACAAACATCTAATAGGTACACAGGTTGCTGTCTTTAAAATTTTCAATCATTTTAATTATTCTCGTTAAATTTTAGTTTTTTTTATCTGTTTTTGTTTCTCTTGTTATCTCTTTTTCAGAATGGTTACACTTAAAGAATCATTGAATATCATAATTATAGGCACACCTATATATTTGTGTTTTAAGAATACAGTGCATAACAATATAAAAGGACACAAACCTCTGTGAAATGACTGTAGACATCCGCGCGAAGTTGTCTGAGTCATCGCCGATCTGGTTGAGTTAAAGGCCACGCTCGTTTGACTGAATGATCAGGCGGTGAGGAAGAGGACTAACTAATGTAACCATGCTATATGCAATATTTTTAATTATTATGTCAAGGCCGAGAAATTATTTAGTTCGCTTTCATGGTGACCTCTCATATGCTTAGGTTATTTTTGAAGGCGTGATTATTATAATATTATTGTCAAGATAGTGATTGATAGAATGTATTGGTTATGTTCAAAAGTTATATATTGTCTTAAAGCCATAATATTTAAAGGTGTCGAAGAAAATCTGCCTTTCACGTAATATCTAGCGTCTCATAACATCTGACGGCTGAAACGTGGGTAATGGTGATCATACTCTAAATGAGAAAAATATTCTGAAGAATATGCTGGAGCTATTTTCTCGGATTGGGATTTTAATAAAACAAATTGCTTCAAGCATTGTAGAACCGTTATTAAAATGCTAAATCGAAACTCTGGATTCAAATAAGAAAATCAACGGACTACACTGTTACCATAAAGTATATTCCAGGATTGCTCCGTATTCGAACGACGAAAAGAGCCTAACATTGTAGTCATTCGATTCCCATCTTACAATAATTTCATCGCGCGAGTTGACATTCTCTGGTGACTTTGCTCTGGAAGATTGCAAGTGTCACGGAGTAAGACTAAATTGATAATTATTTTGTCAACGTTTGGTTTTCTCAGTTATCTCTTGCATAAATTGGCTTTCATTATCTGAACACCGTAAACTTGATTCCTGCAGTAAATACATAATGCGAATGAGGCACCAAATTTCTGGTTTCCATTGCACTACGATAATGTTATAAATAATTGTGTCAACAGCGACAGCATTCTGCAAATATATAGCAATTATGATTGTAATGGTGCAGATTTGTTTTGTTGTGAGAGGTATTGTGCAATTGTGATGTACAACTTGATGTGGATTTGTGTGCCTAATGTATATTTGGTTTTGGTTTTGCATAATTTTTCTGGTTTTTGTTTATAACAAAAAGCAATTTCTCTTCTAATATTGATGAGTATGTAGTATTATAAAACATATTTTTAGAAATATGATTTCAGTGAAACATAAGTATTGCATATTGGATATTGAATATCTGTTTTATCACAATTTTTGTGCTAGAGGATATGAATAGTTTTTTAAAAAGCACTTAGTATTTGAGACCATGCAGAGTTATATGTATTGAACATTTGTAGCCATAATTGCTTAGTAATGCCACAGTTGAAAATTAGTGTGTGAGACAATGTACAGTCTACCAAAAGAATTTCCACTAAAGGCAACGGCCTATAATAATATTGTTCGTATGCAGAATGCACTCACCTACATGTATAACTATCTGCAAGGGAGAATGTGAGTATGTGGGTATGTGTCGACGTGTTCATAATTATTATCAAGAATGCACGCCAACAGTTTTGCAGCTTTTGACCTGAAATTTTCAAACACTCAGAGGAAATAAAAAGCGATATCACCTTTTTCACACCCTCATCAAAGCTTAGCAGCTATTTACCTGCAACCATGCAGCTAGAGTGCCACCAGGACCACCCACCTCTATCTAAGAACACCCAGCTTCGCAGGGGACGAATGGATGCTGGGTGACCCGGGGGTGGACCAGGATTTTCCGATTGAATAAAAATCTGTGGAGCAACTCCGAATACAGCGTTTGCACATATTCACCACAGACCTCAGGATCGTCTGCAGGTCAACCCTTCTGGGCGGGGTTGGACTGGGTGATGGCTAAGACCGAAAGTTGACGGAAAATGTGGTTACTTCAGAATGGTGTGGGCTGTGTGAGGCGAAGCGAGGGTTGGGGTGCGGGTGGGGAAGTGGAGGCTTTCCATGTTAATAAATTCAATCATATGCAATCATCATAGACTCAATGGCTGAAACATTAGCGGAAGAAGATACGCCGTGTTGCTTAGAACTGTTCATACACAGATACGAACTTCATGTTCTCCGTGTCCTCAACCCGCAGTGTTGAGATTCCATTATATAATTAGCCCAGGTTAGCTACATCGGTAAGAGAGGTGGCGGCCGTGCGTCTGTGGAAGAGAGCGTGCGGGCCGTGGTTCGATTCCAGAAGGTGTCTATTTCAGAGATTTAAAATCTCGGGCTAGCACGGTCCGTCCACGGGGACCTAGATGGCGTGGCGTCCATTCAAACGGGCGAGCGGTGGTAAAGGATCTCACCCTCAGGGTCGAGGCCATAAGACAGCGGCTATATAAAAATCCGATTACATCTACATTTTATAACTTTCGGCAAAGAAATTGCGATTTCACCCTGCCAGAAAAAGACTCGATGTTAGGTCTACATAGAACATTTCTGACAAACTTAACCAAAGGTACTAAGCAGCCATAGGGTCAGTTTTGTTGGTGTACACCTACGGCGTTTTTCTTGCTTTTTTAAGTAAACGAAAATACATACATAGGTAATGATAGGTTTAAAGTTTAAAATAAGCTTTGTATACTCTGTATGTCCAGTGCAATGTGGTCGACTTATATTAAACACCTTTAAATCGTGTTACAATTAGCTTTAATTACGATCTGGCCGCTCATCTGCAATATTTCAAACTTCCTAGTGTCAATCAACAATCTTACATTATGAAAAGCGCTGCTATAATCATTATGCCAAATAAAATTTCTGTCGACGGTAACAGTCTTTACTTTGCTGTTATAGGCTGTCGTTAAACTCTGGATCCCGCAATCCACCGAACCCGTCTAATAATTACGTTTTGTGATCTCCACCAATAAAAAAGTGATCGTCGATTTGAAAAAGTATCTTTGAAATTCATTTCGCCAAAACTTCTGGAAGGGATCGCCTGTCCAAAGCATTGTTTAAGGAGGATGAAAACGCTAACCGTCTATATGATTATTATCGAAGCACATCGTAAGTAAACAGAAACAACGTTTCTAATGTTTAAAAAAGTTAGGAAATTTTTAAGAAATTTATTTTAGATTTAAGCGATTTCTTCAACAAATAAATGTATGTATGTATGTATGTATGTATGTATGTATGTATGTATGTATGTATGTATGTATGTATGTATGTATGTATGTATGTATGTATGTATGTATGTATGTATATGAACATTTATATAGCGCCTTACAATAACCTCAAGAAGGCGCTATGCGTCCAATGCCGTCCATAACTGAAAAATATGCTATAGTACGATACGTAAAGAGATATTTTCCATGGTTTGTCGATGTGCTGTCCATATCACATGATGACACTCACACTCACACGCACACGCACACGCACCCGCACACAAACACACACACACAAACACAAACACTTGCCCGCACTCACATACACACGCGCACACATACACACGCGCGCACACACACGCTCACAATCACACAATTATGTGCGCAGTTGCTCGTCAGGCAAACATATTTAGATAATGTTGCATGCACACATTTCACACCAATCAATAAATAACTCATTGTCTTGACAATGACAATGTTGCATAACTTGTATGCCCACATGTGCTGAACAATACTGAATGACTGCAGGTATTCGGAAGATCGTTCTGGTATCGTTGCAGGTGTCTCTCTCTTTCTCTGCCTCTTTCTCTGGTTCTCTTTCTTTGTCTGTCTGTCTGTCTCCCTCTCAAGCCGCCTCTTATGTCTCTAGGCCTACTGCTCCGCCTCAATTTGCTTACATGCTCGTCTGTCATTTTGGCGCACGTGTGTAGGTGTATGCCTAACACAGACAACAAATCAAACACCGGTTTCATGTATAAAAGGATCGGTGGTTGTGCAGTTGTCAGTTGTTGCATCAGTTTCCTCGCCTGCACCTTCCGCCGACGCCGACAACAGATTTGAAGATAGTCACGATGAAGCTCCTAATCGTCTTGTTCGTTGTCGCCGTCGCCTCAGTCTTCGCTGGAAACGAACATTACCAATCTGGTCACAGATACGACGTGTAAGCTTAACTATATAATCGTATAACATTGTATCATCGGATTCGGAAAAATTGCGTGGGTCACCCTTTTAACCCTCAAGCACCCTCCCCAACATCCCCCTAGTTGCGTCACTGCATCTATAAATTTCCGTAACGTCTCTCACAGAATGATTATTATTCAAAGGTGTGGTCATCACGGAAACCCGGTCGAAAATCAATGCCTTTAAAGAACGAGAGACTGTTGATGAAAATCAATCACTAGACCCAAAGTGTAATGAGTGACGGTCATTCCAACTGATGGGACCAATCAACAAGCGTCCGATGATGTTCCGAAGCAATAATTCTATTCAGAGACGCATCTACAATTATAGACCCAATCGAATTACGCTTTTTCAATTATTGAAATCAAAGCTAGCTTAATAGCTAATCGTTGATCGCTCGTTCATTCTGTTTTTGTATTGATCTAAATCTAGCGCTATAACAATACTTTGTTCTGTTGATTTTAACAGGCCAGATAACTACAGAAACGCGGCGCGCCAACTCTACGTCAATCACGTGGCTGAACACGTGGGTTCCGGAACGGGAACTGCGCGCTGGGAAGGTGTTCCAGGCACTGGCGGACACGTCGGAAACCGTGGATATGGTGGACACGGTGACGACCACGGATATGGATACGGAAGATACTAACTTTTGGAATGAATCCGTAGATCATGAATTGTTATTTTGAGAAAGATTTATTTTATAAATCAAATTGCGAAAATTTTAAATTGTTTAATCTCAGACGCTTGTGTCTTCAATCAATCAATCAATCAATCAATCAATCAATCAATCAATCAATCAATCAATCAATCAATCAATCAATCAATCAATCAATCAATCAGTCAGTCAGTCAGTCAGTCAGTAAGCCAGCCAGCCAGCCAGTCAATCAGTCAGTCAATCAATCAATCAATCAGCCAATCTAATATCCGATCAGTCAGATTTTGTTTCAATACCAAATATGGTTTTATGCGGTTTCTTTTATTTGTTAAGGAATCTTATCAACATAAGCTGTGGATATTTGCCTTCAGACATACAGAGATTGTGCAGTCGGTGCTAGGGACTCGCATTACACAATTTTACCTTTTGATTTTTGTATGGCGTGAGATCTTTTAGAATTGTCATTAAGATAGCATTGTATATCAATAATTGCAAAGTATTCATCATTCTATGGAATCACTTTTTCAAATAGAGCGAGCGTCACACCCTATAATTTATACATATAAATTGCTTTAGCCCTCCGAAGGCACACCTTAATCGTTAAACTCTAAATTTGTCCAATAAGAATGTTAATATCACTAAGAATATTAATATTCGTCTAATCGACAATAGTCAGTGATTGACTCAATAAGAGGTAATACTTGTATATCCAAGGTATTCAGGGACATCATCTGCTATAATAATTAATAATCATATGCTCTGCTGAAAAAAGGAGTCATCTTAGTTCCTTTTGCTCATGCTGCAACCATGAAGAATCGAGCCTTCTCTGTCGTTGGCATAGTGGTCTGGAATGGCCTTCCTTTGGTTCTTTCTTGAAGGGGCGCTATACAAATTTTCGAATGAATGAATATATATATATATATATATATATATATATATATATAATGAATGTAGCTAACCATAATTATATATCATATAGATTGAGTATCAGTATGTCTCCAGTTGCACGTGCTCAATCATTGCCAGTCCAAAGCCTGGATAGAAGAGGAGGTATCACTAATGATCTGTGTTACGACATCGTGTCGTTAGACACCTTCCAACTAACTATAATATTATTATTAGTAACGCGCTTAATCAGGCGCCGTTTGATGTAATTAACAGTGGACACCAGTGTGAGTAAGAGAGTAAGACCTCTGATAGACACCACTTTTTCATTTTACTCCAATGCTATGAAATTCAAATTTCTGAAAGCTTGCTTAGATTAAACAACGAATCTAACGTGTATGTTGTGCCAACACACATAGGCCTACCAACGCTACCTCCGGTATAAGTAACCAAACTTGAAATTAGGCAATGTATTTGAAAAAAATTGAAAAAAATCGTAAAAATGCTTGCAACGCTGTTCAGATGTTTACAATGGCGTGCCCTAGTGGGAGTATGTGGTCTTGATTACCTTTGGTCCGAAGTACCACAAGGTAAAGTTTGGGCCATTTTGAGAAGAAAAAAAAACTAACAAACGAGTCTTACCAATGGAGACGTGTCGACTAGACTCTGATCCGACTCCATGTCTTTCGAAAAGTCGTCTATTAGTCACAGAGCGAACCTGAGTGCGTTACGACAAACGAACGGCAAAAAATTCACAAAATGTTTGTATTAAAGCTCTCAAAAACCTCAGGTGAATTGTTATATTCTGCCTGGATTATAGCGTCAAATTGACCATTCTTTTAAACACCTTTAAAACATATTTTTTTCTGTATAAATTCAACTTACAAATCTGCCGGTTTCGTATAGTGAGTCCGATTGCTAGCATTGCCACTTGGAGGCGTTCCCAGCCCAAACACAACAAACGAAGAAGGACTTGAGAGACTTATAAAAGCAAAGGAATGTAGACTAACCATAAATCGTAAGACAAATGGTAGGCCATTTCACGACAGAAAAGGTTTACAGAAATGTGGTGTATAGTTGCAGTTTAACGTCACTATGTGGTAACAAAGACCATTAGCGACGCACTCCCCATTTATCCAGACGTAAGACTGGCATTGGCAGAGTGCAACGGATGGATAGATTCAGATTTGACGAGGGCCTATGATGACAGAGGCCGTTTCCCTCGACAAAAATTTCTTTGGCATACTACAGCTTGGGATGATAAGTGAAGACTTAACTGGGATAGGTATAGATCTGAACATGGCCATCACTGTGGCTGAGAATCGGAAACGATGGAGAAACTTGATCAACTCATTGTGCAACGCTCCCATTGGTGGAGTAGGCGACGAATGATGATGATGATACTGCAGCTGCGCAGCGGAGTACAACCAGTGGCGGTTAAAGTTATATGAAACCGATAACCATTGAATTAAAGGTGTGTAAGACGACTGCGTTTTCCCTCATTATTAAGTTTGGGCGACATCTTCAGGCAGCCATGGACTGGTGTCGGCATCGGCATATTAATCTACTTTTGAATGTGCAATCTTATTTGGCTGTAAAGATCCCCGAATGCACGTTGCCACCAGGAGCGCACACGAACCCTTTTCCCAGACTCTAAATCTATCTATTTATTATCTGCTTTGTAATAACTAAGACACGTTTGCCATCACTCACTTTGCAAATAACAGTTACTGTCTGTGTCCATGTTGGAGATTGAGCCCTATACTCTGCGTTCTCTATACAGCTGGTATTAGTTCCTTGTTGTCTACATGTGGCCTTCTGCACCAACTCTATGCTGACGATGTGCAGGTCTATGCTCACTGCTTTGCCGCTGATGCAGTGTCCTCTCTATCTTTAATGTCCAATGCCACTGGTGCTCACCCATCATACATGTACATGTATAGCCTATAGTATCTAATCTTTGGTTATTATTCCTCTTAGACTCAGTTCATCTGTTTTGGTACTAGCAGGCAATTGGCATCCATTGACCTGCACTTAATAACAGCAACTTTCCCTGATATCTCGTTCTCTATCTCACAGGGCGCACTTCTACCAGACCTTGCAATTACCTTGGATCAAGAGCTAAATTTCTCAGAGCATATATCAATTTGGTTACCTGTAGTTGCTACTACTAGCTTCGTGAACTCCGAGTTGTCTCAAGATCCCTCTTTCATAGTGCAACTGTGACACTTTCGCACGCCGTTGTCACCAGTAGAATTGATCACTGCAGTTCGGTACTTGTGGGTCTGCCACTTGGACTAATTTGGGCGACTTGAACGAGTTCTTCATTGGCCACATCCCTAAATATGCCTCTGTCTCTGCTTATATGCGAGACGTTCTTCACTGGCTTCCTGTTTTAAAGCGCAGCTCCTACCGAGTTGCTGTAGTTGTTTGGCGATGCCTTTTTGATTGTACTCAAACATACCTGTCTAGCCCTTGTCGACCTGTCTCCAACTTTGCAGCCCGTCGAACTCTTCGCTCTGCGACAACGGGGAAGCTTTTATTTCCTCAAGCTCGCACTTCTACCAGACATCGCCGAACCTTTTTCTATGTACAGAGGGTTCCGCTATTTGGAATGGCCTCAAACTAACCTTGCGACTTATGCCTAGGCTAAATTCACCTGCTTTATATAAGTCGCTCAAATTCTATTTTTCTTGCTGTGGCTCTGAGTAGTCCTAGGTTTTTTGAAGAGGCGCTATATAAATTCTCGAAATGAATGAATGGATGAAAAATGTAAAGATTGGTGAAAAATCTCTTTGGTTTTCCAAAGACATTCGTCCATTCCTATGTCCGTCACTTCCCTTTTAGAATTATTTTTGAACTTTTGAAACATTTTGTACCGATTACGAAGCGAAACTGGAAACTATTATGACGACGTTTTACCGTATATAAAGGTGTATTAATCGACCATGAACTAAATGACTACAACATAGTGTTTTGCGACATCGTGCTGTGACCAGTGTCTTTGATTTGAACTAGACTGTGTGAAAGAGACACAGACAGACAGACAGACGGACGGAGGACACAGATAGAGACATGCAGCCGTCAACTAGAAAGACAGCAGACTGAATGCACTCAACTGTGTGAATGTCCCATGCGTACATGTACGTCTGGTCGCGGCGAGGGAACTTTAGCCGACTCTGACTTCTACGGAGTCGAGAGTCAGCAACCAAGTAGGCCTACCACTGGAAGCCCAGACTTCGCACATCAGCTGCTTAGTGCCTGCCAGTGCCATTGCCAGTTTCAAGCCTGGAAGAAGAAGGTCGTCGCTAATGGTCATTGATACTACAAATAAGTTCTGGGGGTCCAAATTAAGGTGGTCTCCCGCTCTCTGTCTTTAAGTGCTGCCTCTACTCTGGTTAACTCTTTCGTAGTTTTCCCGCCTTGACTACTGCAGCACACTCTATCACGGACTACCGGTTGACCGGATTGACTGTCTATGCCGAAGCTGTTACTACCAGTTGCGTGAGCTTAAAGGTGGTCTCCCGCTCTCTGTCTTTTAGTGCTGACTCTACTCTTGTTCACTCTTTTGTAGTTTTCCCGCCTTGACTACTGCAGCACACTCTATCATGGACTACCGGCTGACCGGATTGGCTGTCTAGAGTGGGTCTTCCTCTTTGCGGTGCGACTTGTTGACCATATCCCAAAATGTGGTCATGTCTCATCATATTTGCGGGATATCTTACACTGCCTTCCTTCTCTACAGTGGATCTGTGCTTTGATTAGGCGGTGCATTGAGGGTCTAGATCCACCGGATCTCCTAGAACTCTGCTGATCAACCTTGGAAGTTCAGCGTCGATCCACCCTTCGATCGGCGAACCAAGCTGAGCTTCTGATTCGTCGCTCGCGAACTGGTATTCGACAGCGTCGTTCATTCTCTGCCGCTTGTCCTACATCCTGGAATGACCTCCCTTGTCCCAAAACTGTAATTGCCAGAGTTGGACCAACGTAAGATCATCAGAAACGTTTTTTTAAATTATTGACCATATTATTTAAAGCCATTTATAAAGCGCCTCTCCTTTATGTATAGATCGTTGACGCTATAAACAATAATATAAATATATGAATGTAGGACTTGTTTATTGAAGCAACTTTGGGGAAAGATTGTATCGCAATAACAGAGCCTGAAAGTCTACACTTATATAACTTCGAAGGATAACGTTTAAAAGGTATGCAAGGAGACACGCTCTAGCCAGTTGACTATGATCGTTGTCATGACTGTCCAATAAAGATGAGTATTTGAAAAGATATTCCTCTTCTAATTCTGGTTATCTGTCTATTGGTAAGGCACAAATTTATTAAACACATCAATTGCTGAATATCTCTATAGCAAACATCAACAGCTTCACAATTCAATCAAGCAATCAATCACACAAGCATTTATATAGCGCCTAAGAAGCGCTCCTAACCCAGACTTGGTCGAAAAGAAAAATCATGAGAAAGTCTTGAGAATTAGGTACAAGGAGTGCAGCACATTATTAGGTTAAAGCTATGACAATGATATTGTTATGACAACGTTATAATTATGGTGTATTTTGGATGCCTTGAATTCACTGTAACTATACTGTATAAACAGTAAATTGTCGTCAACGGCCTTTGATGTCATACGACGACGTTAAACTTTGGTTAAATAAATAAAACAAGGAGTACAGTTTGCAGAACCAAATCTTGAAAATTCAGTAAGTAGATTAAACGCACAATCAATTATAAATGAGCATCTGTACAAATTTCCTAAAACACCTTTAAATCTAATTGCTGCAACGTTATGAATAATAAAGTTTTCGATAAAGGAGTAACTGTACAGTTTGCTCTAACAACCCCTTAACCTTGGATGGATGGATCCGATTTGACCAGGGTCTTTGACAACAGAGGCCGTTACCCTGGACATAAATTTGCTCGGCGAATTAAAGCACTTAAGAGCAAGGTACTGAACCAGTTTGCCTTAAGTCGTCATGTCATAAAGAAGTTCATTAGCTTCGGAGTTCATAATGTTAGGCTATGACCCAACTTCTTTTAATCCTCAGTCATAGTTTCCTCAGCGCTGTTCATTGTTTTGCGTAATAACAGGCGTTTCTTCAGTTTTGATGTTTGCATCTAGAATAATATGGATAATCAATATGACAATGATTTGGCGACAAAGTTATCTGTAATGTTGAAAGAACAAGATTAAAGAGGCGTTGAATAAGTAATTTAAAACACAAAATGTTTATGGCCTTTAAACATTCAACTTCTTTTAAAAAACGATAATTTGATGCTTTTTTGTCTTAAAGTCTGACGTACAGGGCGACGTCCAGAAAGATGGAAATCTTTTGTCGTCCATTCTTAGACCTACTACACTACTATTAAGACCAAACCTATCAGTTTTCCTTTCTAATCGTATCTACCTGCGTTTCTATGTTTCAGTTTAATTATGTGGATGGACGTATCCAGATTTAACGAGGGCTTTGTCAAATCTGGATCATTAAAAAAAAATTGAATGATAAAGGCCATAAACATTTTGCGTTTTAAATTACTTAGATGGATAGATCCAGATTTGACGAAGACCTAATTGTAGCATCATATAGAAGCGACTTAAAGGTGTCTAATGAGGCACAGGAAAATTAGCTATCGCAGCAGTTAATGAGTGAATTAACTATCGATTCCATTGTTTGGAGGAGGAAAAGCTTAGACACCTCTATATAAATTTATGAACTATATATATAAGTCTGTTTTCTTTAAAATAGTCGCTTGCGTCAAACTCAACGAAGGAACTCCGCCACTGGTTGCACTCTGCCAGTCCCAGTCCCAAGACTTGATAAAGAAGGAGGGCGTCGCTTCTGCCAGTCCCAGTCCCAAGACTTGATAAAGAAGGAGGGCGTCGCTAATGGTCTTTGTTACCACATAGGGACGTTAAACTGCACCTACTACTACTTATCGAGGTCGCGAGGACCGATTACACTATGTAACACGATTTTTGTTCCTGGGCAATGAGTGTAATTTCCTGGTTATTTGTGCCTCAAAAGTATAGGAAATGGTTGTTATTCTGCTTAAACTTTGCTTTTGTGGATTGGAGAATGATATTTAAAAGAAAAAACCTTTTTCCACAGCAAACGAGCGAATTTGTTTGTTTTTGTTCACGAAAAGGCAGAATAAAACTATATAGGTCACAAGAAACCACACAATGACTCTAAAGCAACATGTATCAATACTAGAATGATACAAAAATTGACCACCCGGAATTTAGAAATGCGTAGTTTTTCGAGATTTACAGTTGTAGCCTACTGTAAATCACTTTCACGAATCAGCCCCCAGATGTAGTCTCCCATCATGTTCTCATTGTACTGTCCTTGGTAGCGACGTTCAAAGTCTAGTATATCCTGGTGGAAGCGCTCGCCTTGCTCCTCCAAGTATGCTCCCATGTTCTCCTTGAAGTTATCAAGGTGAGCATAAAGGATATGAACTTTCAGGGACATCCTGCATCCCATTTACTGTAATTCTTCACTAGAGTCTCAATCAGCCCTATATAGTTTTTGGCTTTGCTATTACTCAGGAAACCTCTAAAGAACGCTACAAAGCTATTCCCAGCCGTTCTCTCAGTCCTAGAAAGCATCTTGTAGAAATCCTTACACTCCATGATTCTTTTTATCTGTGGGCCGAAGAATATACCACCTTTGACCTTTGCCTCGGACAGCTTAGGGAAGAAACCTCGAAGGTATTTGAAAGCTGCCGATTCCTTATCCAGAGCCGTGACAAATTGCTTCATTAGGCCCAATTTAATATGCAGTGGTGGCATCGGCACTTTCCGAGGATCCATCAGTGGCTCCCACTTGACATTTTTGCTACCCACATTGAACTCGGTCCGCTGGGGCCAGTCCCGCTTGTGGTAGTGCGCCTTTTGTCTCTGTTGTCCCAAAGGCAAAGGTAGCAAGAAAACTTTGTCCGAACCCTTGCAGGCTCATCAGGATTGATACCATTTTGAAGTCTCTTATGACATTCCAGCCGTACTCATCGAACGTCAAGGCGGCTAACAAGGTTTTCACGCTGTTGTAATCCTCTTTGAAGTGTACCGAGTGAGCCAGAGGAAGAGACGGACACTTGTTCCCATTATGGAGTAGCACGGCTTTGAGGCTCCCAGATGAACTGTCAATGAAGAGACGCCACTCGTTCGGGTTGCAGTCGATTCCAATTTCCTGAAAAAGACCGGTCACGTTGTGACAGAAGCAGAGTCCATCTTGACTGGTAAAAGAGCTTGAAAATGCTTGATGACGCTTCCTCTGATCTGCGATTTGAACACTATCATCTAACAGGTGCCACTGCTTGAGTCTAGACGTCAAAAGTTCTGCATTGTACTTGTTGAGACTCAGATCTCTGATCAGGTCGTTGAGGTCATTTTGGTTTGGATAGTACGGATTTTTGCCATGAGTTAGAAAATTATTGTCTGGATCTAAAATGTCTTCATCGCTCTCTGACTCTGATATACTTTGTTCTTCTGAAGGCGACTGATTTATATCCAGAACAGTGGGCAAATGAAGCTCAGGACTGCGTGGCACTGGAGCCATGGATGAAGAAAGGTCGGGGGATGTATGATAGGAGCTGCATTCTTTCCAGTCCGACGTTTGGAAGGATCCACCATGCAGAAGTAACAATTGCTTGAGTGGTCAGCGGGTTCTCGCCAGATTCTTGGTATTGCAAACTTCATGGCTCTCTGTACCATCCTCCGCAAGAAAGTACAGAAATGGGCCTAGCAGAATGCGTCAGCCGGATACTTGCAGCCTCTTGAGTCTTGATGCCATAATATGGCATCAAGAGGCTGCAAGTATCCTGTAGGCACAGCATAGCCTGTAGACACATATCATATTATGAGTTGTGTTTACAGGCTATGCACCTAGTCAGACGTACAACTAAACTGAAGTGCATGGTGGGCTCAATGCATCTTTATTAATCTTATACTGCTACCTGTAGCAGTGTATAAGTGTGGAAGGTATTCTAGAATATTCCCGGAAGTTCACAAGGCTGTACAGCTACTCCGAGTTAACACATGAATTTCAATGTACCGAAGAAGCAGTTACATTTCAGAATAATCAATCTCCTGGCCTGAAAAGCAAAGTCTCTGGGGTATAATGGCCATTTTCTATACTTTTGAGGCAGAAGCAATTAGGAAATAACATTTAATACCCAGGAACAAGCAAAAAGTAAAATTTTGTTACGTAGTGTTATCACTAACTTCATTGATTGAAAAAGTGTCATCAAAAAAGCCTAAGCGATACAGATAAATACAATAAATAAAGTCATGACTATAAATTATACGCAACCTGGGTTCATTATCGAAGGGATATGAAACCTTAATTTGATATGGCGACCGTTTTCTGAGTTTTTAAAATGCAAAAATGATTGCATTCAATATTATTATAACAACTAAAGTTTAGCGACATTGTATGACAATGTCAACGTCTATTATAAAGATCACAATTGCATTTATGTTCATTTCTTGCGAGTTTCTGCAATCGATGTTCCTTTCGCAATGACAATTCAATTCATGACGGGCAGAATGTTTGAGACTTTGAGCGGTGAATGTTCGTTTCCTTGCATTCTTCAAAGTAAGTTTACAGTCGAGTTTACGCAATAGCAGAGAAATTTTATAAGATAGCAAATGTGGTTAGTTCCTCCATCTGAAGTGGCCTTTCCCCGCACTAAGACCAAAACTAATGACTCGTTTTTCAGTCTCTCGTTCTTTAAAAACATTTATTTTCCGTCAGAATTTGTTGGGGCTGAGAACGCCTCTGAATGGTCAATTTGCGAGTGGCCCTATAGAAATTAGTAAATACAGTACAATATAGTACATTACTTCGCTAGTATCGCAGTGGCAGTATAATAAATTATATTTGCATATCGCTCTCAGATAAAATTAAATAAAATAGAGAAAGATGCTAATTAAGGCGGATTCGAAACACTGAGATGGTTCGGTATACTGCGGCAGTCAAAGAAATGGACGAAAAAATTTCATCCTTGGATGTCACCCATGTCAAACTTTTATATTAAAACAACATTAAATTATCATCAGTTTCATTTACAAAGTCTCAAACATTTCGTACACCTCTGTATCACATGTTCGAGAATATATAAATATGTTTCTCGCAGTTTCTTTGTAGTCAGTCTAATCTCTTTGTCGTCCACATTGCGTTGAGTCGCGACCGTCTGAACCTGAGGGTCACTGTTGAGACCTCTCACATTCCATTGTCCAATCTTAACGCGACGTCTGCCATTAAGTTTCTTTATTCGGTCGGGCGTTCCTGTCTTTATCGGTGGAGAAGTTGAGCAAGTAGCAAACTTATCGACACCCATCCTGACTCGCGCGGCCTTTTAATCCTGGGCGTCGTCCGAGTCAGTATGGTTTCTCTTATTGTGTGCTAATTTCGTGATCTGTGGGGTACGTGACCAGCTGAGTACCCCATTCTCTTGCTGATCTCGCAGTTGATTAGCCGTTGCACCAGGTTGAAACTAGCATGCGCCTAATCATACGCTCGGCGGTTGCCTTTGGGTGTACACATCATCCGCCAGCGACCGATAAGAACTGGGTTGCAGCTGCTGCCCTCGGCTATAGATTTTGAGGGAAACCCACACCCGGATGTAGTTCAGCGTCATTCCAAGGGTGAGGCGAGTGAGACTGCGCGAGAAAGGTGTTTCAAATGAGCGACTTTGATGCGTTGCTAGGCAACGTATTGTGACGTCGTGGGATGTTAAGCTGTTTATCTTTGAAGATTATGAAATTTATGCTATTTTTCAGATGCGCAATAATCCACGCTTTTCTACTCAAAAATGCTTAAAAATCCAAATACGACGCCAGGAGAAATGTGCATGTTCACGATAATGACAAAGAGGGAAAGACAACGGTTTGACAAACTTGCTGTCACGAGTTCGGGTCACGTGCAAAGATTATATAACACTTACAGATATAAAATTGATCGATCGACCGTTGTACGTCATTCCGCATGATTAGACACCTTTCGAACGGTTTAAGCGGATTCTTTATAAACCTCGAACGCAGTCGAAAATATTTAATTCTTTGGGATTCAAGGTCGTCGCTAGGCGATGATAATTATCACCCTTCTGGCGAAACAAGCAAAAGGACTGCAAGAGTCGCTAATCAAAGTGATTCAAGTGAGACAGGAAATGGGGATGAGTATAAATGTACCAAAAAACGGAAAGCCAGTTCCTCGGAAAGGGCAACATCAAATTTCAGTTAGAAGCAGATGAACCCCAACTAGAACAGGAGGAGAGCTTAGTGTATCTGGGGGAACCATTAGCACAAATGGAGAATTTGAAAAAGACGTGGTCAGAAGAATCGGGCGGGCAATGGAAATACTACAGGTGCTTGGTAAGGTTTGGAGCTCGAAAGAAATAGGAAAGGCCGCAAAAGTTCAGATGTATAAGACATTGGTTCTGAGTGCATTGCTGTATAATTCGGAGACTTGGACACTGAGGGAAGCACAGAAGCAGGGCGTTTGAAATGGCGTGCCTACGAAAGATAGAGAGAGCCACGAGAATGGACAGGATAAGGAATACAGAGATATACAACAAACTGAATATTCAACATAATATAATACGCAAAATTCAGAGGACACGGCTACGCTACTTTGGCCACGTACCCAGCAGGGCCGGATTAAGAAATTTGGGGACCCTGTTCGGGAATTTTTTTTGCTGAATTCTGATGACCTTCTTTTAGTCGTTTGGTTGAAAATTCTTAGAATAGTTCTATACCGATTTTTCCCTGCCAAAAAACCTGACTTTTTTTAGTCGTTTGGTTGAATTTGGCTCACAATATACCAATTTTTTCAATTAAAAAAGTTTTTCTCGCATGTGTGGGGCCACTAAAGTGTGGGGTCCCTGTTCGGCCGAACTTGTTGAATCCGGCTCTGGTAACCAGAATGTGTTATGAGCGATAACCAAAGATAGCTGTCAACGGATATGTGCATGAAGAAAGGAAAAACGGAGGACCAAAGAAGAGATGGTTCGACATGATACGAGAGAATTGTCGCGAGATGAGTTAGCCCATACAGGAGGCTACACACAAACCAGAGAGAGAGAGAGAGAGAGAGAGAGAGAGAGAGAGAGAGAGAGAGAGAGAGAGAGAGAGAGAGAGAGAGAGAGAGAGAGAGAGAGAGAGAGAGAGAGAGAGAGAGAGAGAGAGAGAGAGAGAGAGAGAGAGAGAGAGAGAGAGAGAGAGAGAGAGAGAGAGAGAGAGAGAGAGAGAGAGAGAGAGAGAGAGAGAGAGAGAGAGAGAGAGAGAGAGTGGAGAATTTTCATAGCTGGGCGGCTTTCACTTGCGAAGTCATCGTCAAAGTCATAAGTCAAGTAAGTCAAGTGAAGACACCGGTATAACTACGATTTAACATACCTGATATTTACTACACCGACACCTCTTTTATGCGTCACACTCAGAAACAAATGAGCTAGATAACCAAGGGTTTTTATTCAAAGGTTAACAAAGTCTCTACATCAAGAAATTATTAATTGGTTGAAGCAAAGAAGATGGTGTTGCTATTATTGTTGTTTGTGACTACCTGTTGTCTCAATAGTCTCGAACACTCAACGGCTCGTCTCATAGCCATTCAGATCACGAAAGCCGTCCATACTGACCTCCCAACAATAAACTGCGTGTTAGTTATCTTTTCACACCTCTTCTAAAGAACGCATTTAAAATAGAAATACCTTATCACTTGGCTCGTTAGAGCTGTATTATGCCAAACAAATTTGTTTCGAGGGATACGGCCTTTGTTGTCATAAGCCCTCGTCAAATCTGGATCCATCCATTTTTGTATAAAAAATGCAGGATAGTATGCAAAACGGCCTATGCTTTAAAGAACGACATTTCACTGCCATATTCGGTCACCTTTGGCATCCTGTACATCAGAATGTTGTCCTTCCGCCTATCCGTCCATCCGTCCACAATTTCTATAACTGCCCATCAGACTAACTTTTAAAAACGAGGTCGCAGTCCATTCTATTTTTTGCATTATGCGGGGCTGTCCAAGTAATACCTGCGTAGAGAAGGCTGGGGTCACTGCATTTAGGCAATTTGCGTAAAGGTACATACGACGGGTGGAGAGGCATCGGCAAAATACACGTACGCATTAAAAATCTCTATTTCTGATGTCCACTTTAATTTTCCTACTTATTATCATTCTTTATTATCCTATTGGTCGTACGATGGCTTTCGATTACATTATAATTAAACTAGGTTCAGATCGAAACAGAGACCATAACAGTTGAAAAATATTAGCTCGCAAACATGATGACGATGGCGATGACGATGAAAATGACAATGACGATGACGATGACGATGACGACCATCTCGCCGTCAACGCAATGATGACGATCGCGATTATGATCAGCGTCTTCATAAAGACAATGACGCTGATGGTTATAATGAAAATGATATGGTCGGGTTACAATAAAATTATAATGACTTTTCATCCTTTTGCGAAGTTACCAAATGTAGCCGTATATAAAACGATATCTGAATATTGATGAGAGTTCAGCGCCACCTTTAACACCTTTAGGCCTACATTGTCTTCTACAAATGATTTATATTCCAAATTTTTTGCAGTATAATTGTGCGAGTTAAAAAAAGAACTTTAAACAAATAATATTGTAGGAGTGGTCTATTAAAAGGAGTAAAAACCTCGGCTATCAAAACCAATGGAGCATTTTTTTAGTAGAAAAGAGAACCTAAATTGTCAATAACAAGATGTTTACGCACTGACAGTGCCAGTCCCAAGTCTTCATGAAGGAGGAGGGCGGCGCTAGTGATCGTCGATGTCACACATCGTCGTAAAACTGAAACTAAAATACTGGGACACAGAACAATGCAATAGTGGATGGATGGATCCAGATTTGTCGAGGGCTTATATCAACAGAGGTCGAGTTGCCCTCGGAAAAAATGTTTGGCATAATACAGCTCTTTTTCATACAATAGTGGTACAATAGTGGTAGGCCACCACTATTGCATTGTGCAATACTATGCAAAAATTTAACTTAATCTAAGATGGGAACTACATTGACTTTGCGCCCGTCTTTTACCTACCGCCTTACAGCCACACAGTTACTGTAGGAGCAGAATACGAAGTGATTCTAAAAACATGGGAATTTTCATTGTACGCTTGAGATCTTTTCCTATCGAAAGACAAACACTGCCACTTAAACACCTTTAAAACAGTATAACTTTATTCCAAAAGTTTTCAACCAATCGACAGTTTATGCAACATTTTGCTAATGATCAAAATCGTAATTATGATATAATCATAACGCCACTACTGATTGCACTCTGCCAGTGCCAGTCCCAAGCCTGGATAAAGGAGGAGGGCGTCACTAATGGTCTTTTTTTACTACACAGCCACGTTAAACTGCAACTACCACCTCCATTCAATCATCGAAAATTCAGATAATCTAAAAAAATTAAATACATTGTTCTAAACCTTGTTCATTTATCTATGATGCAATGGAATAGCGGTTAGAAATAATCTGCCATAACGTGTCGTTCATATCCAAATCCATGTCCGATGCCAATCCCCAGCTTGAGGGAAGGAGGAGGGCGAAGCTATTTATCTGTGTTATGACGCAACGCCGCTGTTGCCAAAGCAATTTTGTTTTACAGACGCACTGATGGAGAAATATACCCAACTGAAAGATTTCTGTAAAATCTCGATGATGCAACATATATCTAATCGACTGACTGATTGATTGGCTGATTGATTGAATGACTGACTGACTGATTGACTGACTGTCTGTCCGACTGATTGATTGATTGATTGGGTGACTGACTGACGGGCTGACCGACTGACTGACTGACTTACTCACTTACTTACTTACTTACTTACTTACTTACTTACTTACTTACTTACTTTCTTACTTACTGTCTTACTAACGGATGGACGAACGGACGAACAGAAGGACGGACGTAAGGACAAAAGCTAGTATGCTATCAGGTAATCCGATTATTATTAGTATTTTGCTTATGAATGATAAAATATTTTATCGACAACGAATCAATCTGGGCAAGTTACATGAATGCAGTGAGTCAGTGTGATAAGGGATTAGAATAATGTATCATTAAATTTTCAGATGACGAACAACACCCTTCAGCTCACACAGAAAAATTGAATAAATTCTGCAAATTTTCGTATAATAATTATTCTCATAGCAAAGAGGTTATCTGAAGATAACTTACTGGTTCGAGATACTGTGAGTAATAATGCGCCTAAACTTATTAAGAGAGAGTTACATTTATTCGGGTGTTTAACGATGACCGCTGATTTGTCGGCGTGATATTGTTTCAAGTACGGCAGAAAGAGATACATAGTACTTTTCAACTCTGACATTGCCCATACGTTGGTGCTGCAAGTCCCAATCCACGATTACAAAGTAAGGAGATGCTGATGACATTTGCATGAACATATTATCGACGTAAAACAGTATCTAGCCAGCAAAACGCATACGAACGTGTGGTTTATAAATCTTCTTCCTCAGAATCGCTAAACGAATCATTTACATCTAAATACCACTATTGTACCACCATTGCATGAAAAAGATATATTGATATAGTGCGCCTCTGAGGAGTTCTCTTGTACGATTACAATTACAATTACTGGATTGATAAAGCTTCGCTCTTGGTCCTTGGTCCTCGGTGAATCAGATTCCGGTCTTTACATAATATGTATCAAATGCAAAATTCGTCAACATCAAAGACATTTTTCAAGGAAGCCAGTCGTTGACCGCAAACTTATGATGAAGATGACAATTTTGTCATGAGCATTAAGAAATACGAGCAAACATTGTCCTTACACACCTGAAAAACCATTAAGAATGACGCTATAAATTTAACCGATGTCTTACAAAGCCAACTTTCAAATCTCCCATAACGTGTACTTAGGACCAATATCAATGCTTTTCAACCATAATAATTATGCACGTAACTGAAATGGTGGAATCACGTGCGACATACATTGCACACGCGTTCTGAAAGGGTTTATTCCTGGCTCAAGCTCACACACACAAGCCACGCACAGTCTTAGAGCAAGACATGCCAGGAAAACAATGTTGCAGATGGTTTTTATGTGCACTTGTTATTAGCGCCCCTTAAATATTAGCTACTCAGAAGCGCTTCTGACTACAGCGCAGAAACTGAATCGGAGTTTCACGACGAAGCGCTGAGCAATTGCAAGTGAAGGACTTGCCCAAGGTCCCTACGCGGGATCGACTGTAGAAACGTGTCAGTACGCGACTTCCAGCATAGATAAACAGTGTATTTCCAGGGTTTGGCCTGAGGCGATGAAGATGATGACATTGATGCGAAAGTCGCTTTCGATGTCATGAGCATTAACAGGACAACGCCAGTCACCATTGTAATCCACACATAGCATTCGAAGACATTGAATCATTGGCAAAAGTCCGAATACAGCCACACTCATAATCCATGGCAATGACCCAATCCTCGACTGCTCCATATCCATTTGACATCAACCCCACCATGTCCATTGGTTCAATTATCTCAACGGTCATCTAATGATACACCGTTCTACTCTTCCTGTTCATCAGTCGAGCGTTCTTTTGTCATCCGTGTTCAAATGTCTTACTGACTGCCAAATCAATCTCAGTTCGGTTGTTTGATTGATTGATGAATATTCTTTTCCTTTACGTTCTGCAGAAGTAAGTGCGTTCTCAAGTTCGTATAACCAATTTGCTGGTAAAAAGAATCATTCCTCTATATCTGCTCTCTCTCTCTCTCTCTCTCTCTCTCTCTCTCTCTCTCTCTCTCTCTCTCTCTCTCTCTCTCTCTCTCTCTCTCTCTCTCTCTCTCTCTCTCTCTAACGGCTTTTCTCACGGTTATTATTATTTATTTGTAGATTCGTGGGGTTCTGTTTGCTGTAAGCAGGACCTTATCTAATCTTTCCACATCGCTTTCAATAATTATCGCCAAATGACTTTTCTGACGGCTAATAATATTATAGCTCTTTGTAGATTCGTGGGCTCTGTTAATGGAAATGTAAATGAGATCTAAATGCATATTTTGCGCTTCTCTACTTATTTCCTCAGCGTTATCTATTTTAAAGGTGTCTAATTATATCCTATTTTCTAACAGCTTCACTCTATACGAAAAAAATTATCTATAAAAATTCTTTAACGTTGCACTGTGGTCAAACCTAATCTTTGCTGGTCTAGTAAATCAAGGCTCGCATCAAACTTGAAATAAGCCTTTCCTACTCCGGAGTTGGTGAGATACATTTACCCTATTTTATGAACAATTGTGATAGAGCTCATTGTTATGCACACAAAAAATAATTGTCATGCACAGAAACATGTAAAACGAAGATAAATGTATCAGGACTGTCAATGATGATAATGTACGAAGGTTATTGAGTTTAAAGCATGTTGTTTCGTTATTTTTAGCAACAATGTAAACGGATCTAAGTATGCTCAATTCAAATCCATCACCTGCAAACGTTTAATTACATTGCATTTATATTCGTGATCAATGAGCTCAATTACGTTACAAGAAGGCCAATGCGCCTTGCATTTTCCTAATCTTGAGTGATATTAATATTATAATAGAACTACTATAGCACCTCTGTTCAATTACTAAGTGTCTAGTAGGCCTAAGGTAAATCGAATTGGTGATGTTCTGTTTTGCAACGCCATCGCACTTCATTACAAAGCTCACTAGCGTCGCCCTACTCGTTTCTCCGACCTTGGGACTGGCACCGTCGAAGTGGTTAGGCCTAGTAAGCCTATAGTGGCGTGGTAACTCGTACTTTGACAGTAGATAATTTTAGGTACTTTTGTAACTAGTTCACTTATTATACGAACAGCAATTCAAATTATGCAGAATGGTTACGTAGGATGAAGGTGTAATTAAACTCCTGAACTGGTGTACGGACCATTGCTCATAAGCTGAATGCTCATAGGCTTATTGCTCATAGGTTTATTGCTCATATGGCTTATTGGTCATAGGGTCTATTGGTCATAGGTCTTTTTGGTCATATGGCTCATTGGTCATAGGTTGTATTGGTAATAGGGCCTATTGGTCATAGGCTTATTGCTCATAGGCTGATTGGTCATAATAATTTACACGTTAAATTAGTCGAGTGAAGTTATAGAAAAGAAAACACTGACTGAAATAGAAAGAAACATTTACTATTTCATGTAATTGCTCACATCTGAAGAAAACTGTTAAAGTAAAAGATTGATCAGTAATAACTATAGATGTAATTGTTCAAATATAAAGAACGTTAAACTTTTTAACAACTAGATTGTTCACTACTTCAGATGTCAAACATTTACTAGGTCATGTAATTGATCAAATATAAAAACAGTTAAACTTTTAACTACGAGAGTGTTCATTACTTCAGATATCCAATACAGGATTGTTCACTGTTTTATAATCATGTCCACTTCCACATAGTTTACTACTTAAAAGATAAGTACGGCACGGCACGAAGATAAGTGAGGATGTCGGTTTTTCCGTAAGTTGCAACTGCCCGCAGGACACGATCCTTGAGAAGACGGTATCGCTTGGCGCTTTGTTGCTCAACGCCACTAACACCCTGTAAGAAGGCCATTCTGCTTGACGCAATCTCTCTGCAGTCCAGAAAAAAATCGCCACATCGTTGGGTGACTGCATTGGAACAGAGATTGGAGGCCAAGGTGCCAACCTTCCATGCGCTCTAAGATTAGTGACTGACAAAATTGTTTATATTATATCCAAGATGTATCTATCTCTGCAACTAGTTGTCTTACTCTGGTTTCGTGGACTTTTATACCTGAGCATTCTATGGAGTCGCACAGTTTATTAGATCACGCCTCCTATTGTTTGACTTCATCATTTGTTTGATTGACAGTTAATGTCTTGTTTCTACCACCTATGGTGTCATGGACTTTATAATTGAGCAACGAACGGTTCGAACAAGTCAGTTCACGCCTTCAAGTAAATATCTTCGCAAGTTTCTTCATTCCCAGTTATTGTATTAGTCTACCAACGCTAATTGTCTCTAATTGATAAGCACAAGCTAAGGCGTGAAGAAGGTCACCCATATCTCCAATGGTATATTTGTTTTAAACGTAGACCTAAGTTCGTTTATTTTGGACATATGACCAGTGAGCCTATGACCAATAGACCCTATGACCAATAAGCCATATGAGAAATAAGCCTATGAGCAATAAGCCTATGAGCAATCAGCCTATGAGCAATGGTCCTATAGTCCCTGAACTACCTATTTATCACCTTAACTGAGCTTTCAAATATATATCCGCTATCAAATACGTTTTAAAGGTGTCTAATGTATTGTATCTGAAAACTTATTTAGCGCATCAAAAAACCTTAATAATGTGTCATTTTCAATGGATAAACAATAAGCATAAATTATTAGCGTTGAGCAACTTTCCCAGTCTAGTATAAATTATATCTATAAGCTTCCACTTGTATGACTGTGATAATGGTGAAGTCGTTATTTTGCGGCTCGCAGTATAAGTTTATATTTAGATACGTTATCTAATAAAAGGTATAATATCGACGCACTCCTCCTTTATCCATCGGCATGGGTCTGGCACCACCCAAAGATTTGTTTGGCTGGTTTATTCAGTCAGTCGGTATTAATACGTGGATACTACACTGCTTTCTCCAAAGTTAAAGGTTTGCAATAAATTCTTAAGCATAAAAGAATAAACTTTTCGCCCTATGCCACAATTTTATCTTAATTAAAACGATATTTAAACTGAATAGAATTTAAAATAATTAAGGCATTTTAATTAATTACTTAAATATTTTATGGCTGAATCGTTTCATTGATTTCAATGTCTATTGAAGATTGGAGTCCGATAACAATAAATACAGGACAAATTGATAGCCTCATTGGTTATTAAAACTTTTGGTACCGGTACCTGTTTTTTAATTCACCCCAAAAATTAATCATATGACAAATCTATGTTTTCTTAAAGACGCAGCATTAAGGCTTATCTATGTTTTCGGAAAGACGCAGTGTTAAGACTTATTCTTTTCAAAACTGAAATATAACAGATAAATATGATCTTCTCAAACTTTCAGCTCAATAGTTCACGACAAGAAAGCAAGTGTTGTGTTTCTGCAACAGCGTGGAATATTACATAATCCCAGAATGTGTTCTAATGGACATCCGTTGTTGTTGAGTTTGGGCGATATCCAAGATCGTTAGCGATGTAGACGACGTGAGTGTCGCGAAGATTTTCCACTGCGAGATGGGACTTGGTTGAAAGGTTCTAAGTTGAGCTGCCGCAAGATCATACTATTCATATACTGTTGGTCCACGGAGCTCACTTCAATTGCTTTTTGTCAGAACGAATTAGAGATAAAGAAAAGTGCTGTTATAGACTGGAATAATTACTTTCACACTCATTAATAATCCAGTCGTTAATGGTGGTCGAGGAACTCGTGTTGAAATAGACGAAAACCTATTCACGCATCATAAGAATGAGGTTGGCGAGTGCTGCCTCAACAATGGGTTTTCTAGCGAATTTGCCGAGAAACCAGATTGCTTCATGTTCTCCGTAGCTGACCGGAGTGCTGCTACCATACTTCCCATTATCCGACAATCAATTCTCCCAGGGACAACCATACTTTCAGATCAATGGGCTGCCTATAGCGGTATAGCAGGAATGGGTTTCAATCACCAGACTGTCGACCACTCCATGAACTTCATACAGCCAAGGACAGGTGCACATACTCCACACATAGAACGGGCATGGAAAGCAGCCAAAGAGCGCAACAAAAGACATGATGGAACTCATAGGAGCTTGATAGACTCATACATGTGTGCGTTTATGACTTTATGTGGAGAAAAAGGCAAGCAGTAAATGGAAATGATGTATTTGATAACATTCTACACGACATATCGCTCTTCTGGCCACCACGATGACTTTTTTTGGGGGGTGAATTAAAAAACAAGCACCGCGCTCCCAACCCAGACTTGGTCGAAAAGAAAAATCATGAGAAAGTCTTGAGAATTCAGTAATACTAAACGTATAATCAATTATAAATAAGCTGCTGCACAAATTTCCTAAAACACCTTTAAATTTAATTGTTGCAACGTTATGAATAATAAAGTTTTCGATCAAGGAGTACATTTTGCAGAAACAACCCGTTTCCTTTCAGTCGCCGTGTCATAAAATATTATAAATTCATTAGAGTCGCAGTTCATGATGGTAGGCTATGAACCAATTCCTTCTAATCCTCAAGCATAGTTTCTTCAGCGCTGTTAATTGTTTCCCGGAATATCAGGCGTTTCTTCAGTTTTGATCTTTGCATCTAGAATATGGATAATCAATCTAACAATGATTTAGCGATTAAGTTATCTGAAATTATGAAAGAACAAGATCAAAGAGGCGTTGAATAAGTAATTTAAAACGCAAAATGTTTATTGTCTTAAGCATTCAACTTCTTTTTAAAAAAATTATAATTTAATGCTGCTTTTTATCTTAAAGTCTGATGTACAGGGCGACGTCCAGAAAGATGGAAATCTTTTGTCGTCCATTCTTAGACCTACTGCACTACTATTGTTACTACACTGCTATTGTATCGTATTGTATTGTATTGTATCTCACTATTTGTATTATGACCAAACCTATCAGTTTTCCTTTCCAACCCTATCTGCATGCGTTTCTCTGTTTCAGTTTAATAATGTGAATGGAGGGATCTAGATTTAACGAGGGCTTTGTCAAATCTGGATCATTTAAAAAAAGTTGAATGCTAAAGGCCATAAACATTTTGCGTTTTAAATTACTTGGATGGATAGATCCAGATTTGACGTAGGCCTTTGACAACAAAGGCCGTTTCACCGCAAAATTTCTTTTTGACATAATACAGCTTTTTATACCTAGACAATATAATTGTAGCATCATATAGAAGCGACTTAAAGGTGCCTATTGAGGCTCTGGAAAATTATCTATCGCATGTAGTTTGAATATTCATAATGAATGCAAGATGGCGGCCGGTTGACAAGCATGTTCAGCGATAGCTCCAATAATTTAAATTTTTTACTAGGTTTAAGTTGGTAAAGTGCATTATTCTTTTCAAGGAGCCTTACTATGTCATTGTCGAGGGTTTGTTCGCAGTTTTTGCTACAATCATGAAGTTTTCAAATCTAAATATAATAGTATGAAGACAGCGCTGCGTATCGATCTACTCCGTTTGAAATACCCGCACGTGTTAACGATAATTCACTCATTGTCTAACGCTGTTATGGTTTAACACTTCTGGATAAAACTTAAAAAGAAAAACATGTCAAAAAAAAGTATCAAAATCGACGACTTACTTGAGTCTCTTCAGGACGAAAGAGTGATTCTATTGCTCACTAAAACCTTTAGACCTATTATGGAAGGTCTCTTCAATGAACTTATTGAAGCATTCTCAGCGAAACTGGACAACATGGTTGCAAAATCAGCGGAAGCCTTGCTAACAACTCACTGTGAAGAGATTAACTCTAAAGTAACAGCTCTAGAAGCTGAGAATGAACTTCTCAGGGCAAGAGTTGACGAGAATGACAACTTGTCACGGCTTGATAACCTCGTAATATACGGTCTGCCTGAAAACGCGACTCCGATGCCACAAGCTGGTTCATATTGGTCTACTCAGCCATCGTCGTCGCCCAACGAGCCTGATATTCACAACGTCTTGGATTTGTGTAATAACAAGTTGGGCGTGAAACTAAATGAATCTGACATCTCGTACGCGTATCGAATTCCTGGGTCTTCCAAAAATAATCAACGTCCAGTTGTCGTACGCTTCATCAGCCGCAGAATCAGAAATTCAATTCTCGCTGCACGCAGAACTCTGAAGGGGCAATCCGGTACAAATCGAATATTCATCAACGAACATCTGACTAAGCAGAATTCACTAATCTTCGCAGGAGCGAGAAAACTGGTAAGAGAGAAGGTCCTCCACTCTGCCTGGACACGAGATGGAATGACTTTCATCCGCTTCACTGACGCTGTCAGCGAGAAACCGAGGAAGATTATCACTACCAAGAGTCTGGAGTCCATCATTCAGAAGAAGGAGCTCACTGCAATGCTTCCTCTCGAGAAAGCAGGATGAGTCGCTGGGTGAGTCGCTTCAGATGCTACTTCATCGTCCCGACATCCAACCTGTACCTCCAACTCACTGCGTCTTATTTTTATCTAGTTCATACTGTCATTTAGTCACTTATGTTCATGTGACATGTTTAACCTTGGGTTGGATTCTATCTAAACATTATATAAGCTTATTTCCTATATCATCTAATTGAACTATCCAACTTACTCTTTACGAATTAAATGTGGATTGATATTTGCTACAATCTGATTTTTTTTTAATGCATTTTTGTTCCGAGACTATCTTTGACTGTTTTGTTGCTGTAGCGCTTACCAACATAATATTATGTTTACTTCTGATCACTGTATGTTACGACCTAGTTAAGACTGTTATATGCATAGAATGTTGCTATCAATGGTACATGCTTCTGTTTGTGCCATCTGCTCTAATTATCTTATGTCTAAGGACAAGTTAAGTCCTTGCTGTTTGTGTTTACTTAATTTTGATTCAGTGCCTAGGGTTGTTACATGTGTAGTATGTAGAAGTCAGTGTCATTATGAATGTTATGCGGATTCATGTTTATCGTGTGCGCCTGTGGAATCTTGGATATGCTCTCCATGCTTGACAAACATTTTTCCTTTTAATGGAATTGCAAATAATGAAAATTTTATGAGCTCTATATGTGATAGTAAAGTTAAACTACAAACTGATATTAGCGAGCTTGATAGAGCCCCGAAACTTGAAATATTTCCTAGTGACCCTGAAAACCACTCCCCTTTAAATAACAATGATATTGACCCGGATATTAACCTATTTTCAAATCTGTCATGGGACAGCCACTACTCTACACCTGCTTCTCTCACCACCCTACTCAATACTCCTCGCCTGTTCACTACTATGCACCTGAATTGTCGAAGTATGCAGTACAAAATAATGGATATAACTGATTTATTAAACACTCTCCCTGTTCCTATTCTGGCTTTAACAGAAACATGGCTAGATACAGACTCGGTTGATACAATTAATATAGCAGGTTACCAAATTATTCACAAATCTCGAGTTTCAGGAAAAGGAGGTGGAGTAGGATTTCGCATAAGGGAGGATATTACTTACGAGCTGCTTGATCTATCAATTTTTAATATGACCCCCAAAACATTTGAGGGAATATTTATTCGTGTGCGGATGAGTAAGGGCAATTGTCTAATTGGAACTATATATAGACCCCCAGGAAATAGTCTGGAAGAGTTCACTCTTGAACTTGAACAGTTATTGTCCAAAATTGCAAATAAGGAGAAACACGTGATAATTATGGGTGACTTTAACATTGACCTGCTTAAAGTTGAGGATCACTTTGGCACTAGTTCCTTTTTCGATAGTATGTCCTCCTATAATCTTCTCCCGACCATAACCAGACCCACAAGAATTACCACTCATTCGTCAACGCTAATTGACAACATTTTCACAAATGCTTGGTCTAATATTATTGAATCTAAGATTGTTGTATCTGATATCTCTGACCATTTGCCTGTCTTAACCTCCTTTGATTTTGAAATGCCTAGCTCTAGGAACTCCTCATTTGAGGAATCCCGAATTATTAACGAAGAAGGAAGGGCTAATTTTAGCAATTATCTTTCTGAAGCAGATTGGACTCCTATTTTTGAAACCTGTCGCTTGAAAGATGCTAACAAAGCATATGACTTGTTTATGAAAGAATATAAAAGAAACTATGATAAGGCGTTTCCAATAAAAACTAATATAAATAAAGGAAAACCCATACTTAAACAACCCTGGATGACTCCTGGACTTCTCAAATCTAGTAAGAAAAAAGCTAAACTTCATTTAAAATATGTAAAGGTCCCTACCCTTGCCAATAAAAATAAGTTTGTTTCATACAGGAATAAATTTAAAACAATTAGAATGAAGGCTGAAAAGCATTACTATGCTGTTGAATTTACCAAGCATGTTAATAATTTAAAGAAAACTTGGACCCTCATTCGAAGTATAATTAAAATGGATGAACAACATATTAAAATTGAAGCACTAAAAATCAATGGAATAAGAAATGATGACCCTAAAGTGATGGCTAATACTTTTAATAATCTCTTCTCTGACATCGCTCATACTCTTGCCAAACAAATTCCCGCTCCTAAATCTCCTTTTAACACATACCTTGACCCGCCACTTCCTTATTCTTTTGGCTTGGTTCCTACTTCACCTGAGGAAATAAAAAATTTGAGCCACTTGATCCACGACAGTCACAGCCGTGGCGTTGATGATATCGACCCTCATATTGCTAATTCTTACATTTCTCAAGTCGCAACCCAACTAGCTGAAATAATTAATTGCTCCCTCAATACTGGAGTTGTACCTGATGCTATAAAAATTGCAAAAATAGTCCCTATTTTTAAAAAGGGTGACAGGGAGAACCCTTCTAACTATAGGCCCATATCCATTCTTCCTTTTTTTGCCAAGTATTTTGAAAAAATAATGCATGATAGGCTCAATAAATATGTAGAAAAATCTCATATTATTTTTCCATACCAATATGGCTTTCAATCTGGTCGATCTACTTTTATGCCTTTAATTGATATGTATGATAAAATTTCTAAGGCCTTTGAAAACAATGAATATTCTATTGGTATCTTCTTCGATTTAGCAAAGGCCTTCGATACTGTGAATCATGAGATCCTATTAAAAAAATTAGCTAATTATGGCATCAGAGGCATCCAATTAGCTTGGTTTACCAGTTATCTCGAAAGACGTCTCCAGTGTGTTTCCTGCAATGGAGCTCTCTCAGACTTTAGAGTTGTTAGATATGGTGTGCCCCAAGGTTCTAATCTCGGACCCTTGCTTTTTCTTCTATACATTAATGACTTGCCTAATATATCTCCTACTCTTTCATTCATCTTGTTTGCTGATGATACAAATGTCTTCTACTCTCATAAATCCTACCAGAGTCTAATGCAAACAGTAAACAATGAACTTGTCTTCATAGCCGAATGGTTCTCTGCTAATAGACTTTCCTTAAACATAGATAAAACTAACTTTATGCTCTTTCGAACTAATAAAAAGATGTGCCCCCAGAATGAATTGCAACTGTCTATCAATGATACCTCCATAACGCAGGTTAGCTCCACTAAATTTCTTGGTGTGTACATAGATCAACACCTCACATGGAATGATCATATTAAATATATCTCTGCCAAGGTTGCAAAAAGTGTTGGTATCCTTCGTCGAACTTCCCATATACTCCCCCCCACTATCCGTGTTAAATTGTACTACTCATTAATATATCCTTATCTCTCATACTGTAATTTAGTTTGGGCATCTACATATAAATCCAGGCTCAATAAATTAGTACTTCTCCAAAAACGTGCAATACGTATCATAGCTGGAGTTAAGCCTTTTATTCACTCAAGTCCTTTATTTCAATCATTTAATTTATTAAAGTTTCACCAAGTAATGACTTTCCAGATAGGAGTCTTTATGTATCGGTTCACCCATGATCTTCTTCCCCTTAACTTTGCAGGGTATTTCCAAAAAGGATCTGAAATTCACTCCTATTCCACCAGGAACTCCTCTCATTATCGAGCCATATCCGCTCGTTTAAACTCAAGAAGATTCCATATTAAATATACTGGACCAGGTATATGGGACTCGTTTCCTAGTCATGTTCAACAAGCTTCCAGTTTACAAAGAGCAAAAACATTACTGCGCAACTACTTGGTTAATGACTGCAAAGATATTTAACCTTGTAGGCACTGATTTTATTTTACTTTATTATTATTTGTTGTGTTTGTTTTGCGTTCTTTAGTTAAGTTTACTACATTAATTGTCATCTCATGCTGTTCTTTTAGCCTATTGTTCAATTCATTATGTCAACCGTCTAGCCATCTGTTAAAATTGCATATGTAATTAGGTGTCCCTGTTAGCGGGATATTCATCCCTTAGGGCCTTCCTTGTTACCATCCGATAATGTGAAGCATGTTATACTATGTCTATTGTGTATGTTGATGGTTGGTTACAATAAATGAATTGAATTGAATAGTTAGTGAGTGAATTTGACTATCGATTACATCGTTTGGCGGAGGCAAAGCTTAGACACCTCTAAATATAATATATATCTGTCTTTTTAGTAGTCGTTTTGCTCAACTGATCGAAGTAATTTGATATGGTGACCGTTTTCTGAGTTTTGAAATGCAAAAATGATTGCATTCAATATATAATCAGGGCTTAAAGTGTGTCTGGACGGTCATGGACGGCGTCCATGCACTTATTTTAAAATCTGAACGCCGCCCTGCCACTTATTGGCCAGCACAGCCTGGAAAGATAAGGAGCGTCCATACACTTTTTTGGAAAGGTAAGGGGCTTCCATGCACTTATTTTACCACACTGTAAGCGCTGTGAATAATCATAACTAAGGTATAGCGACGACATCTTATGACAACGTCTATAACGATCGCATTTGCATTCATGTTCATTTTATGCGAGTTTCTTTAATCGATATTTCTCTTGCAATGACAATAAATTGATGGCAGGCTGATTGTTTGAGGATG
Organism: Lumbricus terrestris; assembly: GCA_949752735.1. Classification (NCBI taxonomy): domain Eukaryota; kingdom Metazoa; phylum Annelida; class Clitellata; order Crassiclitellata; family Lumbricidae; genus Lumbricus; species Lumbricus terrestris. Next base: position 8,222,138 of record OX457047.1, on the reverse strand, counting down.
AATGTTCATTTCCTTATGTTCTTCAAAGTAGGTTTACTGTCGAGTCAATCCAATAGTAGAGGAATTTTAGAAGATAACAAATGTGGTTGGTTCCTCTATTTGAATTGGCCTTTCCCCGCACAAAGACCTAAACTAATGACTCGCTTTTCAGTCTCTCACGAGTTCGAGTCACGTGCAAAGATTTTATAACACTTAGAGATGTAAAATCCATCGACCAACCGTTGTTACGTCATTCTTCATGATTAGACACCTTTCGAACGGTTTAAGCAGATTCTTTATAAACCTCGAACGCAGACGAAAATATTTAATTCTTGTGAATATCAAGGTCGTCGCCAGGCGATGATAATTATCGCCCTTCTGGCGAAACAAGCAAATGGACTGCAAAAGTCGCTAACTAAAGTGATTCAAGTGAGACAGGAAATGGCGATGAGCATAAAATTGATGTACTAAAAACGGAAAGCTAGTTCATCAGAAGGGGCAACATCAAATTTCAGTTAGAAGCAGATAGACACCAACTAGAACAGACGGAGAACTTCGTGTAACTGGGGGAAACCATTAACACAAATGGAGAATCGGGCTGGCCATAGGAATACCACAGGTGCTGGGTAAGGTTTGAAGCTCGAAGGAAATAGGAATGATGGAGATTTTTCATAGCTGGGCGACTGTCACGTGCGAAAGCATCGTCAAAGTCATAAGTCATGTACATGTAAGTCAAGTCAAGACACCGGTAACTACAATTTAACATACCTGATATTTAGTATACCGACACCTCTTTTATGCGTCACACTCAGAACTAAATAAGCTAGATGACAAAAGTTTTCATTCGAAGGCTTGTTGTACACTGTACATCATGGAATTATTTCACTGCCGAATTCGATGGCCTTTGGCATCCTACATCAGAATGTTCTCCTTCCGCCTCTCCGTCCATCCGTCCACCAATTATTTCTATGACTGCCCGTCTGACTAGCTGAAAAACGAGGTCGCAGTCCATTCTATTTTTTTACATTGGTCAAATAATACGTGTGCAGGGAAGGCTGGGGTCACTGCATTTAGGCAATTTGCGTAAGGGTACATACGACGCATGCAGGGCTGTTTTAAAAGAATTTTTAGAACTGCACAACTCCTTCTTTCCTTTCCCATATTCCATGGTAAATTACTTACTATACAGAAGTGCTTATATAACAGCACAAATCCACTTAGAACTGCACATTAATTTTTGTGTACAACTGCACGTTAAAAAAGCCCTGATACGACGGGTGGAGAGGCCTCGGCAAAATACACGTACGCAATAAAAATCTCTATTTCTGATGTCCACAGCAATTTCTCTACCTATATAATTCTTTATTGTCCTACATAATGGTCGTACGATCGCCTTTGATTACATTATAATTAAACTATGTTCAGATCGAAACATACACCATAACAGTTGAGAAATATTAGCTCGTAAACACGATGACGATGGCGATGACGATGACGATGACGGTGACAATGACAATGACGATGACAATGACGATGACGATGACAATGACGACCATCTCACCGTCAACGCAATGATGACGATCGCGATCATGATCATCATCTTCATGATGACAATGACGCTGATGATTATAATGAAAATGATATGGTCGGGTTGCAAAATTATTATAATGGCTTGTCTTCCTTTTGTGATGCTTACAAATGTAGCCGTATTATTTTCATACAAAACGATATCTGAATAACCTCCTGAGACCCCACGTCCCGCGATAGGGACAATGGTTTATATTTTTGCCAAATAGTTACGAATCACGTATTGAGTTAAGACCCACTGCCCCACGTGAGGTACATAGTGTGCCTACATTCGGTGATTGATAAAAAAGTAAAAATTTTGTTTACTCTTTGGACCGTGACGGCGTCGATTAGCACTAAATTGTATTACTCCATGAAGATTGGTAAGTGTGAAATCTTTTTATATTACACATAAGAAATATTGCTAAATTTATTGCGATATAGCGTAGTAGCATGTAGAGGTGCTATTAATTCAAAAGACGTCCTTCAAAAATTTGTGGTGGGTGAAGAAATCATTTTGAAATCAATGTCCCAGGGCCGGGACATTGGGCCTAAAGTGCGTAATTACAGTGTAATTTTTTTTACAAAGCCACTTCTTGGAATGGTTTGGAGTGAGGTGAATTCCAACCCAACCACTAATCCAATACTCAATCTGAACCCTAAACGTAATAGTCTACGCAAGCAACGGGTGTGGACACGGACGAGCGCTTTTGGTCTACACACGCTGCGGGTGTCTCCACGGATGAATGCCGTTGGTCTACACACGCTGCGGGTGTCTCCACGGATGAATGCCGTTGGTCTACACACGCTGCGGGTGTCTCCACGGACGAATGCCGTTGGTCTACACACGCTGCGGGTGTCTCCTCGGATGAATGCCGTTGGTCTACACACGCTGCGGGTGTCTCCACGGACGAATGCCGTTGGTCTACACACGCAGCGGGTGTCTCCACGGACGAATGCCGTTGGTCTACACACGCTGCGGGTGTCTCCACGGACGAATGCCGTTGGTCTACACACGCTGCGGGTGTGGACACGGACGAATACCGTTGGTCTACACACGCAGCGGGTGTCTCAAAGTTATGTTAGAAATTCTGCATGGGCTGCAGAAAACACAGTTAAAAGAGGAGCTTCTCTGATAATTCATTGAAAGATTTCGTTTCTTCCTTAAAACTATCACTAAATGATAAATAATTCTTAAACTGTCAATGCTCTTTAGTGGTGCTAATCACAAGCCAAGAGAAACGAGGAGGGTAACTTCAATCATCTTCGTTTTGCTTACCAGGTATACGTTCTATTAAAATTTGGGTAAGAATTTTTAATCAATTTTTGTCAAAGGGTCACTTTCAGTCTTCGCCTCTTTTTGTTCTTATCCATAAAAGATTGAATTCGATCCAGAGACCTTCACTATAATTTTACGCAAAATTGTACGAGTTGAAAACACCTGAAACAAATTGTAGGAGTGATCTATTAAACGGATTTAAAAAGGCTCGATTATCAAAACCAACGGAACATTTTTTAGTAGAAAAGAGAACTTAAATTGTCAATAACAAGATGCTTACGCACTGACAGTGCCAGTCCCAAGTCTGCATGAAGGAGGAAGGCGGCGTTAATGATCGCTGATGTCACACAGCGTCGTAAAACTGAAACTAAAATACTGGGAAGCAGAACAATGCAATAGTGGATGGATGGATCCAGATTTGTCGAGGGCTTATGACAACAGAGGCCGTTTTCCTCGGATTTTTTTTTTGGCATAATACAACCCTCTTTCATGCAATAGTAGTACAATTATGGTGGTAGTCCACCACTATTGCGTAGTGCAATACTATGCAAAACTATAACTTCATCTAAGATGGGAACTACATTGACTTTGCGCCCGTCTTTTCCGACCGCATTACAGCCACACAGTAGGAGCAGAATACGAAGTGATTCCATAAAAAACATGAGATTTTTCGTTATACGCTAGAGATCTTTTCCTGTCGAAAGACAAACACTGCCACTTAAACACCTTTAAAACAGTATAACTTTAATCTACAAATTATCAACAATCAACAGTTTATGCAACATTTTGATAATGATTATAATCATAATTTATGATATAATCATCCACAATTCAGAAAATCTATAAAAAAGAAATACATTGTTCTAGGCAATGTTCATTCATCTATGGTGCAATGAAATAACGGTTAGAAATAATATGCCATAACGTGTCGGACAAATATATCCAACTGAATGATTTCTGTAAAACCTCGATAATGCAACATATATGTAATCGACTGATTGACTGATTGATTGACCGATTGACCGATTGATTGACTGACTGACTGACTGACTGACCGACTGATTGATTGATTGACTGACTGGCTTGCTGGATCACTGACTGATTTACTTACTTACTTACTTACTTACTTTCTGTCTTACAGACGGACGGACGAACGGACGAGCAGAAGAACCGACATAAGGACAAAAGCTAGTATGCCATCAGGTAATCAGATTATTATTAGTATTTTGCTTATGAATGATAAAATATTTTATCGACAACGAATCAATCTGGGCAAGATAGATGAATGTAGTGAGTCAGTCTGATAGTGATTAGAATAATGGATTATTCGATTTTCAGATGACGAACAACACCCTTGAGCTGACACAGGAAAATTGAATAAATTCTGCAAATTTTCGTATAATAATTATTTTCATAACAAACAGGCCATCTGAAGATAATTATACTCTCGGAAGAAATTCTGAATAATAAATGTGCCTAAACTTATTAAGATACAGTTATATTTATTCGGGTGTTTAACGATGACCGTTGATTTGTCGACGTGATATTGATTGTTTCAAGCACTGCAGAAAGAGACCATAGCACTTTCCAACTCTGACATTGCCTTTACGTTAGTGGTGCATGTCCGAATCCACGTTTACAAAGGAAGGAGACGCTTATGATATTTGCATAAACGTTAAGTAGTAAATCTTCTTCCTAAGAGTCGCTAAACGAATCATTTGAATACCACTGGATTGATAAAGCTTCGCTATTAGTCCATGGCCGTCGGCGAATCAGGTGCAGCTTCCTGTCTTTACATAATATGAACCAAAATAATGCTAAATTCGACAACATCAAAGACATTTTTCAAGAAATCCAGTCGTTGGCCACACAATAATGATGACGATGACAATTTTATATGTCAGTCAACTGACCGACATTGGACTGAATTTGTTCATGATGATTAAAGTACTTCATTATCATTTCCGAGAAATTACTCTCGTAATACAAGCCGTGTAACTATTTTCTGCCGTCTGTCGTCTACTCTAACTTACCTCAGTGAATCCTGGGATTTGAAACCAATGAATCCTGTCAGGAGACTGAGCGATAATACTAACTTTGTGAACCATCCAGTTACCATAAATACACAGTGTTTGCTACCGACGACATAAACAATAATTTGCGAGATGCTATTCGCCAAAACAATTTTATAGACGGAAGATTTGAAAAATCTTGCGCAGGATCGTAGTAAGGCATGTTCAATATGTTAGGCCGCTCAGAGGATGGAAAGAAACGATGATTTGATCAGAGGGAGAGAGGAAGAGCGTGGGAGAGAGTGAAGGTGTGAGTGTTAGAGGGTTGGCGAAGGTTTGAGAAAAATATTGCAGTCACGAAAACGTAAGTCCCATATTTCCACTATGCAGTCGCTGATCCATCTCGTCATCTGAACGTCAAAATTTTATTATGTTAAGGATATAAATTATACGGGCAAACATTGTCCTTACACACCTGAAAAACTATTAAGAATGACGCTAGAAATTCAACAAATGTCTTACAAAGCCAACTTTCATATCACCCATCGCACACTTAGGACCAATATCGATGCTTTTTCCACCATAGGCTAATATCATGCAGGGAAATGAAATGGAGGCATCCCATCCCGTGCGACATACATTGCACACGCGTTCTGAAAGGGTTCATTTCTGGTCCAAACCAAGCACATACCACGGACACGTCGGACAGTCTTAGAACAAAACATGAAAGGAAAACAATGTTGCAGATTGTTTTTTATGTGCACTTGTTATAGCGCTCCAGACTACAGCGCAGACACTGAATCGGAGTTTCACGCCGAAGCGCTGAGCAATTGCAAGTGAAGGACTTGCCCAAATAAAGGTCCCTACGGGGGATCGACTGTAGAAACCCGTCAGTCCACGACTTCCAACTTAGACAAAGTGTATTTCCAGGGTTTGGTATGAGGCGATGGAGATGATGATAACATTTATGCGAAAGTCGCTTCCGATGTCATTAGCATGAACAACGCCAGTCACCCTTGATATCCACACATAGCATTCGAAGACATTGAATCACTGGCAAACGTCAGAATACAGCCAGACTCATAATCCATGTCAATGACCTAATCTTCGCCTGCTCCATATCCATTTGACATCAACCCCACCAGGTCCAGCCGTTCAATTATCTCAACGGTCATCTAATGATACACCGTTCTACTCTTCCTGATCAACAGTCGCACGTTCCATTTTGCTGTTTAGCAACACTGCCATTGCAAAAATGGTTAGTGACGCCCTCCTCCTTTGTCCAGGCTTGGGACTGGCACTGTCTGAGTACAGTCAGTGGCGGAATTTTTCATTACTCCGAAGTCTGACGTCATCTCTTTACAACAAAGGCCGTTGACGACAAAACAAAATAGGCTGAACAGTGAAAATAAAAATAAAATAAAATAAGATGACATCTCTGTTAAAACCTCTTGACTGCCAATTCATATCAAAATCAAGTGTATCGGTTAATTAAACTTTTAACTGAAGGTCTTATTTTGTGAATAGAAAGCTTGCGTTGTTGCTGTAGATGACATTTTGTATCTTGATCAGAACAATGGTTATTTGATTGGTGTTATAAATGGAACAGTTTGCTTTGGTACGATAAGTATAGCTTTGCTATTGTTGATGCACTTGTGTACCGGTACTGAACTTTTGTAACAGGAAGTACTTGCTTGGGTTACAAATGCTATTAGTTGTATGAGACAATCAGTGTACAAAACTACACTTTATATTGTATGATGTATATAAGATCCTTTTATCACAGTGTGTAAGACTGAGCGAGTGTCAGATGAACTATTCTATGCTGTCTAAAAATTGAATGTCTTTGGGACTGTGAAGCTCCGTTTAGACACCTTTTTTGGTGTTGCTCGGATGCTATAAGTTTTTATTGCTCTGCATGCTTATTTTATATTATCGTGAATGGTCTTTGCTGTCATAGGATGACTTTAAACTTCGGGATAATTCAGCAATGGTCGTTCCTCTGTTTTCTCTCACCCCACACCCTTCCTATTCTCTCGCGATCGATTGCACTGAATGCTGACAGAAGGCCTTTATAAATGTGTATTATAAATGGTCAAATAGCATTGATTGCAGTCGCAATAAATGGTCCATTAATGCAACGGTGTCTTTCCCAGAGCTTATGTAAATCTCACACAATTGACTGCTAAATACTCTGACGACCGTAGACATGAACTTAAACGTAATAAATAATCAAAATAAAATATTACTGATGTTCAATGAAGAATTTGATTCTGTCTTCAGAGTTTATTACTTTGGGATGATTCTATTTTTAGCAGTGTTATGCAATTATGCACAAGTTGAGCAGTATGCATACAGTAAAATATGCATAATAATATTTTACGATGTCGTTTGGTTACTGTTACCATAAGTTATGGTTTGGCGACAATCACAGTGTGAACGTGATTTCGATGAGGGAGAGCGTGAATTAGAAATGAGAGATGATAGCGCATAAGTTTCTACATTGTATAACTTTATAACAGTAACTGAAATTGTTTTAAAGGTGTCAGTCATTAATTTTGCTAGACCTTACCTAAAAACGTCCCTTTTATGTTCCTTCATTACGTCTCGCATTGGAGAATTTTTCCGATTTATCATTTTACACAAACCAGTCAACTTTAATGGACAGTTAATCCCGACAGAATTAAATTGTATTTGATCATTTACACTTCTCACAGCAAATGCATTCTTGCAAAGTTGAAGTTTTGAAGTTCCACTGTTTTTATTGAAACTAAAAGTTGCCACTCACATATTATACTAGTTGGGGTACCCGGCGTTGCCCGGGAAATTTAGGATATACGACCAGCTTCCGGCCACAACCTCACCACACCCCATCCCACCCCCTCCCCACAACACCCCAGCACACTCCGACCTCCACCGGTACGCCACCCGTGAAATTTGGGCTTTCGGAAAAATTCCCCACTCCCCAATTCCCCATACCCCACACCCCTCCCCACCCCCTCCCCAAACTACAACCCATCCACCACCCCAACTCCTACCCCAACTCCTCAACACCGTGGTCCCCATGGTGGTAGAGATTCGCAGTTAATTTCGTTCACAGTTGAGGCAGAGCTGCCATTCGAATGGAGGATCAGCGCCTTCATGCTTTTTAGTCTCGGCATATGACGGTGGTGGGTCCGATCAATGATCAAATTATATGGAGTTTAAAATTGCAATCGTTGGTGTTCATATTCAATCGATTTGCAACTTAATTGATTGATTGATTGATTTGTTGATTCATTGATTTGTTGACTGATATAATTTAAATATATATGCTTATATCTATGCATGATGTTGTGTTGTTGTGTTTCTCGGTGTTTTTATGACTATTTAGACAAACATAAATTGTCCAAAAAACCTGCTATAGGCTAACCGAAAATTCCGATTGCTTAGACATTCAGGGGCGGATCCAGGGGGCCAATCCGACCGTGGCCCCCCATTTCAAAAGTGCATAGAACGTGGTCCCCCATTTATTTTCAACAAGCATTAAATCAATGCAGCGGGAGAGACAAGTAGGGTACGACGACTAGAGAGGTCATAGTATATTGCTTGCAGAGGTTACGTCGACCGTCGACTAACAAAAGGTCATGAGATTTTTTCTGGCAAAGATCACCGAAAATTTTGCCCTTCTTCGAAAATTTCTGTATCCGCCCCTGTGGTCATTTACAGAGAATACCAGTTGGAAGTATGCACCAAGTCCTGCGATGCGCTGGCTCCATCATCAAGAGACCATTGTGATTCGCCTAAATTAAATGCAGTGTCGCAGTTGTGCTGTGCTCTATTAATTATTAAGCAATTATTGGTCCATGGTTGACGCTAAACACCTTTATACTGGAATAATCTAATCATATATAACTACAAGAATCCAAAAACTGTTACTTAATTCGGTCAGTATCTGTGCCAACGCTACTAAGTTATCGTAATTCTGGATCCATCAATGCAGATAAGCAACGTTTGTGTTCAAATGCATTTCAGTGAAGGTCTTCATTACGCCAGCAAAAAAACTGTTAAAACAACTTGAAATGATATCGGTTAATATTGACAGACTTTCTTGCATATGGTATTATGATGATCTTGTAGCTTTAAGGTCTCGCTAAATAAATGAGGATTATCGGTCTCGGATTGCTGTGCATGAACCATTGAAGGTTATGACAATAAATTATTATACGCTTACGTCAAGACATTTCGGTCAACTTTTCACACCTTTTAAACGGGGTCAAAGTGTGCTATTTGAACCGAACACAACTTCCTGATAATTAATTTTTTACAAATTTGTAACAATTATAGTTTTCGTCCAGAGGGTTATTATCCGATACCTGTCTTCTACAAATGGGTGTCTTTAGTTCTCAGCCGTCAGGCAGGTTCATAATAATTATGTCTATTGACGCCACGCATATCTGTTCTGTGCATCCCCTTTTAGACCTCTGTAACCGTCCTTTGTCATCATCCAGTCCAGTGGCATTGTTATTTAACATAATTATTTCTCGGGATGAGTAGGGAGGTGGTTTCCCGTTGCCTTCCTCCCGGTGTTTTTAGTGAGACATCATCTCTCAGCGTCGATGTCCTCCGTTTAAATGCGTGTTGGTCTATACAAATCACTGCCAATCCTGGATAAACGAGGAGAATGATCCAAACAAGACGTCAATCAGAGTTCAAGATAATAAGTATAAATATATTGGCCATATTTGAAGAGTTAGAACGAGCGTTTTAAGTTCAGCACGCGTTTGACATAATACGAAGTGGATAGGAATTAAGAGGCGTTTCAGCAGATTTACATATAGTGCGAGGAAAAAACAATTTAAAGGTGTCTAAGCATTGTTTTGTGAAATAGTGGTAGCAGAGACGTCGTGCCAACTACAGAAGCGGACAGTGTAATAATAATAGTAATAATAATCACGACAATTTATATGGCGCAGTAACACAGCCCTTTACAAAGCAGCTGAATCCATCAATGTGTAGGCCTATAAGACAATTATAAGGTTTAGTCTTATAATAAAATGTCCAAGAAGTTCACCAGTTCAAAAGATAAAGGTAAGACTGGGTGCAAAAAAGTCGGAGCAAGTCACGCAGTTCAAGATCATGGGACGATTATTAACGGTCATTGTTTATAGGACAGAAAAACGTCGGATTGGTTTAGCATCAGCGATGTTTGGAAGATCGAGAAGACTCTGGCAGTCGAGTAACAGCAACAAGAACAGAAATAAAGCGGAACAACGATGTTGATGAAAATGTAGGTAGAGGAGTATCTGCTGTCGAGGCGCGAGCGAAGGCGGTCGATCTTGGTTGAAAGCATTTCATGAAATTCATCTGCAGTGAAGGATGGAGTTTCAGTGAAGGACGGCCGAGGAGACCATTCTCTCGCCTCAAAACCTGGACGATTTTTCGTAACTGTAATAGTATATAATATAGATCAAATAATTGTTCGACCGAAAAGACGTCGAGTATGTACTCCTCCTCCTCCTCCTCCTCCTCCTCCTCCTCCTCCTCCTCATCTCCTCCTCCTACTACTCCTCCTCCTCCTCCTCCTCCTCCTCCTCCTAATCTCCTCCTCCTATTCTTCCTCCTTCTCATCCTCATCATCGTCCACCTCCTCCACCTCCTAGTCCTCATCACCCACCTCCTCCTCCTCCTCCTCCTCCTCCTCATCTCCTCCTCCTATTCTTCCTCCTCCTCCTCCTCCTCCTAATCTCCTCCTCCTATTCTTCCTCCTTCTCCTCCTCATCATCGTCCACCTCCTCCTCTTCCTCCTCATCATCACCCACCTCCTCATCCTCCTCCTCCCCTCCTCCTCCTCCTCCTCCTCCTCCTAATCTCCTCCTCCTATTCTTCCTCCTTCTCCTCCTCATCATCGTCCACCTCCTCCACCTCCTAGTCCTCATCACCCACCTCCTCGTCCTCTTCCGCCTTCTCTAAAGTCAACCATCAATCTCGTTTTATGCTTGAATTATAAGTTTACACAATAAATCCGTCGCTGCTTTGATTTTGGAGATGCCAGACCCATGACTGGTCAAAGTAGGGGGTCGACAACGATGATCTTTGATTATAACAAAATGTGGTTAAATTAATGATACTATCAAAAAAATGCATATCAATAAATTGAATTTATAATTACACAATCTGAATGTCACGGTGCCAATCCAAAGTCTGTAGAACAGAGGAGGTCGACGCTAATCTCATGACACAATCTCGATGCTGATCAACAAAACAGTTCAGCAGAACTTCAGCAACAGCCTTTGCTACTGAAACAAAGTAATAAACTAGGACTTATTTTGATGTATGGACTTCGTTTAGTCGATATCATTACAGTTGAGAGATGTTGCAAGAAAACGAAAATATTATGATGTTTTACACACCTGGTAAACGATCACAAATGACGCTAGAAAATCATCTCCCCGGAAACAAACATTGAGTTAAACGCTAAATTAAACAATGACACTGATGTCATACGACGACGTTGAACTTTTGTTAAAATAATAAACACCGAAAATTAAATTAAACACTGATTAAACACTGCGTTTCTGAATGCTGACAGAAGACCTTTATAAAGATGCATTGAATGCAGTCGATGTCCATAATAATACTGTCTCAGTACCTTGCTCTTAAGTGCTGTAATATGCCGAGCAAATTTCTGTCCAGGGTAACGACCTCTGTTGTCATAGACCCTGGTCAAATCGGACCCACTCCAGTCGCAATAAATGGTCCACTAATGCAACGGTGTCTTTCCCAGAGTTTATGTGAATCTGATACAATTGACTGCTAAATACTCTGACGACCGTAGACATGAACTTAATCGTAATAAACAATCAAAATAAAATATTACTGATCGAAGTCTGATGTTCAATAAAGAATCTGATTCTGTCTTCAGAGTTTATTAATTTGAGACGATTCCATTTTTTTAAATGCAATTATGCAGAAGTTGAGCAGTATGCATACATTAAATTATGCATAATAATATTTTACGATGTCGTGGTGGTATTAGCAGTCCAACGTCACTGTTTAGTAACAAAGACCATTAGCGACGCCTTCTCCTTTATCCAGGCTTGGGACAGGCACTGGCAGAGTGCAACCAGTGGCGGAGTTTTACGGTGTCGTATAATTACTGTTACCATAAATAATGGATTGGCGACAATCACAGTGTGAATGTGATTTCGATGAGGGAGAGCTATATTATATAACTTTATAACAATAACTGAAATTGTTTTAAAGGTGTCAACTGACAATTTTTTCGATTTATCATTTTACACAAGCCAGTCAACTTTAATGGACAGTTAATCCCGACAGAATTCAATTGCATTTGACCATTTACATTTCTCACAGCAAAATGCTTTCTTGCAGGGTGGAAGAAGTTTGAAGTTCACGCGTTTTTATTTAAACTGTAAGTTGCCACTCACATATATCATTAGACACCTTCGGAGCCTATTTATGTAAGGCTACAAATAAAGAGATATCGCTTTATTAGCAAATAAGTATATTATATATACTCATTCATTAAGTGTAGCCACATCTATAAAAGAAAATAAGTCTTGTTCCCGACCTAATTTATTTCTTGAATTTTTAGATAATGTTAATAAACTTAAAAATATTAGTATAGTCATAGCATGGATCCCTAGCCATATTGGATTATCTGGAAATGAAATGGCAGATACCCTTGCAAAGAATGGGCAAGAACTAACGGAAATTAATTCAACAAATTATCTAGAATTAAAGGAAATCTATTCCTTAATAAGAAAATATGTTGTTGGTTTATGGCAAATTGAATATGATACTGAACGGAAAGGGCGATTTTATAAATCTATTCAACCTTTTGTAACAACTGATATAAAATTCATGGACTCCATCAGGAAAAGAGAAGTTCAAATCACCCGACTTAGGATGGGGCATGTCCTTAATAACACTTGGCTGAAGGTGTTAGGTAAAAGCACAACAGACCTGTGTTCTAAATGCCAATTGCCTGAAACAACTGAGCATATGCTGCTTGCGTGTATAAAGAATGACATATCAACCTTAATACTTAAAAAATGTGAAGAGAAAAAAGTGGAATGCACTGTTAAAAATATATTGTCTATTCCAGGTATTTATCTTGAAGCTTATGATATCCTTATGACTATAACTAATGGAAGAATTATATGAGTAGTGTTAATTAAGCATAATATCTGAAAATAAAATCTGCTAGAACAATGTATCAGCTTTACGTTATTAATGGTCACTATTGTTAGTTGTGATTGATAAAGTGAAACAGTCTTACCATTGTTTTGAATAATGTTTCTGGAAATATATTAATAACTGGCTTGTTTGCAATCTGAAATGTAAATTTGAATTATAATTTTAGCCGGTTTGATTCATTTTAGTATTGAGCAAAGATAAACTTAATGTTTAATCAGATTTATAATTTCATTGGATTTGTCTCTATTGTGTTTATTGTTTGTTTGTTTGGTTTTTTTTTTTGTTTTTGGTTTTTTTTTTAGTGTGGGGTTGTTTTTTTCCCCAAATAATTCTGTAATAGATGAAACAGACATTGGAAAAAATTTTGCTCTTTCTGTTATTGTTCAATGTTCATGTCTCTAAATGATGGATGAATACTTTGATTTTTATTTTAATGTTGAATATCTAATCCGCCAATAATTTCATTGTTGGTCAATGAATGTTCAAAATTGCTTGTAAACATGCGATAAATATTTGAGGTTAATCTAATTAAGTAACCTAAATGTTGTATTATGTGAACATCATGAAATGTGCAAATGTATAATAATATTGACATCAAACTTCGGAAAAAGGAAACGAAAACAGAGAGAAAAAGGACAAAAACTGCTGAACAGTTGAACCAAAGTGAATAGACATACGTTAAAATCTTTAAAGACGTCAACAGCCTTTGTAGCTATAAGATGTCGTTAAACTGCTGATTAATAATTTAATGCAACACAACTGCCTCAAACTTATTCGTGTGAATCGAACTGCCGTCATTTTAGCACAATAGAATTATTAAATTAATACAGAATAACTCTGCCACTGCTCGTACTTTGGCAGTGTCAGTCCCAATGATGGGAAGCAGGAGGGCAAGCCTGATCCACTCAATTCGATCCTCTTCCAGACAACTTCTTCTGTATCGACGCTCAGATCGTTTGACTGTTCGACGCATTGCTCTGCATTCAGCATCGAACCATGGAGTGAGAGAATTACTTCTTACACGCGTTGTACGCATCGGAAGCATCTCGTCGATTATGTTGCGAAGCGTTCTTTCATAGAGGTCGAACATGTCTGTGAATGAGAGACCAGTCCCTGCGGAAGCACAGCAAAGCTCACTGTCTGTTAGGCGTTGGCGGAGTTTGAATGTCGTGGAATATCATTACACATTTTTACCTCTATGCGCTACCTAGATTGTAAAAATTGCATTCCACATGTAACAACTATGCGATAAAAAGTAGAAAGTAGGGGTGACTACCAATCCACATCGGTGGCAAGGGGTCAAAGGCAGAATAACACTTAGCCTATTTTAATGTTACAACATCAAGTGTCACCTTATAATGTCGGTAATTGATATATTGTTGTGTAACTCACGTTGATATATTTGACTGTTATTAAGACGTATTAATTTATACAATAGTACGGCTATACGATTGGCCTAACGAAGAATATACTCACTTATTTAATCATTGATGACATCAGCTGCCGTTGACGAAAGTATATAAGAATATTCAATGAAATGAAAACCATTGACATAATAGCATCCGAACGACACCTTTAATATGAGACAGACTTATCTATACATAGCCAAGAACATTACCGGTCAAAGATAAAATAAAATCGTAGTAGTGCATTATATATAGCCGTGCGATATATTGCTTTAAAGGTGTCTAATAGCGACGTAACTCCGTCACTGGTCAGGTTCGGCCAGTGCCAGTCCCGGATCTGGAAAAAGGAGGAGGGTTTGCAAATGTGTGTCGATACTCTGGCAGTAAAAAAGAAACACGAATGAAACTTTATGCACGAAACACAACAGAAAAGAGGTATCCGGTCAGCAAGACCGCGCACACAATAGCGCACACACAATACCGCGTTTTCACTACCACGCACCATCATAACCGCGCACGATCATTACCGCGTTTGTTTGCGCATTAAATTTTGTTAAATTTCCATATTTTATCGTACGAGGGTTCATCAATCCAGCCTCTATTTCAGACCTAAAAACACCTTCATCCAGCTTCTCACGTCATCTCTTGACAACAAAGGCCGTTGACGACAAAACAAAATAGGCTGAACAGTGAAAATAAAAATAAAATAAGATAAGATGACATCTCTGTTAAAACCTCTTGACTGCCAATCCATATCAAAATCAAGTGTATCGGTTAATTAAACTTTTAACTGAAGGTCTTTTTTGTGAATAAATAGCTTGCGTTGTTGCTGTAGATGGCGTTTTGTATCTTGGTCAGAACAATAGATATTTGATTGGTGTTATAAATGGAACAGTTTGCTTTGGTACGATAAGTATAGCTTTGCTATTGTTGATGCACTTGTGTACCGGTACTGAACTTTTGTAACAGAAAGTACTTGCTGGGGTTACAAATGCTATTAGTTGTATGAGACAATCAGTGTACAAAACTACCCTTTATACTGTATGATGTATATAAGATCCTTTTATCACAGTGTGTAAGACTGGGCGATTGTCAGATGAACTATTCTATGCTGTCTAAAAATTGAATGTCTTTGGGACTGCGAAGCTCCGTTTAGACACCTTTTTTGGTGTTGCTCGGATGCTATAAGTTTTTATTGCTCTGCATACTTATTTTATGTTATCGTGAATGGTCTTTGCTGTCATAGGATGACTTTAAACTTCGGAATAATTCAGCAATGGTCGTTCCTCTGTTTTCTCTCACCCCACACCATCCCTATTCTCTCGACATCGATTGCACTAAATGCTGACAGAAGACCTTTATAAATGGTCAAATAGCATTGAATGCAGTCGCAATAAATGGTCCATTAATGCAACGGTGTCTTTCCCAGAGCTTATGTAAATCTCACACAATTGACTGCTAAATACTCTGACGACCGTAGACATGAACTTAAACGTAATAAATAATCAAAAAAAATATTACTGATGTTCAATGAAGAATTTGATTCTGTCTTCAGAGTTTATTACTTTGGGATGATTCTATTTTTAGCGTTGTTATGCAATTAGGCACAAGTTGAGCAGTATGCAAACAGTAAAATATGCATAATAATATTTTACGATGTCGTTTGGTTACTGTTACCATAAGTTATGGTTTGGCGACAATCACAGTGTGAATGTGATTTCGATGAGGGAGAGCGTGAATTAGAGATGAGGGTTATTGTGACTATCCGCTCGGTAGGAAGTAAACAGTATGGCGGTCACAGATACACGCAAAATAGAGCGGCCTCAACTCCGGCGATCGATAGCCCAATTTTCCGCTTAATAGTCAATGGTGCAATAAGACAGCAGGCAAAAATAAGTAAGTAAGTAAAAGTCCAGCTTTTCAATTGCATCAGCTGTTTTATGAATCCAACTTCTGTTTCAATAATGATTATTTTTCATCAATCCAACTCCAATTTAATCGGAAACATTTTCATCAATCCTGCTCCAATCTAAGCTATAATATTTTTATTAACCCAGCTTCTGTTTCTCGCCTGTTATTTTCGTCAACCCAGCTTCTATTTCAAATATAAGAATACGATCATCCAGCTTCAATTACTTAAGCGTTTTTTCATCAATCCGACTTCTATTTCAGATCTAGAAATACCTTCATCACTTACTTACTTACTTCACACAACATCACTGACTGAAGCGGGACCCCAATGTTTCGCGCGGAAACATTGGGCTATCGATCGCCGGAGTTGAGGCCGCTCTATTTTGCGTGTATCTGTGACCGCCATACTGTTTACTTCCTACCGAGCGGTTAGTCACAATAACCGAGATGAGAGATGATAGCGCATAAGTTTCTACATTGTATAACTTTATAACAGTTACTGAAATTGTTTTAAAGGTGTCAGTCATTGATTTTGCTAGACCTTACCTAAAAACGTCATTTTTATATTCCTTCATTACGTCTCGCATTGGAGAATTTTTCCGATTTATCATTTTACACAAACCAGTTAACTTTAATGGACAGTTAATTCCGACAGAATTCAATTGTATTTGACCATTCTTCTCACAGCAAATGCTTTCTTGCAAAGTTGAAGAAGTTTGAAGTTCATACGTTTTTATTTAAACTGTAAGTTGCCACTCACATATATCATTAGACACCTTCGGAACCTATTTACATAAAGCTATAAATAAGGAAACATCGCTCTTAAATGCAACACAACTGCATAGAACTGCTTTCATTTCAGCATAATGGAATAATTAGATTAATACCTAATAACTCGGCCACTGCTCGTACTTTGGCGGTGTCAGTCCCAAGGCTGGGAAGCAGGAGTGCAACGCCGATTGTGCTATGTAATTTCTCAGTGTAGTCAAGCTATTATAATGTTAATGCAAGTTCAAACTCATATTGTTGTGGCTAACAAAACCGAATAAGAATAACCTGTCTAAATGAATGCTGGTTTTTACACCTCTAATTAAGATCTTCTGTCTTATAAATATTACATTTTCGATTGCATGGTAGTCAATAATCCAAAAATAAGAAGTATGATGGTTGTAATCAGACACCTTTAAAAGAGTTTTTCTCTTGGAAATAAATATTGAAAATTCCATAGTTGTACTAATTATGTTTGTAAAATCTTCAAGTTCACTAAGACGCGTATTCCAGAAGTAATTGGCTTGTCGCTGCTTCCACACTGCCCTTGCAAAGATGATGAGTGTCGCCCTCCTCCTTTAGCCTGCTGGCTAAGGAATGAGCCAGGAATGCTAGCAGCTCATCTATAAACTCCTTCAGGAAGAAAGCATGTTTTTGATGGTGAAGACAGAAGAATTGCTTTCAGTTCAGACTCCGTCATCTATCCAAATCTTTCAAAGCGACATTGGGTTTCAGAGCACTCTGGTGGAGCTCCACTCTCGGTATCTCGGCGGACATCTGAAACTTTCTTTAGCAGATGTCGAAGGAAATCCTCAGGTGGAAACGCTGGTCCTTGTGAGCACCACCATCTGCCTAAGATGGTTGACAGATCGTTCCAGGGCCGCCGACTATCCTTCGAGTCACGGGCGATCAGTCTCTCCCAACTCCTGCTCCTTGACCTTGAAATCCGATTACTTCTTCCGCAGAAGACTGATCCACTCAATTATATCCTCTTCCAGGCCACTTCTTAATTCTGTATCGAAGTTAGAACGTCCGACTGTTCGACGCATTGCTTTGCACTCAGCATCGAACCAGGAAGTGAGAGCATTACTTCTAACACACGTTGTGCGCATCGGAAGCATCTAGTCGATTATGGAGCGTAAAGTTCTTTCATAGAAGTCGAACATGTCTGTGGATGAGAGACCAGTCCCTGCGGAAGCACATCAAAGCTCACTGTCTGTTAGACGTTGGCGGAGTTTGAGTGGTGTGGAATATCATTACACATTTTTACATCTACAGCTCTCTAGATTGTAAAAATTGCGTTCCATATGTAAAAACTATGCGATAAAAAGTAGAAAGCAGTGGTGATTACCAATCCACATTGGTGGCAAGAGGTCAAAGGCAGAATAACACTTATTTTAATGTTACAACATCAAGAGTCATCTTATAACGTCGGTAATTGATATATTGCTGTAGCTTACTCATGTCGATAATTGACTGTTATTAATACGTATTTACACAATAGTATGGTCATACGATTGGGTTAACAAAAAATATGCTTACTTGTTTAATCTATTTATAAAATCAGCTGCCTTTGACGAAACAATAGAACAATTTGCAATGCAATGAAAAATTGACAAGAAAGTATTTGAACGACACCTTTAATATAAGAACCACTTATCTATAGATAGCCAAGAGCATCAACTTAGTGAAATGGACATCTTAAAAGTTGTTTTTATATATAGCCGTGTTATATATTGCTTTAAAGGTGTCTAATAGCGACATAACTACGCCACTGGAGAGGTTCGGCCGGTGCCAGTCCAAAGCCTGGAAAAAGAAGGAGGGTTTGCAGATGTGTGTCGATACTCTGGCAGTAAAAAAGAAAATTTTATACGAATGAAACTTGATGCACGAAACACAACAGAAAAGACAATACCGGTTTGTACGTCGCCCGGGTGACCAAGGTCCGCGTCCACAACCGGGGAAATGGACTTGGGTCTAGAAATCGGCTACAGTAACAACAACGACAACAACGGCAGCAACGACAGCAACGACAGCAGCAGCAGCAGCAGCAGCAACCACTACCACCATAGACAACGGAAAGGAGGGAAGAGAGGCGTTAAAGATTTTGAAGCGTACACTGACAATAGGAACATGGAACGTGAGAACACGACATGCAGCAGGGAAACTGGAACTCCTAAAGGAGGAAATGAAGAACTATCGCAGGGACATCTTGGGGCTTAGTGAGATGAGATGGACCAAATCTAGAGAGATAAATGGAGGAGAGGTCATCTGGTCGGGGCATGAAACCAAACACGAAGCGGGAGTAGGATTTCTACTGAGCCAGAAAGCAAAAAGATCATTGCTTGGATATAATCCAATCGGGCCAAGATTGATGATGGCCAGGTTCTCGGCAAGAGCGTTGAACATCACGGTGATCCAAATTTATGCACCAACACCCGACAGCTCCGAGGAAGAACTGGAAAAATTCTACGAAGAACTAGGAAAAGCAATGGTAACCTACAAAAAAAGACGTCACAGTTGTAATGGGAACTGGAACGCTAAGATCGGAGCAGACAGAGTAGGCTGGGAAGCAAACATACACAATTTTGGTTATGGAGAAAGAAACGACAGATTGTGCACAGCAACACGGCCTGTATATCTGCAATACTAAGGTCCAGCAAAAAGACTGCAGAACATGGACATCAGCAGATGAAAGAACTAAGGACACGATCGATTTGATACTATAATAGACAAAAGGTGGACAACATCGGTCCTACTATTTCGCACCTTTCAAGGAACGGATATAGATTCGGACCATAGCCTGGTTATGGCAAACAATAAGCTAAAGCTATAAAAGAAAAAATAAGGACATCGTTCGTGAACAGAAGAGACCTAACCCAACCGAAAAGAGAAGAGGTATAAGAGCGGAATAAACCAGATGCATTGAGAAGATATAGAAGCAGAAGGACTGGCAGAAAATACTGTGCGAATCAGTTAGACAAACGATTCCAGAGGCAGACTAATCTATCCCGCATTGCGGATTGGCGATTGATGGGACTAAACCATTTCACGAACGATGGTCGATGGATTAGACCTGGCGTCATTCCGCATACATAGACCAACGAACTATTATACTGACAAATACTTGGCGTGCGTTATCAGTTGCCAGCAAGCTTGAAGAAGGCAACCTCAAAGCAGCCATGCGTCTTATAGTTAGTTATGGTAAGTCGGCGCCAAGGGCGGATACATAAATTTTCGAAAGAGGGGGCACCACGGACTATACTCTAACGGACAACCCTTCTAACTCAACGCAGCGCTCGCGAATAAGCTGGTGCCCCGCGCTTGGCTTTCAAGTGGCGCCTTACAAATTTCGAGTTTACGATTACGATTACGATTGCGATGACGATTACAATTACGATTTTGGTCTTGGGACAGTGAAAAATTTTCGTCTTGGTGGCCGAAAAATCTGATGACCTTTTTTTCTTTTTTTTAGTCGTACGGACCTCGCATATACGGACCTTGTGGGCGTGGGAAGGGCCTACGGGACTAGTCAGGAGGGGGAGCACGTCAACGTTCTGAGCCAGAATAGCTGGTCAAAAATAGAGAAATTTCTAAATGGGGGGCCATGGCCGGATTGGCCCCCTGAATCCGCCCATGGTCGGCGCTAGATCTATACTCTTTTTGCACCATTGACATTGTGAGGTCATCAACATTACATAATATCTACGATTCCAGCCTAGTTAGCTACACCGGTAAGCGAGAGCGGCATACCTAAGTTGGTTGCAGCGGACTGCTGTTCAAACCCCGGGATGGGAGTTGACATTCAGAGATTTACATATCTCAGGGCAGGCACATGAGGGACGTGGTGGCGCAAGCTGCTGCGGAGCGACCTTGGGCAAGTTACTTACCCATCATTGTCTGTGGGGAAGGCAACGGGAAACCACCTCACTCATCTCATCCCCAGGGGCGTAAAGCCAATGAACCTGCCTTCGGGCAGAGCACCACCACCACCACCACCATCTACGATTCTGAAGCGGAATAGAAGCAAAGTTTAGCACAGCACAGCTCTTTATACATTTCAAATCAAAAAATCAAAAATCATTTATTGATCCCACAATAAAACATAACAAACAGAAAATAATGCAAGACATTGATATTTAACATAGTAATGTATTCGGTAGAGAACTTTATTAGATAGAGAAGGGAGCAACAGGCCCTTCAGAAGGGACAAGTCCCGCTTAGTAGGGGCCTATATACCATGATTAATTTAAGCAAGATGGTGGGGTATGAGTAGATGGGGAGAGAACAGACGCTATAGTATAGTAAATAATAATTATTATACAGTATGAATAATATATGGATACGTGTCTTAACTAAAGCTTAACTAAAGCTTAACTAATAAACAACAAAGCTGAGATTAGGAGATGTAAATTAATGTGTAAATTAATAAGTTGGTTCCATACACACCCGGAAAACGCTTGCACGTCTCGCTAAAAATTGAACAAAAGCCAAACGGTATATCAATAATTCTGCTAACTGCTGTTTGGTATCAAATGTATTAAACACGTTATATCGCCATCATAGCCAAGGCTCACTTAGACACCCTTAAACGAGGAATTCAATGGCTATAAATAAAACATTTATGCGAAAAACAGTGTGTTGATGTTGTGTTTATTGCTCGTTCGAAAGAGACCTAAATCCGTACAAATCCAAACGACGACAATTCCAATCCCAAGTCGTGAGAGAAAAGTTGGGCGACATCCCTAATAATTAGGCACATTTTGTTTTACGCAATTGCTCAGGACCATCGATTGAACCTTTATCGTCGCTAAGATAAAATTATGTGAATTAATAGCAGCCAACTTCGTGCACAGTTGAGGCAGAGCTGCCATTTGAATGGAGGTTCAGCGCTTTCACGCTTTTTTAGTCTCGGCATCTGACGGTGGCTGGTTTGATCAATGATCAAAATATGGAGTTTAAAACTGCAATCGTTGGTCTTCATACTCATTCGAATTGTAGTTTGATTGATTGATTTGTTGACTGAAATAACCTAGATAATGCCTGATGCTGTGTTGTAGTGTTCCCCGATGTCTTTTATGAATATTTAGACAAACATTAATTGCCCCAAAACCGGTTCCATGACATTTGAACGGACGACAAAAGAACGTGCGACAGTAGAACGGTGTATTAGATGACCGCTCAGACAATTGAACGGCCAGACTGTTGAACGGGCGACAGATGACCGGTGGACAATTGATCGGTAAAGTTTGTAAAATTTAAAAGCAATCGAACATTGGACATGTAGGCCTAAGCCTTCCAAGTTCAATGTCTAGTTGTGTGACAAATGGGCAACCGAGCTTAAGTACCGGTACATTAAAATTTCTGCTCTGCCGTGGCTGGCGACTGAATGTGTAACCAGTCGTTTTATTGTCGATATTATATTTCTTCCTGCTTGGTTGAAGCATCCCGGTCGATCCTTGCAAGAAATTGGCGCTTTACATTTGAATGTCTTTCTTGAGACCTGTCAGAAAGGTCCATATGGTGGGGTGGTGACATAAAAACAGCGACTGGAGTCCATAATGCCACCCTTCGACAGAATTTGCTGTTCTAGCAATTTCATCCATTCCAGCGGTGTATTGATTCCAAAGGGAGACTGGGTATATCGCCGATCCGTATTTGTTTTCTCGTACTCTTTGTCTGCGACCGCGTAGATAGCCGATGTATGTTGAAAAAAGGACATCATTATTCATCGAGGTTTTCAATATCGCCAGGCTGTTAAGAGTTCAAACGCTTCCATCTATAACGTCTGCTTCAGGGACGAAATCAATCGCCAAAAGACATGCACGTGGCATCTAACCTGGTCGCTGATCTCAAAGTAGGCATACATGCATAGTGTTGAACGCCGAACCTTGTGAATTGTTCATTAGTCGGCCCGGTAATATGACGTTCCGGTTAAGTGTCACCCGTTCTATTGCCGTTCTAATAAATTTATTATCGCCTGTTAAAGTGTCGCCGGTCAAGTGTCGTCCGTTCAATTGACCACCGTTCAAACGTCCGTAAACCCAAAAACCTGCTATAGGCTAAAAAAAAAACTCCGATGGCTTGGACATCCAGGGGGCCAAATCGGCCATGGCCCCATTTCAAAAGTGCATAGAACGTAGCCCTCCATTTATTTTCTACAAGCATTAAATCAATGCAGTGGGTGAGAAAAGTAGGATACGACGACTAGAGAGGTCATAGTAAATTGCTTGCAGAGATTATGTCGACCAGATGACTGATGACTAAAAAGGTCATCAGTCATTTTGGCCGGGAAGATTGGTATATTTTCCAAACATTTCTATCAAACAACTAAAAAAGGGTCATCAGATTTTTCTGGCAAATATCACTGGAAATTTGGCTCCCCCTTCGAAAATTTCTGTATCCGCCCCTGTGGAATTTGCGGTACAGAGAATACCAGCTGGAAGTATGTACCAAGTCCTGAGATGCACTGGCTCCATTGTCCAGAAGCCATTGTGATTCGCCTAAATTAAATGCAGTGTCGCAGTCATGCTGTGCTCTATTTATTGTTAAATAATTATTCGTCCATGATTGACGCTAAACACCTTTAAGTTGAATTAATCTAAATCTATATAAATACAACAAGCAGCACAATCAGCGTTTGTGTTCAAATGCATTTCATTAAAGGTCTTCATTATTCCAGCAAAAACTGTTTAAACAACTTAAAATGATATTGGCCAATATTGACAAATTTTCTTGCATATTATGGTATGATGAGGATCTTGTAGCTTTAAGGTCTCGCTAAATAAATAGGATTATCGGTCTCAGATTGCTGTGCAAGAACCATTCAAGATTATGACAATAATTATACGCTTACGTCAGGACTTTTCGGTCGACTGTTCACACCTTTTAAACGGGGCAAAAGTGTGCTATTTGAACCGACCACTACTCCGTGATAATTCATTTTTTTACAAATTTCAGGTTACTCTAAAACAAGAATTATTATCGTCCAGACGGCAATTATCCGATACCTGTCTTCTACTAATGGGCGTAGGTCTATATAGATCACTGCCAATCCTGGATAAACGAGGAGAGAATTGCAATTGGCAGGAGTCAAAGAGCATGCGCACTGCCTGATTTAATTGCTTAGTGACCCCTCTCCTTAATCGACAAAATACTCATCTATTTAAGCCAATTATAATTGAACGATAGATTAGAACCAGCGTCTTATAACGTTGTTGACTTTGCCAAGCTCACACACTATAGACTACCCACAGACACACCTATTCCAACACAAGCAAACTCGGTGAAATGTAAAATATGACTAAACTGAGAATGATGATACCAAGATGTCAATCAGAGTTCAAGATAATGAGTATTATTATATTGGCCACATTTGAAGAGTTAGAACGAGCGTTTTAAGTTCAGCATACGTTTGATATACGTTATCGAACGCAAGTTAATTGACGTTTCAGCAATCTGATGAACATAATATAGTGCGATGAAAACGCAATTTAAAGGTGTCTAAGCATTGCCTTGTGAAATAGTGGTAGCAGAGACGTCGTGTCAACTGCAGAAGCGGACAGTGAATGAGGCAATTATAGGGTTCATCCTTATAATAAAATGTCCAAAAAGCTCGCCAGTTCAAAAGCTGAAGATAAGATTGGGTGGAGAAAAGTTGGAGCAAGTAACGCAGTTCATGAACATGGGACGATTAATTATTATTTTCAACCTTGCAAAAAGATCAATACGTTTGCTTTTCCTAATTTAACATTATGTTCTCTAAGAACTTTTGTGGAGCCACTGCTTAATTGCGACTTCAGTTGTATGCTAAATTGTAATGGTAGTCATTTACATTGTATGTCTAATGACGTTATGTCGTAGAGAAGATTACTAGAGTCGCTCTCTCCTCCTCCTCCTCCTCCTCCTCCTCCTCCTCCTCCTCCTTCTCGTCCACCTCCTCGTCCTCGTCCTCGTCCTCGTCCTCGTCCTCCTCCTCCTCCTCCTCCTCCTCCTCCTCCTCCTCCTCCTCCTCCTCCTCCTCCTCCTCCTCCTCCTCCTCCTCCTCCTCCTCCTCCTCCTCATCTGTCCAGCAGAATGGATCTGTAACTATCAAAAGAATCTTTATCAGTTCAATAAATCAGTGTATGCCTCCCTGTTGAATGGATTTCACTTTCTCCATCAGATTGCTCCATAGACCACTCTGACAGTCTTACCAAGTGATTAAAGTGTAAAAAGCAAATGCTTGAACGACTTTTCCGGCTACGCTAGTCTTATTAGTGACAGTTCAGACTTGAAAAACTTGCATGGACGCCGTCCATGACCGTCAATTCACACTCTGACCTCTGGTATTTCCGCGTCATTCTCTCCCCTCGCAACCTGGACCACTTATCCGGCTCTGTTTGACTTGTAAATTACACATTTGAAAATAAATTTATGACCGTCCTGCTATTACACTTTTAGCTCTGGTCGTCCTTTCCCCATCATTCCCTCGCCTCAAAACCTTACTATTTTCGCTCGGGGTCTCACGCACACTGGAAACAAAATGACGTCCTTATACACCTAAAAAACTGTTGCAGATGACGTTAGAAATAAAGACACGGTTAAACTAACAGTTATCTACTGTCCCATTCTTCCATTTTCTATATGGCTTTGAATGTTTTTTACGTTATGAGAAGGTCAACCCGCGTAGCCTTTTTCTAATTTAAGAAATTATCTCAAAACTGTCATAGCACCACTATTTTATGGCGAACCGTAAAATGGGGTAACATTGGCATAGTTTGGACGGTTTTTGTGGGATAACACCTAAACGAGTTGAGCAAAAGACTTGATTTTTTAAACTATGAGCATTATGGATGGTACCTACATGTACGACCCTGTAGAATTTGAAAATTTAGAAATAATTATTTCTATACTTTAAAAATATTTGAAAAAAGGACAAAGTTACCCCGGGTTTGGGGTAAGCCCAAATCTTTTTAAAATCAGAAATTCTTCCAAGGAGACCGATTTTATAACAGTTTTGAGCTTGTATCCTCCGAAACCTCAAAAATGTGTTACCTAGTAACAAAAAACTGCGTCATCAGTCGCTTTCAACATGTGGTTCAGCTCTCGTCAAGTCTACTTCATCAATCTGCGTTGTTTTTCCTGCTGTATCCATTATCTTCCCTCTTTTCATATTTTCTCCTCATCACTTTTCGAGTCGATACTCTTGAAGAGTATCGAACTCATCACTAGGCTATATCGCAGTGGTAATTGCATGTTTAACAACGCCATATCTTCTTAACAAAGGTCACTAGCGTCGCTCTAGTGGTTTAATGTCTAAATGTTTAAATGTCTGAAATCAACCTGACAGCGATTTTCTCTGAGCATCTCAATCAAGCCAACATCCAAGGTTCTTGCGACTGGTACTGGTTCTGCACCATCCAGTAGACATTCAAGGGACCGTCCTCACTCACTTAGAGGGGGGAGGGTCAGACATATGAATTTTGTGTTGGTGCGTGACGATGGGGGTAAAAAATTGTCAACAATTGGGCGACGGCATTTATGGACGGCCCCTAAGGAAAACTTCTGGGTTGCATGCGTGGTACGAAGCGATGACTTCAAGAGTTTGGTCAGATATGCGAATTAACACGGTTCTCTGTGTATAATACATAGCCTGGTTCCCTGTGCCGAAGTTGCCCCGCAGTGCCAATGTTACCTCATGTGACGGAACTCATCACTACTAGGCCGGTATATCGCAGTGGTAAATGCATGTTTAACAACGCCATATCTTCTTATCAAAGGTCACTAGCGTCACTCTAGTGGTTTTCCTGCTCTGGGTTCTAGGACGTTTGATCACTGGACGGTTGATCACTGGACGGTTGATCACTGGACGGTTGATCAATGGTCGGATTGAACATTGCATTTAACTATAGTTGAAAGAGAAATGTCCTATTTATTAGAAATGCAAGTCGAATTCGTGTTGTTATATCTGAAACAGAAGTTGCATTGATAAAAACAGCGCTTGATTTATTATAGCGTTCTTCTACAATAATATTGCCAACCAGTCGAAAATCTGTCCAAGAAAGAGATCGCATTAGCCTACAAATGACGAATTTCTTTATTTATTGCATCATATAAAACTGTTGTAAAGGTATCTAACGATATTATAGCATGCGTAAAGTTCTTCTTCAGGTTATCTGCCATTAGGCAGGTTCGAATGCAAAATGTTGCCAATCTATCCTCCGTTGTGCCTTCTCCTTGAGTCTTTGGTGGTAACCGTCCTCCATCATCCAGTCCAGCATCATCTGTCTCTGTCTTCTTCTTGTTCTTAAATTTATAATAATTATTACACAATCTAGTAACTATTCTAAACGTCGCGGTGCCAATCTAAAGTCTGTAGAACAGAGGAGGCCGACCTAATCTTCTCATGACACAGTCTCGATGCTGATCAACAAAACAGTTCAGCATAGCTTCAGCAACAGCCTTAGTTGCCGAAACAAGTTAATAAACTAGGAATTATCTTTGATGTATGGACTTAGTTTAGTCGATATCATTACAGTTGAGAGACGTTGCAAGAAAACGAAAATATTATGATGTTCTTATACACCTGGTAAACTATCACAAATGACGCTAGAAATTCATCTCCCCGGAATTAAACACTGAGTTAATTAAACACTAACACTCTGATGTCATACGACGACGTGGAACTTTTGTAAAATAATAAACACTGAAAATTATATTAAACACTGATCAAACACTGATTTTGATTTAATGAGCTGTATTATGCAAACCAATTTTTTTGTCATAAGCCCTCGTCAAAATTAATCTGGATACATCCATAAACTCTGATAGCCGAATTATGCCAAACACATTTTTGCGACGGCAACAGCCTCTGTTGTCATAAGCCCTCGTCAAATCTGGATCCATCCATCCATAAACACTTATATCAGAGATGCAGTGACGTCGAACACACTGTGTCGATGATACAGTTAATTAACAATCTGTTTGCTAACTTGTTACAAGAGACCGTTGTTGACGTCATGTTGAACTGCTTTTCTGATCAACAATGATACGGTTATAGTAAAAAT
This sequence comes from Lumbricus terrestris, assembly GCA_949752735.1. Classification (NCBI taxonomy): domain Eukaryota; kingdom Metazoa; phylum Annelida; class Clitellata; order Crassiclitellata; family Lumbricidae; genus Lumbricus; species Lumbricus terrestris. The sequence goes on along the minus strand of OX457047.1, from coordinate 8,193,967 downwards.
GAGTACAGTCGTCTTACTCCATATTACATGCTTGGTACTGACACTGTTACACATGGGATAGATAAGTTCTGTAGTAATGCAATTAGCTAAGTATGATGTATATTATTATGATCTAGTATTACAAATACGATTGAAATTGAATTGACGCCACAGTGTGACATCGAAGACAATTGTTGTCGCCCTCCTCCAATCGTCTACCTTGGGACGAGCACTGCCAATGCACGAGCAGTGTCGAATTTAATAGGTAGAATGATGCTTAATTATTCAAATGTGTTATATATTGCGACAGCAGTTCCTATAACAAAATACTACATTGCAGAATGTAGATATCTAACCTAAAGAAAAATCAAGGTTTGTTTATTTATAAAAGTATATGAATCATATTAAAGGTGTTTAAGGAAATATGTCATTAGCAAAAGTTCATATAGAAGCGGGTAAGCTGCAAGCTTTTTCAACCTTGCAAAAAGCCCCAATACGTTTGCCTTTCCTAATTTAACATAATCTTCTCTGAAAACTTCTGTGGAGCCACTGTTTAACTGCGATTTAGTTGTAGGTTATATTGTAATGGAAGGCATTTATGTCTAATGACGTTATGCCATAGAGAAGATTACTAGAGTCGCTCTCTCCACCTCCTCCTCCTCCTCTTTCTCTTCCTCCTCATCCTCTTTCTCCTCCTCCTCCTCTGCCCAGCAGAATGGATCCAGAACTACCAAAAGAATCTTTATCAGTTCAATAAATCTGTGTATGCTTCCCTGTGGAATGGATTTCACTTTCTCCATCAGATTGTTCCATAAACCACTCTGACAGTCTTACCAAGTGATTGAAGTGTAAAAAGTAAATGGTTGTCCGACTTTTTCGGCTACGCTAGACTCATTAGTGACAGATTGGTATTCAGACTTGAAAAACTTGCATGGACGCCGTCCATGACCGTCAATTCACACTCTGGTCCTTAGGTATTTCCGCGGCATTCTCTCGCCTCGAAACCTGAACGACTTATCCGGCTCTGCTTGACTTGTAAGTTTCATATTTGAAAATAAATTTACGACCGTCCTGCTATTACACTTTTAGCTCTGGTCGTTCTTTCCACATCATTCGCTCGCCTCAAAACCTTACTTATTTTCGCTCGGGGTCTCACGCACACTGGAAACAAAATGACGTCCTTATACACCTCAAAAACTGTTGCAGATGACGCTAGAAATGAAGACACTGCTAAACTAGCAGTTATATGATTTAGGTCTTCTATGCATTCCGGCTATGGCTTTGAATAATTTTTTACGTTCTGAGAAGGTCAACCCGCTTAGCCTTTTCTTATCTAAAAAATTATCTCAAAACTTCCATAGCAACACTAATTTATGGCGAAATCATCACTAGGCTATATTGCAGTGGTAAATGAATGTTTAACAGCGCCATATCTTAACAAAGGTCACCAGCGTCGCTCTAGTGGTTTTTCTTGCTTTGGGGTTCTAGGACGTTTGATTTTGATCAATCAATCAATCAATCAATCAATCAATCAATCAATCAATCAGTCAATCAATCAATCAATCAATCAATCATAATTTATATAGCGCCCCTTCAAGGTACCTACTCAGAGTCGCTACCGGCCGAGATCAAGCGAAACGAACAGTCCTCAACAGTTTGTAAAATTGAGAAGAGCTTAGGAGGTATCGCAAAGTCAAGGGAAACCCATTCCAGGTCGTTGGACCAACCACAGAGAACGAACGCCTCTGCATTGTTGCAGAGCGAGTGAAAGGAACCATTAAGTCATGGACAGCAGAGCGTAGTGCGCGGCGGCCTAAGCAAGTGGAAAGAGGGAGGCAAAGCTCACACAGATAAGAGGGTAAGAGGGTACCCATGCAACCTGATAAGTATCGCCACACCAAAGATGCAATCCTTGATGAGATGCGCTGTGGGAAGGGAAGCCAGTGCAAGACCTCACGAATAACTTTATTGGGGTACACGGTTGAACTTGGTGAACCCGCCAATTAGTCGCGCGGCAGCCTGGTGGACCATTTCCAACCTCTCAATCCGAACCCGCGGGAGACCAGCAAAGATGGAGTCGCAGTAGTCGAGACGGCTCAGCACAAATGAATGGACAAGGGAAGCTGCAGCTTTAGAAGTCAGAGAGCGAGCAATGACTGGAGCTGTCGCAGTTGGTAGTAGCAGCTACGGCACACCTGATCTATATGAGATGCAAGGGTGAGTTCAGAGTCTAGGAGCACCCCAAGATCAAATTTGTTCGAGGGCAACGGCCTCTGTTGTCATAGGCCTCTGTTGTCATAAACCCTCGTCAAATCTGGATCCACCCATCTAACGTTGTGCTACGTCTGATCATCCTGAATATTATTACCTAGTCCCAATGAAACGTCACAATAAAGTGAATAATCCTTGTTAAAGCCCTCTGCCTGAAGGTATGGGCGTCTCTATTTATAACGTCATTTACAAACGTTTTTCAAGTACCTTTTACTCGCAATTTTGTTGTACATGCGTTTCGGCGTGTCACTCCGATTCAGTGTCCACGCTGTAGACGGGAGCACCTCTGAGATGAAATCTTGAAGGAACTCTATCATAGGTACTCGTACATATACTGTTTGGCAACAATGATCATTAGTGTCACCCTCCGCCTTTGTCTGCAATCGGGTTTGGCACTGACCACTGACAGAGTGCAACCAGAGGCGATGGAATTTGCAGTTTAACGTCACTGTGTATTAACAAAGACCATTAGCGACGCCCTCCTCCTTTATCCAGGCTTGGGACTAGCCCTGGCAGAGTGCAACCAGTGGCGGAGTTGCAACTACAAACGCATTGCGTAAAAAGGTTATAACGGTTCTGGATAGTAAATTAAAGGTGTCACAGGAGCATTGCTTGTAGATTATTATTCAGTTCTAAGCGACATGTTGTTGCAACAGCAAAGCTTACACTATGTTTCATCACGAGCACATCATCAACTCGTTTAAACTCTACAGAGACGTCTAGTCGAATTTTAATTTTCAATTTCGTCAATGGTGACTTCAGCCTTTCAAAAACCTTTAATTGATATTTCGGTAGGAAAATGTTCATTTCGATTCATTGAAAACTCGCCATTTCTTTAATGTGCTATCACTTTAAAGAATGGGTAATATTAAAATCGCTCAATAGAGCCATAGAACCTGACTTTCTTATCAGCGACAGAAGCGAGACAGAAGAATATGAAATGAAATTAATAGCTATTTAAAGGTGTCTTATTCATTGATTTCGAGAATTTATATAACGCCTCCTCAAGAAATCTATTCAGAGGCGCACCCAGCCCAGCCACAGCTAAGAAGTAGGATTTTATATACTTAAAAAATGCAGGCATAGCCGCTCTCCGGAAGGTGATAAGGCAGCAGTAAAGCCTTCACAAATAATTCGGGTTTATTAAATTCTTCCTAGAAGGTGGCTGAACCACTCGGATTATTTTTCTCCGCTTATATCTAAATTCCACCATTAGTTTATTTCCTCATTTTGAGAGACGTCACGTTTTACCGTTTAAATTCTGTCATCAATTTATCAGAAATCTATTTTTCTCATCAACGTTCGCTCAGCAATCTTTGATTGTCAAAAGTGTACCTATCCGCGAATTAATTTCGACAATAAAACTCTTCGACGAAAGAACACCTTCAAATCGTAGATTTCTGAGGCAATAAATAGTTGTGTCGACAAAAAATTGTTACTAAACAGAAATAGGATTTAATTTCCTAAACATGATTATTGCACATCAACGATTATGATTCAATTCAATACAATTCGATTCAATTAGTTTATTGACAAAAATCAACTTAAATTCGCAATAATAAAACACAGTGAAGTAGAATAATCTTTGTATTGATCTGTTGTTGAAATGCCTATACACGAGCAAGGAGCTCACCCTATGGGAATAATCCCGCTCTGGTCCGTCCACGGGGACCTAAATGGCGTGGCGTCCATTCAAACGGGCAAGCGGTGGTGAATGATCTCACCCTCAGGGTCGAGGCCATAGACACCCGCTATATAAAAAATCCGATTACATATAGAGTGGTTTAGTGTGTGAATTAATGAATAGCTACATTTTCATAAATAGTAGAAATCTGAAACAATTATAATTCCTCAACAATTCATCCCCCTACTTCTACGGCTAAGTTGGAAGACTGTTACGTCCTTGATTCAACGGGAACCAACTGAGAAAAACACCCGGGTACATTTAGCACACATGGGGTCCAACGGACCCCAGTCTGTAACATTGCTAGGGCAATGACGCATCTACTATTATACTCATTATAACTTATTAAAGGCCATGTCACTTTTTGTGGTTCTAATGTATGGCAATTGAATTTCGTTGAAATTTCTGTTAATGGTCCCTATCAAACCTGGCAAGTATGTAGTTCAAATGTGTTGGAAATGTGACTACAAGACGTCGGAAGGGTGAAGCAGGCCTGCACGTCGGAGGTACATGTAAAAGATTTTTTCCAGATCAGTCACATAATTGCCGTTTACAGCACGAAGAACAACACTTTTGCCATTCCTAATCTAACATTATCTTGACTAAGAATGTCCTGGCACCACCTTTTAACACATTGACCGCCACGACTATTATTACCGCTACGCCAAGCGAAAGACGCAAAATTATCAACATATGAGATTCATGAAAAAGTTAATGTTTCACTTTATTTTCACAACGGTTCCACCTCACCACCACCCTAGATGCATCCCACCAAACCTCCCCATCCCCCAACTCAACCCCATTCCTCGACACACCGCACCATCTCCCCACCCCATCTCGCCCCATACAGCCACACTCGTTGGGGGTAATTTAGTTGTTCGTCCAGACATCCTCCTCACTTTGCCCCACCAAGCCCACTCCAACCCCATACCACAACCGTCCAACCCTACCCAACCTCTACCCCAACTCTGCTCCACCCCACCCGTTCCCCACCCCTCCACCCCGTCCACCGTGTATAATGGTGAACATATGAAAATCATAAAATATAATATTTTTCACACCGGTCCCACCGAACCACCACTCTGGCCAAATCCTATTAAGCCCCACCCCATCTAGATCTGCTCCACCCGCCTCCACCCCACCCCGCTCCACCCCCGCCCCACCCAACCCAGCCCCTCTTCGAAAGCATACATACACACCGCACTGGAGCAAATTTTGATATTTTCCAACCCTCCGTCTCTCTTTGCCTCAACCGGCCCACTCGATTCCCATACCACAACCGTAAAATCCAACCCCACCTCCACCCAAAGTCCGGCCCACCCCATTCCCCACACTTCCACATCCCGCAAGACGCTCAACATGTGAAATTCATGGAGAAATATGCCACCTTGGTTTCACACCGGTCTCACTATGCCACCACCATGGACGCATTACACCAAACCCCACCCCTTCCCCCGCCTCGTTCCATTTTGCCCCACCCCACCCAATCCCGCATTACCCCGCCCCACCCCGCCCCCAAACATCTCCGGCCTGGAGTAAATTTTTGTTTTTCGCCCAACCCTCCTCCCCACTTTGCCCCCACCCGACCCACTCCAACCAAAAACCCAACCGTTCAACCCACCCCACTCCTACCCCAAATCCGTTCAACCCCACCCCACCATTTCTCCACCCCAATCCGCCCCACCTCCACAAAATGATCAACTTACGCAAATCATGGAAATGTATGTTTCACTGTCTTCACCCTGGCCCTACCGATCCCACCCCTGCCCAACCCCGGTTCCACCCATCCAATCCCCACCCCATCCACGCCCCACTGTACCTCACTTGACCCCACTCCTCTGGAAAAAAGGCTAGACACCAAATATACATGTATCTGGTTCAAACCTGACGTCATCAGAATTATCGGGCGTGCGTCATTGTTCGCGTATTTGACCAAATATTCACTATAGATCGTACTACGAGTTAACTCGTAGTAGGCGTGTGCGGGAGACTTTTCTACTACGAGTTAACTCGTAGTAGGCGGCCAATGTGTTAATGTCTCCGACATTTGTAAATTGAGTTGTTTGTTTGTATGTGCACTTGCTATAACGCCCCTTCAAGCTCTCGCTACTCAGAGGCGCTCCCGAATGCAGAGCGGACACTGCATCGGAGTTTCACGCCGAAGTGCTGAGCAATTGTGAGTGAAGGACTTGTCCAAGGTCCTTACGCGGCGAGGTGGATTCGAACCTCGAACCTTCCGGCTTCAAAGCAACGACGCCACCACTACACCACCGCGCCCCAGTTGTGTTGGTAGACTTTCTGCTTGACGACGTCATGTCAAATAAAAGATTATTATTAGCATCGTCCTCCTCCTCTTTTGTCCATTAGAACGGGTCTGGCACCTCCTTAAGACTCGTTTGCTAATTAAATCAATAAGTGGTTGAAGATGCCCTATATAAATCTCTGAAATGAATTGAAATGAAATACCTCAAAAACGTTTTCAAGTTATTATATAAGAGCAGCTTTGTCGTAGGTGTTGCTTAGTGTTCTTTGACTTGGGAAGATCTCTTTAACTTGTGTGGTAATAAGAGGACATTCGAATCTCACAATTATACGCTGACGACACAAACATCATCGTTACATCAGAGTAACGATGCGATACGATTTTGATGTGGTTTGACATCTATGGAAAGGCATCAGGAGCCAGAATTAACCATAGCAAGTGCGTAGAGCTCTGTTCATGGAAAAACAGAAGAGATTCTCCCATCGGCTTCAAGTGTACAACCAGCGCAAAATTAATATATGTCATGTTCTTCGGAGAGAACGCAGAACAGAAAAACGCCGATGCTATGCTTGCAAGAATTACACGGACTGCAAATCTTCACCGAGGAAGACAACTCACGAGTCATGATGTCGTGAACACAGCCATCTGCTCACTGCTATGGTATGTCGACAGTGCACCATCTTACCACGTGATGCGATCAAAGACATGGAGAAGGTCGTTTTCAAGTTCATTTGGAACAATGGAACAGAGCTAGTGAGTCGGAAAACCATCATTGACTCCTCGTCGAACGGTGGCCTCGGTGTAGTTGACATCAACTCAAAACTGAATTCATTGATCTGCACTCACATTAAACGTCTACTAACTGTTTCATACATTAGATGACAAGATTTCGCCATCTATTGGGTCGGCCATCAGCTTCGCCAGCACCACCCTGCCTTCGCTTCAAATCTTCGACCTCATGCTGACTGAACTACCTTCGCCTTTCTACGAAATAGCTTTGTCGACCTTCAGACTAGTCGGTTCCCTCGATCCACAGCTCACAATCAAGGACTTCACAGCGAAGAACATCTACGAGATAAGCTTACTGATGAAACCACAAGTCAAAAACGTCCTGTGATCCTGGATAAATACCCCCTGTGGACTTCCGTCAAACTTTGAAAGCAATTGGAAACCTGCTGGTGACGCCCATGGCAAGAGAAATAAATAGGAAAATCGCCCACGGTGTACTGCTGGTAAACGATAACATGCAGTGCAGCGATTGCACATCATACGCCACACTCGCTGTCAATTCTGCGACCAGCCGGAAACCCCGTCCCATCTCTTCTAGCTCTCAAGTGCTGTAATATGCCGAGCAAATTTCTGCCCAGGGTAACGACCTCTGTTGTCATAGACCCTGGTCAAATCGGATCCATCCATCCATCTCTTCTTCGCCTGCAAAGAGGTTCGCTCCCTGTGGCGGTGGATAGAACGTATGATGACGGGAATTTCCGGTAAAGAACCGAAAATTAGACCGGCGTTTGTGCTGGCAGGAATTGGATTTAAACCCAATGGATTCTCGACCCTCCTCGTTCTAAGCGGCGAATTTGATGTGCAGGTCCACAGGAGTGGAATAGAATACCTAAAAACCTTCGCAGTATACCACAAAGCTTAAGTTATTTAACCATCATTTACGTTTATGGCTGATTGACTGTTAGTCCGGCTTTCCTTTACATATCGCTTCCTTTTTTCTTACGAAGTTAAGGTCTGAGGCCTCATAGTTAAGGTTTTCATTCTTAATTATTTGATGCTTTTCATGATATTGTTTAGAATTGAATATTACGTAAAATCATGATGTTTATAATAGGAACGATCGCTTTCATAGTTAAGATTTGATGCGCAATAATGGAATGTCAATAGCCATAGACGCCACAAGATACCTGCACTTATTGTGGTTAAACTGTCAACCATCTAGCAACAGAAAATGTAAATATAGGTGGTCCTAACCAGCGGGACTCTGCAATCACTTCTGGGTTTCCTTTTGTGACCAAGTGATTTCTTGTTGCGTTTGACGTGTTGTTATTTTGCATACTTCAATAAATTGATTGATTGGTTGATTTATTGATTGACATAATCTATTACACCTATCCTAACAATTCAGCTTGTTACGAGCTTTTTCCAGGAGATAACTAATGACCTGGGAAAATGACGGCTAATTTGGAAGCCATCTTTTTTTCAGAAATAGATCCTGAATGATTGTTTGGCACTTTGGGTATCTCATTCTACTCATATTCCTACACCTATTCTGAAGAATTCAGCTTGTTATGGGCTATATCCACATTTTGATTTAATGTTCCTGGAAACAGCCCATGGGGAAAAACTGGAAAAATTGCCCCACTATTTTTCATCTGGCACTATTTCACATTTTTCTTAGATTTTTCTTCTTGATCTCAAAATATCTTTCTTTTGCTTGTAGCACCAAAGTGGACCATAGCCGGGTATCAATAATAAAACGCCGGGTCACGTCTATAAATAGCATTTGGTGAAATAGTTTTTGAGGTGTGTAAAACAACGCTAGCTCATGAACATCAAGTTTAATGTATTGTAATAATTTATTTATTTACTTTGACATTGAATTCTTGCATTTGCTATAGCATCCCATTACAGAATCGCATTTTTACGGTCTTCAAAGGAATCGTCGCAGGATGATTATCGTCGCCCTCCTACTTTCTTCACGGTTGGGACTGGCACTGGCAGAGCGCAACCAGTGGCGGAGTTAATATGATGTGGTATTTGCAGCTTAACGTCACTGTGTGGTAACAAAGACCATTAGAGACGCCCTCCTCCTTTATTCAGGCTTGGGACTGGCACTGGCAATCAGAACGGTTTACCCTACTAGAGGCGCTTTATGAATGTTTAAATACATTACAATACAATAGTGGTGCGGAACATCTTAATATATCGACTACTTGATAGAGATTTAATGGTGTCGAAGTCAACCGCTCTAAACATTCTTTCCAGGGCTTCACCGTTTTTAACGAAGAAGTCTTAGGCATTCATTACTTAAGCTTATACAAACATATAGGTCCACATTAAGCTTGTAGAATCAATTTCTTTTATAGCTTCTGCTGATCCTCACTAAGCAATTTTTTTCTGAAAACCTACTCAATTCTTTACCATTAAGAACAGAACATCGTTACGACGTAAATTTACAACAGAACTATTTTTTATATAGCAATTTGTTCTACGTTTCAAAGGTGTCTAATTCGGGATCCGGACATTACCCCCGGCCCATTACCTCTGCCATTACCCCCCTGCCATTACCCTCTGGCCATTACCCCCCGTAGGACATTGCCCACGCCATTACCCCCGTCTGTTTATATTTTGGGCCAGTTTACATACATACTCATATATACATACTTACATACGTACAGACATACTGACATACATACTCATGTACATCTACATAGCATACTTAGGCACATACATACATGCATACATGCTCACACACATACTTGCATAGATACATGTAGCTATATACATATAGCAGGAAGAGGTGGAGATTAAGTACCAGGAAGTTACCATTGTCTGCTATTGTCGAACGCACAGACACAGGCACATATACGGAGACAGTCGAACAGACAAAGATAGAGTTATACACACATATCGAGAGAGAGAGAGAGAGAGAGAGAGAGAGAGAGAGAGAGAGAGAGAGAGAGTGAGTGAGAGAGAGAGAGAGAGAGAGAGAGAGAGAGAGAGAGAGAGAGAGAGAGAGAGAGAGAGAGAGAGAGAGAGAGAGAGAGAGAGAGAGAGAGAGACATGTATACACGAAAATTTGCAATAAATCTATTGTCAGATATATATATATATATATATATATATATATATATATATATATACACATGGATACTGAGTGCATCAGTAGTAAGCTTATACAATGAAATACTAGTCTGAAAACCCATTTAGCAGATTTAAGAAGCACTTCAAAGATATTAAAACGCTTGATCTGAAATACCTTTTTAACGTATTCGCCAGATTTATATAAAATACCCATCAATTACGATTGATACAGTGGACCATGACATTCTTCTAAAGCGGTGTTCTACTTCCTTCGTCCTTTCCTGCAACTTTCTTGTTTGGCTGACCTCCTATCTCCAGGACCCTTCTTGCATTGTGGTTTGTGGGCTGTTAGGTCAGCCCGGGCTCCTGCTACATTTGTTTTGTCACAAGGTTCTGTTCTGGGTCGTTTGCTTAACATTATATATGCCGCAGACCTTGACCCTCTCCTTGCAGCTGGTTCTGTCTCGAGTCAATCTTATGCAGACGACCTTCAGGCATAATATGTTCACTGTCAGACTATGCAGACCTTAGAAACTTGGATGCATCCAACCGTCTACGAATAAACCCAAACAAGACCCGATATAATAATCATGTGGCTCGGCGCTCGGCAACAGCAGACTTGCAAAACTTAACTTAGAGGCTTTATTATTGACATTACTGATGCTGAACTTGATCACATTGCAGAGTGAGCTAGAAATTGTAACTTGCGACCAGTGGCGTAGCCAGGAGTTTTTAATGGGGAGGGGGTTATGACCTGGCATCCTTCCTGACACCAACCAAACAGTATTACAGTAAATAAATGGGAATAAAGTAACAAAAAGAATAAAGTAAGAAAAACAATTGTTACTAAAAACAATTGTTTTTTCTTATTTATGTGGATATACAACTTTTTTTTAAACTTTTCTTATGTCAACGTTTTTTTTTACTCCCTAAACTCCTCTTGTCTACGCCACTGCTTGCACCTTAATCATAGCAAGTCATGTGAAGCCATCTTTAGGCGTCCCCGTTCCAAAACTTCTGTTTTCCATCCCCCCCACAATGGGGATTAAACGAATTGATGTAGTTGTCACACTTTTATATAGATTGGGTTTTCTGCACACATTGATAACATTGTCTGTAAGGCAAAGCAATCTTTTTATGCACTTCGTATCCTTGTGTCGCATGGTTTGACAGGCAGCCGACTCCATGATGTTGTACGTTCCACCGCAGTCGTCGATAAAGGCCGTGCTAGCAAGGGTTGCCCCCAAAATAACATTGCATTAAACAGTAATAAGAAAATAATATTATTGGGAAATAACTGAAAGTTCAGGCTTGAATATACAGATTGGAGAAAGGTTTCTACGTGATAAAAGTTATCTAGTCAAGTAATATGGAAACTTAACAAACCTTAACCTTGTTTCAGTTTCTGTAATTTTTTATCAATTTCTATTTTTTCCCATCTGATAGGCTTTCACAATATGGCGATGTTTGTCAGGGTAAATGATTTTCTTGATAAGACAATTTATGCGACCTTAACATATACCAGGTATGGTAGATTTTGAGTAAACAAGTTGTCTATAAGCACAATTTTGCTTCAATCAGTCAATCAATCAATCAAAATTTATATAGCGCCAATTTAAGGTACCTACTCATAGGCGCTCCCGGCCGAGGTCAAGCGAAAAAATCAGTTTTCAACAGCTTGTGAAATTGTCGGTCTCTTTAACATTTAAATGACTATTTAATATATCTGATCAACAATAACACTGTCGTATTAAGGATTATTAGACCCGCCTTTATTTTCTAAACACGTTAGCCTTACATCAGTTTCTGTGATTTCTCTCTGATCAATCTCTTACTGACTGCTATTGTTGCTACGTTTTTCGTTCATAATTTCCTCTTTTACCATAAAATGAGGTGTCTAAGGATCATATAATGGAATCCTTTAAGGTAAAAGAAAAACTTTATATTAAATACATAAAAAATCCTACGATCGAAAATAAAAATATCTTTACGAAATATCGTAACCGCTATAAATTAATACGCACCAAAGTTGAGCAAACTTACTATACTAATGAATTTATCAAATATAGCGGGGATATTAAAAAGACCTGGCAGACAATCAAAACTATTATCAAAGCTGATAACCAAGACACTTCCATTTTAGAAATCAAGGTAAATGACGCCACGATTTATGATTCCACCTTGATGGCGGAACATTTTAACTCTTATTTTACTGGAATAGCAAAATCTCTGTCCTCTGACTTACCCCCTTGTAAGAAGAATTTTAAAGACTATCTGTCTCCACGTTCGATAAATTCTTTTGCTCTCTTACCCACTTGTCCGCAAGAGCTAATGTCGATCAATAAAACTCTCAAATCAACTCATAGTTCAGGAATGGATGATTTAATCCCTCACCTCATATCTCCTGTTATGGAATTTTTAGTCTCACCGTTATCCGATATAATTAATTGCTCACTCACAACTGGGCTTGTCCCTACTGAAATCAAAATTGCAAAAATCGTCCCAATTCATAAACAAGGTTCTAAAAGTGACATAGCTAACTATAGACCTATTTCGGTGTTACCATTTTTTTCTAAATTTTATGAACGAGTTATGTATGATCGCCTTTTTTCCTACCTTAATTATAAATCTATCCTATACCCTTCGCAGCATGGTTTCCAATCTGGTCACTCGACTTCAATGTCCCTATTAGATATCCAAGATAGGATAGCCACTGCGATGGACAAAAATGAATATTCTATTGGAATTTTCCTTGATCTCGCCAAGGCCTTTGACTCGGTTGACCATAATATCCTTCTAACTAAACTTGAACACTATGGCATTAGAGGTACTTCATTGGATTGGTTTACTAGTTATCTTACGAATCGCTACCAACGAGTTATATGTAATGGTTTCCTTTCAGACCCTTTACCCATTCTATTTGGTGTACCACAAGGATCAATTCTTGGCCCACTCTTATTTCTCATATTTATTAACGATCTGCCAAACTCGTCAACTGTGCTACATTTCATCATGTTTGCAGACGACTCTAATGTCTTTTTTTCCCATACCTCATATGACCACTTAATACAATTGGTTAATAGTGAACTTATGTCTGCAAGTGAATGGTTTATAAGTAATAAATTAACACTTAACGCAAAAAAATCAAATTGCATTGTCTTTCGTTCCATAGGAAAATCCATTCCCTATGACAATAGTCAAATTGTCTTAAACAACATCGTAATTCCTCAAGTACCCTCAACAAAATTTTTAGGTATCTACATTGACCAACACCTGAAGTGGAAAACTCACATTTTTGAAATTAGCAATAAAATTAAGAAGAACCTAGGCATTATAAAACGAGTGTCTTATCTTCTTCCTCTTCATATCTTACGGGATCTCTATTTTACCCTCATATACCCATATCTTACTTACTGCAATATGATCTGGACTTCCACATACGACTCTCATCTTAACGATATAAGGATCCTTCAAAAAAAGGCCATAAGAGTGATAACTAAATCTCCACTAAATTCACACACCAGTCCGTTATTCCTCGAACACAAACTCCTAAACATAACCCAAATTAAATTTCTACAAACTTGCATCTTCATGTACAAATATATTAATAACCTCCTTCCACCATCATTCTTTTCCTATTTTGATCTTGCACCGCAGCTGATATGCACCAGAAGCAGTAATGATTTTAGACCTGTGTTTGCTAGGACTAACGTCCGTAAGTTTTCACTTGGAGTCCAAGGCCCTATTAATTGGAACAGTTTACCCAAAGAAATCCGCTTGGTTACATCCCTCAGCCACTTTAAAACCCTTGCACGTGCACACACACTAATTTACATCTCCTAATACCAGTTTCGTTGTTTATTAGTTAAGCTTTAGTTAAGCTTTAGTTAAGACATGCTTTCATTTAACATTCATGAAATAATAATGTATAGTAATTATTATGCACTTTACTATAGCGCCTGTTCTTTCCCCATTTAATCATACCCCACCATCTTGCTTAAACTACTCATGGTATATAGGCTCCCTACTAAGCGGGACTTGTCCCTTCTGGAGGGCCTATTGCTCCCTTCTCTATCTTACAAAGTTCTGTATTGAATACATTACAATGTTAAATATAAATTGTCTTGCATTATTTTCTGTTTGTTATGTTTTATTGTGGGATCAATAAATGATTTTGATTTGATTTGATGATTTGATTTGATCCTATTACCGCCGCTATTTTCATAGTAAGAGCAGAGAATGATGAGATTTTTCCAAGGAAGCCTTTATCTTAAGGACTTTGCCGCAAGCGCCAGAGGTGTTTCTTTACATGCTCTTGGTGGTTAATTATTACCGAAAATGTGTTTTTATGCTATGACTATTTACAATGGTTCTCTGACACCTCATTTTAGTTTAAATGTTAATTTTAAGTAAAACCGCGTGAACGTTAATTTAAGTTCTTGCATGTCAGTTTTGCTATAATAATCAGAAATTTCACCGCTTAACAAATTCATATAAATTAATGAGATCCCTTCTAGCTAACCCGAAGGTTTTGCCAATGGGATGAAGTGTTAGCGACTTCATTTTCAAGGCCTCGGCATATGAGGGCGGTGGCCAATCCTCTCCCTCGCCGTCTCATTATCCACTGACCGGGTAGGTCAGTGTACTCATCATAGCTGAGTCGGTTATGGGGCGCTTGTGTAACAGAAATCTCGATACAAATTTCTGTCCCGGCGGGGAATTGAAACCCACGACTTCTCGGTCGACAGTCCAGCGCGCTAACCACTGTACTATCGAGCACCCCCTAATTCATATGACAAGACAAAATAATATCTTCAAACAAACGTGATAAATTTAATATAACATGCTAAAGCACTATTTTCCCAGCGTTGTTAATTTATGGGTTGGGCTGAATCAGCATTCATTCTGGAAGTGCCAGTCCCATGTCTATTGAGACAGGAGGGTGACGCAGATCGTTGTCTCAACACGGTGTCTTCAAGCAAGATAGCCAACTCATCTTCAGGTCGTGCCAGAGCTAAGTCAATATCAAGAGGTCAACACCGATTTTATTCTTTACGTCATAGCGTCGCTTGCCTTAAAAACTAATACAATTCACCTAATGACTTAAAGTGTGGTTGTTCATTATCACATTGGCGCCATATAAGTGCATGGATAATATTATAATGAATCAGCGAATGCTAAGTGGATTAATCCTTAGCAACGAGAAAGAAGCACAACGCTTATCTGTTTGTGGATAAACTCAAGCAAAAAATGTATGTCATTAGAAACCTTTAAAATGATTACAACTTGGAAATAAAATACAACATTCTCATTTGGCTAAAATTTCGTTCCAATAATTATTAATCCGAGATATAAATCAGAAAGCTTGTTTCCTGTTTGTATGTCTGGAGTCCAAAGAAAGACTCGGTAACGGCAGAATTTCATGTGACATTTCTGTGAATCATTCTTGGCGTCAAACCAGTGCGTAAGATCAGTGCGCCGCGTCTTGGACATATGCGAAAGAAGGATGATGGTGAGAGTCGTCATAGATTCTCATAAATTATTATGTGTCGAAGAGGTCGGCGACCGAAAAGGAAAGGCTGGACGGGTCAGCGATGGCAGGAATATTGAGAAGCACCTGTCGTAGCGCCAATCGATCCAACTTCCGCCAACTGCGCACCTCCCTGACGACGGAGAACGGGGCATAATTGAGGAATGGCAGAGTAGCGACGACGAGACTAAGGTCAGAAACTGTCGGAGGATCGATGTTGAGGTCGACTTGTCATCACGAGTGATTAAGACGTCGAGCCATCCGCCGCATTGGTGGGTTGGTCCGTCAACGTGCTGCATCAAACCAAATTGGTCCTTAATGATACCGAACTCCACCACCATATAATATATGCAGCATCGGGTCTTTCAGATGGAGGTTGAGGTCACCGGCGATGACGATTTGGGTGTTATGTAGAGCAAACTGCTCAAGTAGCGATGTGAGCTCTTCGAAGAATGCTATCGTTGACGGTGCTGAACCCGGGTGTCGCGGGTGATATACATGTATGGTTATGACATCAGAGGACCACTAGACGAAGAAGCCGAGACGGCGAGTACCTCAAAGGTGGCTGAGAGGACGGGTATAATTATTGTGATTCTCCGCACTGGCAAGGGGGCAAGCGACGATTCCGCCACCGCGGGAATCCTCACCCGGATCGCTGTGAGAGTCGAGCGAGGACCGATGCCACGATGATTCTGTGATCAACAGAAGATCAAGAACGAATTTATTTCGTAATGACCGAGCGATCCAGGTTCCAATGCGAACACCGCTACGAACTGTTGGTAGAGGACAGTCAGAAGACCGCATGCAACGAGGCAAAGGCATCACAAAATTAGTAATAATCCTTGTGCGTGTGTATTTGCAGTTTAACGTCATGAACTGTGTGGTAACAAAGACCATTAGCGACGCCCTCCTCCTTTATCAAGGCCTGGGACTGGCACTGGCTTAGTGCAACCAGTGGCGGAGTTAATAATCTTAGTTTAATGATCCTAGTTTATTTCATTTATAAATAGTAGTATAGGCGAGAGTGATGCTTAAAACAGGTTTATAAGTACAGAAACAACTACTCTGATGCATGCATTTGTATGTACAAGAGTTGACTATGGTAGTGCTATCTATGCGGGCTTAACCCTTTCACGTATTAACAGGTTACAATCTGTCCTTAATGCTGCGGCTCGCCTGATTGGTGGCATACCAAAGTTTGGGCATATATCAAGTTTTATACGGGAAGTATATCAATGCAAATTGTCTATGCAAAAACGTATTGAGTTTAAGATTTTAATGTTCATGCGTAATTGCCTAGCAGGCCAAGCTCCGACCTATCTTACGGAACTCTGTGTACCTGTGCTATCCATTCCACGCCGTAGATTCCTTCACTCTGCTACGCATGGTGACCTGGTTGTCCCTCTGGCTCGATCTTCCACAGTGCTGCACAGAAGCTTTGCTATGGTCGGTCCGTATTTCTGGAATAAGTTACCTATTACTTCTTTGTCTGTCTTAGCCCCCTTTCCGCAAGCGCTTGAAACCATTCTCTTTGATTGTGGTTTGGTGTCAGGTCGGGAGCGCCTCCGCGGAGTTCTTTTGAAGTTGCGCTATATAAATGTACGATTACAACTACAGTTACAATTACAAAATTGTAATTACAATGATGACCGTGCTTTTCTCAAACGTGCAATATTTACAAATGAAGCGCCTAACATCTCTGTCATTGTTGTTCAGAAACCCAGTTCAACATGATACCAAGGTAACATGTTATTAAGAAGGATTGCTAATGAACTGTAGCAATCGTGTGGTAATACTGTCAGAGGGAGGACGATATCATTGAAATTTTGCAGCAAAAGGGAAATAAAATGGTGTCTTTACACACCTGAAAAACACATGAAAGTCTCGCTATAAATAATTCAGAATATCTACAATAATAATTTTTTTGACATTTTTCCTGTGCGCATTGGGTGCAAGAAATAGCATTGAACACAGAATCTTCTCATCCGTGAAATGACACGATATTATTAAGAAGACGTTGTCCTGTTAATTTCAGAAGGCGACTGATTCTCGAAACTCTACACACCTGACTTTCGCTACATGTGGTATGACCTTCCCGCAATCCCGCTGCAATCATATTCGTAGCTTTATTCTAGTGGAAATTCACCTGGATCTATTCGTTGCTCTTTTCATGTACCTGTCATGCTGACAGCACTTTCTCTGAATCGCTCCGCTGTGAGAAGCGCCCTACGAAATGTTCACAATAGCTTAAATTAGATTAGATTAGATTGGATTGGATTAGATTAGATGAATGAGATGATCCCCTCTCCACTTGTTGCATCAATCTGGCGATAGTTTCGAGAATATATATTTCAATCTGAACAATAATTGCTCCAAATTCCAATAACGAGATAACATCCGGTGCGTAACACTCGTCTGACGGCATGCATAAAATAGTTATTGTCTTCATCGTCGTTATTTTTACTAACATACGAGAATGTTAGTGCCAAAAATGATCTTGGAATATATATCTCAATGTATCAGTGACGCTTAAGTTAAAATAGTCAACGTGATACTATGTCTAACGGTGTCTAATGAGCTTTATATTGCAATAATTATATATCGTCTATTTCTTGATAAACATGTGGTTTATTGGGATCGTTTGATCCGCAAAGTAGTGTCATATTTTTCCATATAAATAATGTCCAAAAATGCGCTATATAAATTGCTTTATCAACCATAACTTAAGCAGGTGGTCATAATCATTATTGGATATTCAGTTTTTCCTCAGCAGTCTCTTCAGAATTTCTTCAGTTACTCGGTAGGTGGCAGCAAATTTCTGTCCAAAGAAGATAGACGAGCGATTTCTCAAACAATGTTAAATTAGTATTATCAGTGCAGTTTTGAAAGGAATTGTATTGTAATAGTGTTTACCAATATTTTAAAGGTGTCTAATGATATTTGTTACACCTTAGCGACTACACGCCAGCGTATTTACCTTTCAATAGCGTCGATCTGTTTAACCTTATTTACCGAGTTAAGACTTATTCATGAATTTCTGGAGCGCCAATTTGTAATGGTTGTCAACAGTTTCATGCAATCTATCGTGGCGGGAGAAAAACAAACAAAATCATACTTGAGAAGACGGGGTAAGAATGGATGGATGGATCCGATTTGACCAGGGTCTATGACAACAGAGGCCGTTACCCTGGACAGAAATTTGCTCGGCATATTACAGCACATAAGAGCTTGATATTATACAATCAGGTTACATAATTATAAAGAGACGATTAAGGTTGATGGGGTGTGTTGTTTGTATGAATAAGGACCGAAGTAAGGAGATTCTATTGATAATATTACAGCCCATTGTAGGTCGACGAGCTATAGGCCTACTTGGCTGCGCACCGAATGAGCTCCGCTTTAAAAGGATCTACATAATTTTGCAGCCTACATTTCAGCACATTATTGTCTTAAACTAGTTATTATTCAACGCTGTTCGTCATTGAAACCGCAATTATGATATTGATTTCTAATGGCAACGGATCTCGCTCAAGTCCGCTGCTAGGCTTAATGGCGCCAGTATCACGTAATTTTAACACAGATTAGATAGAGAATATTCTACTTATTCGTATAGCATGCCCTCTATTCCTCATAAACAGCTTAGATATAACGCGTTAATTAGGCAAAATTGCAAAGGACGTATAAGGTCAAATTCAAAGTTTCTAGCTGTCGTAATTTTCGCTAAACACTCGTTAATAATTATGAAGATTTCATTAGATACTTTTTAATGCATCCGTCCTACACTATATAAGCGTGAGAAATATTAAAAGCATCAATACCTGCCTGCTAAAATCAAAGTGAAACAATTATACTCTAGGATTGTTATTGCTGACTATGACATTGTTCCGATTTACAATAGTAGCCAGTAATATTAACCCCTCTCTGTCTCTGCCGAGCTTCGTCTATTGGGATGGATTCATATTTGACGAGGTCCTATGACACCAGAGGCCGTTGTCCTCGACAGAAATTTGTTTGGCATATTACAGCACTTACTAATCTCTCTCTCGTCTATTTGTGAATACTGTGCTAATTATGGTGGATAAAATAATTATCCATTTTAAAGGTGCTTTTAAGTTAGACCTTAGCAATTTTAGAGAAATGTCAGTGCTTGATGTCATTAATTTGTTGTTATTTCAGATTCTGTTTTGTAGCAAAATTTACACACCTCTTTTATATTGTGCTTAAGATTGCCACTATCAGAGTGTGAATAGCGCTGTGGAGTCCATTTTTTTTGCGAGTCACCATTCAATTTCTAGCGTCATTCGCAAGCTCTTTCAGGTATGTAAGTCTGTCGTTTTATTTCCTTCTACATCGTTGAACCGCTGATTTAACTTTATTAATGAATATATTAGCAAAAGCCGTCGTTGAAGTTAGTTTGGTCTGGTTGATAGTAAATGAGGATTTCTTTGGGTAGCTGCGGAGTTTTGCGATTATGTATTGTGAGACTAAATTTTCGTTATTTTTTATTTCCATTCGTTTGCTTCTTTCTGTGACAGAGCGAGTAATAAACGACATCAAGAGCAGAGAGAAATGTGCAGAAATTGCCACATTTATTGCTAGGTTACAGGTGTTTAAGTTCTATGTTTGTCACTGGCGTGTTTGGACTTCATCTACTTTTTAACGTTTAAATAAGACACCTCTATATTGTATTTTTAAAGTCTTGAATAGCTTTCTAACACACGCGATGATCATTGGAAGTCAGGATAAAGGAAAATGGCGTCGCTTATGGTCTTTGTTACCACACAGAGAAGTTAAACTGAAAATACCTCCATCACCGATGATCATTGGAAATTGGAACATCAAAAAATTCAAAGTACAAGATATTACGACTGAAATTTCGCTTGAAATGTCGTCAAAAAATGACAAAACTATCAAAACTAACAATGAGGGCAAAGGGACTAAAAGTTAATATCTCCTCCCATCACTATGGATTCCTTGAAGAGGAGGTAGTGATAGTCTGTGACCGTCACCACGCTTGATTTTCAAAAGTTTGCCTGTTAACCACGTTCGATTTTGACTTGGAACCGACTTTAACCTCCTGCCTATCGGTCTTGTTTTGACTGAGCGCCTGTTAATAAGTTGGTGCTCGCAATTTAGCGTGTCTTCCTTTTCTGGAAAAAATTGTTTATAGGGTTTTGGCAGTGGTGTGGCGTTGCAGCCGTAGTTTTATTTGCCACTCCATGCAGGATATCCAAGTCCGCCGTTCCATCAACTCCTCTGCATGGGGCGACCTTCGCATCCCCTATGTGCGTAGGCTTACTTCTACCACGCACTGCGAAGCACTTTCTTTGTTCCTGGCTCTTTTGACCACTTCCATACCTCAAGAGCTATATATCACGAGTCTTCCTGACATGTTATATCGCAATCTTCAAACTGTCTTCTTGTGCCGAGGTTTGGTCGGGAGTGATTCTGAGCAGTAACCTAGAGAAGGGCGCTATATATAGGGTGTCTCGATAGGTCGTGAACGATTTTGAATGCAGAAAAATATATGTTATACACAACATAATGTGGAAAGTTTTATACTGGCGGATAGGTTGTTCAAATGAAAATGTTACGCCAAAAAAATTAGATCACTAGCTCACTTATTCAAATTTTAGCGCCAATATCCGTGACGTCATCAAATTCGTGCCAAATAAACGTCCTTACTTACTTAGACTTAGTTCCTCCTGTTCCGATCGGAGCATTGGTCAACAAGTCCTCGCCATTCCACACGGTCGCCAGCTACTTCCTCCGCCTCGTCCCAACCCAGTCCCATTCTCTCCAGATCTCCCTTGAATGTGCGTCTCCAGGTGTTTCTTGGTCTACCTCTTCTTCGCTTTCCACCCTCCGGCACCCATTTTATCGCCGTCCTCGCAATCCTCTCCTTTGGTAGTCTAAGAATGTGCCCAGCCAATCTTCCTCTCCTTCCCATGATGATATACTCCAGGTCTCTTGATCCCGCCAATTTCAATACCTCCTCATTTGTAATATGATCCTTCCATGAGATGCCCAGGATGGATCGTAGGCTCCTCCGGTGGAAGACATTTAGTTGTTTTGTTGTCCTTGCTGTTGTCTTCCAGGTTTCACTCGCATATAGCACTACAGGCAACACCAACGACGAATACAGTCGGATCTTCGTGTCGCTATGTATCGCTCCTGATCTCCACACTGTTCTCATTCTTTGGAAGACCGCAGCTGCTTTACCAATTCTTGTCTTTACATCCACCTCTATGTCTCCATTCCTTTCCATATAGCTTCCCAGATATGGGAAGTGGTTGACATACTCTATGTTTTCCTGTCCGATCTTGATGTTTGGATGTTCTTTGTCACCGATTATCATAGCTTTAGTCTTTGCACTGCTGATGTGTAACCCCGCTCCCTCCCCCAACTCTTGTAGTCTCGTAGTCATCCTCTGCATATCCATGTGTGTTTCGCTTAACAGTGCTATGTCATCCGAAAAGTCCAGATCCTTCAACCTACCCTGATCCCAACTGATGCCGGCCGTAGTATCGTCCATCGCTCTTTTCATGATGTAGTCAATGACGAGAGCAAATAAGAATGGAGACAACACACAACCCTGCCGTACTCCTGTTTCTATCTGGAACATTATCGTGTTGCCATTCTCTGTTCTGATGCAACAGCTTGCGTCCTGGTAAAGAGCTTTGAAAATGTTGATGTATTTTTCCGGAACTCCGTAAAGCCTGACAATGTTCCAGAATAAACGTCCAGTTAGGCCGAAAACCATGTTGTACGACCATCATTGTTAATCCACACATAATTAATTAATACAAATGATCATTTAGTATTTAATAATGTTTCCTTTACTCTTTGTTAAAGCCTCAAGTCGATTAGACATGAGGCCAATTAGATTTTTCAGAGTTGTCAGAGGTATCGATGTCCATGCCTTACGAAACCGGTGTTTTAAGGTGTTCAATGTCTGGGATTCGGGATCGACGTAAACAGTCGTCGCCATAATACTCCAAACATTTTCTATTGGTGTTTTGTATGTACATGTATGTATGTATCCGGCGAATTAGGCGGCCAGTCTACTGGAGAAAGAGGTCGAACCCGCATTCCAGCGAACTGGCACTGCAGTCTTTGCTCAGTTAACAGTCACAAAAATGTTTCATAATAACGGCAAAGGATTATTTTTACAAGACGGTGCAGGTGCACACACATCAAAAACCTAAGTCAAATGGTTGAACAAAAAATATCAATAGATACACCTCACCGGGGGATGGCCGCCCAATTTTTCCGGATTTGTCACCAATAGAAAATGTTTGGAGTATAATGGCGACGACTGTTTACGTCGATCCCGAATCCCAGACATTGAACACCTTAAAACACCGGTTTCGTAAGGCATGGACATCGATAGGCCCTACCTCTGACAACTCTGAAAAATCTAATTGGCCTCATGTCTAATCGACTTGAGGCTTTAACAAAGAGTAAAGGAAACATTATTAAATACTAAATGATCATTTGTATTAATTAATTATGTGTGGATTAACAATGATGGTCGTACAACATGGTTTTCGGCCTAACTGGACGTTTATTCTGGAACATTGTCAGGCTTTACGGAGTTCCGGAAAAATACATCAACATTTTCAAAGCTCTTTACCAGGACGCAAGCTGTTGCATCAGAACAGAGAATGGCAACACGATAATGTTCCAGATAGAAACAGGAGTACGGCAGGGTTGTGTGTTGTCTCCATTCTTATTTGCTCTCGTCATTGACTACATCATGAAAAGAGCGATGGACGATACTACGGCCGGCATCAGTTGGGATCAGGGTAGGTTGAAGGATCTGGACTTTTCGGATGACATAGCACTGTTAAGCGAAACACACATGGATATGCAGAGGATGACTACGAGACTACAAGAGTTGGGGGAGGGAGCGGGGTTACACATCAGCAGTGCAAAGACTAAAGCTATGATAATCGGTGACAAAGAACATCCAAACATCAAGATCGGACAGGAAAACATAGAGTATGTCAACCACTTCCCATATCTGGGAAGCTATATGGAAAGGAATGGAGACATAGAGGTGGATGTAAAGACAAGAATTGGTAAAGCAGCTGCGGTCTTCCAAAGAATGAGAACAGTGTGGAGATCAGGAGCGATACATAGCGACACGAAGATCCGACTGTATTCGTCGTTGGTGTTGCCTGTAGTGCTATATGCGAGTGAAACCTGGAAGACAACAGCAAGGACAACAAAACAACTAAATGTCTTCCACCGGAGGTGCCTACGATCCAACCTGGGCATCTCATGGAAGGATCATATTACAAATGAGGAGGTATTGAAATTGGCGGGATCAAGAGACCTGGAGTATATCATCATGGGAAGGAGAGGAAGATTGGCTGGGCACATTCTTAGACTACCAAAGGAGAGGATTGCGAGGACGGCGATAAAATGGGTGCCGGAGGGTGGAAAGCGAAGAAGAGGTAGACCAAGAAACACCTGGAGACGCACATTCAAGGGAGATCTGGAGAGAATGGGACTGGGTTGGGACGAGGCGGAGGAAGTAGCTGGCGACCGTGTGGAATGGCGAGGACTTGTTGACCAATGCTCCGATCGGAACAGGAGGAACTAAGTCTAAGTAAGTAAGGACGTTTATTTGGCACGAATTTGATGACGTCACGGATATTGGCGCTAAAATTTGAATAAGTGAGCTAGTGATCTAATTTTTTTGGCGTAACATTTTCATTTGAACAACCTATCCGCCAGTATAAAACTTTCCACATTATGTTGTGTATAACATATATTTTTCTGCATTCAAAATCGTTCACGACCTATCGAGACACCCTATATATCCTCGTCATGAATGATCATGTTTGTGTTGGTTGTAGAATGGATCCCTCTGATTTACATCCAACGGAAACGAGGAGGAGGAAGAGGAATCCATTGCTCAATGACATCTTATGACAGCATATATGCCGTTGACGTTGACAAAGATGGGTTTTGCATATTATGACATAATGCAGCCTTTTTAACCATACACCCAGAAAACGGAGATGTTTTTATTAATCAGCAGTTTAACGACATCTTATACATGTAGCTACTGTACAAAGGCTGTTGACGTCTTTAAAATTTTCAACGTATTTCCATTCACTTTTGTTTAACTGTTCATCAGTTTCTGTCCTTTTTCTCTCTTTTCCCTTTTTTTCGGAGTTTGATGGCAATATTATTATATATTTGCACATTTTGCAACGGAGATGCAAACTCTATTTATGAATATATAAAATCATAAATAACCGATATAAAGGTGTCTAACCACTGCCTAATATTATTATAATGGTCTAGCCATTTGATGGCGTATGACGTATTAAAAGTCGTTTTATTGAGTTCTTGCTGACATACCGCAGCCAGTTATAAATACAAAAAGATACAGAAAATCATAATTCAATCAAATGGGTGGAAGTCAGAAAGAGGGGCAATTGTCGAGTATATGTAAAGCACTCGAGAAATGTAATTTCTGTTGTCCTTAATCGATAGTTCAAAACTGTGAGGACGAGGGCGAAGATTATACGGCTTGTGGACTCTCGGTGGGAAAATGTTAATCAGGACGTGTGAATCGAGTCGGATCACTGTACGAACTAATCGATTTTCAATGTCATGCACAAGAACTTCAACGCTCTTAATATCAGGCGTCAAAAAACCGTAACGTCTCTATGACCACTCTGTAGTTTTGATTGGCCATCAGCAGTGGTTAGGCACCACCAGGCAGGGCCAGCGTATACAGGAGGCGCGCTGTTGTAGCTCTGGATAGACAGAAAGAAAAAGTAGAACTCCCCGTGTTTTCGTTGCAAATGGATTTTGATTTTTATTAAGTGAATCCGCTGTTTAGCGACATCTTGCTGTGAGAAAAACAGTTGCTGTTGGCTTATTTTATAAAAATTATTGTTTAGTTGGTAAGGTGGTGGCTAACCATATTGTTTCATCTCAATGATGATTAGCTCGTACTTTCTCCAGGTTTTACCAGTCCGTGTTATTCTACTTGATGTGAAAGCTGAACGGAGCAACGTATGGATGGATCAGATTTGACCAGGGTCTATGACAACAGAGGCCGTTACCCAGGGCAGAAATTTGCTCGGCATATTACAGCACTTAAGAGCAAGGTACTAGACCAGTAATTTAATTATTAGTTAATTATTAGTTAATATTAATTATTACGGAGCAACGTAATGAAGTGGGACGCGTTTTATACAGCACCCCATACACATGCTCTAATTCGAGCTCTGGTGCAAGACTTGTCTTATTAGATATTAATTTCCATGTGTTTTGTATTGTATTGTATAGCCTTCGTGTCATTCAAGACAACCGAGATCAAAAAGAATTAAGTTTGAGTTGTGCGTTTCAAGGCCAAACATTCTTTGTTATTTGTCGACATCTTTTTGTGATGGAATAAGATACTTCTATTGTGCCAATGAGCATAATGCGAAATAAAGCACCGGGTCAATATCCAACGAACTTGACATTCCATGATTTCCATCATCCACATCTTAGTATACATATACTACGGAGAGATCGCGCAATAGGTAAAATTTCTGTATAGTCGCACTATATATAGATAATAATTTCCTAACTTAAAGGTGTATAATCGACTGCAACAATAGTAATCAAGATGTGTTGACGTCGATATTTGGTGTAAGAGATTTTATTTGGTGTAGGCCTAAGAGATTCTAAAATCACAAGTAAATAAACTTCACAAAACAGTCCAATTCTCGTAAAAAAAGATGGAAAGAAATACAATATTAGGCTACACAATGCATGGCAACAACATAACAGATGAAGACTTTTGCAGCTTTTAACGACATCTCGTGACCGTTTACCTCGTCCCTATGCTTTCTTACGTGGATACGCTGAATCCTGTTGACTTTAAGATCTGGTGGACGAACAAACTTACCGGCGATAGATAGAAATCTATCGCCTGTAACTTACATGTATCTCTGCTCAGAGAAGACCCAGCGTAGTGTAATGCCGTCGGAGTTACCTACCGTATACTTACGCATAAACGTAATATTTATTATTATTCGTTAGCGGCCCTAAAGAGTGGAGATGCAGATTAAAAAGTCAATTTTTTAGACACCTCAAAAACGAATGAAAACGACGTAATAAGTTCGGCAACACTTCTAAGGAAATTCATGTAAAGCACAAAGTTTCCAAGAGGAAAGATGAAGGCCAACGCGAAACTAAAACTCAAGAAAAACTGGCTTGTACTCATTTATATCATTCTGTCCGCCCGTCCGTCCATCCGTCGCGCGTCCGTCCGTGTGGCTGTCAGGCCGGTGGATAAGGCGAACGTACGGTCAAAGATCGTCGAGGGAAGTAGAGTTGTACGTTGAGGTATGGCCCCTGAAGCGTTGCGTGTATGCCAATAATGAATTTTCTCCACCGGTTTCGGTCTTCTGCCAAGCCGATGGTCACAGAGATTTCAGCATTCTGCAGATCCCTCGAGACATAGGACAGCTAAGTATCTCGCGGTCTCCCACGATGTGTCTCCCACTGAGGTGGGGGCAACCAACGTGGGAGCCCGTCTTGCGTCGATGGTCAGCTAGAGACTGACCACATTGCCAAATAGGTCCAGTCGCCTCCTTCTCAATATCGATGTCAGAGGTTTCTGGTTCGTTCGCCGTCGAACTTCCATAATAGTGATGAAGTCATTCCATTTCATGTTGCAAACACCATTCATCCAGAGTGTCCACCTTCTTCTCCTACACTTTGGCCAAGGCCCGCGCTTCGCCACCATACAGGAATATCGATAGTACGCAGGCATTGTACAATTTGAGTTTAACTTCCAGGAGTAATCGTGAGAACAAAGCATTTCTATCAAGGTCTCTCATGGCCTGTCTGATGATGGCCATTCTGTAATTAGTAATAACTTCTTGCGCCGCTCCGAGCCATGCAGTAGCGGCGCTAGAGGGCTAGAGGGAGCTAAGCCCTATAAAAAGTCGATAATTTTTTCCCCTTGTAAAAATGTTCCGTTTTCAGTGGCCAAAATTTCTGACGACTTTTTTTAGTCATTTGGTCGAAATCTTGGAAAATGGACCTTTTCCATATCCGCCAAACTGTCTGCCAAACCTCGTGTCAGAAATTTTGGCGACCGAAAACGGAAAATTTTCTCCCGCAAATATAACCCACCCCCAAAACTGAAATCCTGGCGCCGCCACTGGAGCCATAGCCAGTCATTAGCGTCCCAAGTGTGAGAACTCTGACAAAAAGTAAGTTTCAAGAAAAAAAGCAGGGAGAACAAAGACAGCGATACAGAAGGAAGAGTTAGACACAGTGTTTGGAAGGACATTCCATGAGGAGGGTACTATCAACCATTGAAGGCAAAGGATCGAGATTGTGAGGACCAATAGTGGGAGAAGCAGGTCATACCTGTCCACGGAACAGAAAGGTCGATGAGAAGATGCAGATAGAAGAGATCAAAATTATCTGAGCGGAGTTACATTGGAGACAATGCCGAATGCATAGCATCACGTGCAGTGGTTTTTGAGCTGTGCAAGAACATCATCTTGTTTTCTATATTCTTCGGACCGTTCACGTTATTAATAATTTCCCTTATATAAATGATAGACAGTGCTTCCATTGCATGTACAATCACCTCAAAAACGAGATTGCAATGGCCGTCAGGGCGACAAAGGCGACCGAAACATCGCCTCATCTAACAATGTGCTCATACACAATACACACGTCCAGTCACACACACAAACAAGCGCACACATATTGACCGGGTAGCACTTCATTCACTCTGGTGCGCAATCGATCAATACCCCACGTTACAATTGCATGAGCTGTTGATGGCCGTTATAAATTGGCGCTATATAATATTCTTAGATTAAATTTGACTCGTTCAATTAAGGTAAAATGGGTTGGCCTAACAATTGCAACGCAAAAGAAGTTCCATGCTAGCGAATTTGCAAGTTAAGTCTGGCAAAATAATGACCGGTATCGTTAGGCACCTTTACAACAGTTCCACACGCATAATAAATAACGGTGGCAACATTTGCAATGGGCTATTTCAACCATAGTAACTGTAGCTGTTCGCTCTCTCTATCTTTCTCTCTGTCTCTGTCACACACACGAGCACGCACGCACGCACGCACACACACACACACACACACACACACACACACACACACACACACACACACACACTTCAAGTTTTAAACCTTTATACACTTTTAAAACCGATTTTCGCGCGTGTTTGTTTGTTTGTATGTGCACTTGTTATAGCGCCCTTCAGGCACGCTACTCAGAGGCGCTCCCGACTGCAGGGTGGACACTGCATCGGAGTTTCACGCCGAAGTGCTGAGCAATTGCGAGCGAAGGACTTGCCCAAGGTACCTACGCGGCGACTTGAGGTGTATTCGAACCTCGAACCTTCCGGCTTCACGGCAACGACGCCACCACTACATCACAGCGCCACGCGTGGGGCGCCGTGGTCTAGTGGGTATGTTTGTTGCCTTGCAGCCGGTTCGAATCCACCTCAAGTCGTCGCGTAGAGATCTTGGGCATAAAAGCACGCTTGCGCATGGTCAGCAGACGGTATGGCGGAGTGAAAGATATTATGTTCACAACTATAATCTTCGGTGTGCCATTTTCAAATAACAATATTTATAGAAATTATGTTTATATTCGTGTATTACAGAGCAGACAAAATGCAAGCAGACTGTCAATTGGAAGGTCTGAAGAAAGTGGTATAAAGAAAGTTGTACATACGTTCAATGAATCATTACTCATTAGATTAGATTGTACCATCTTTTGAAAGGTTGAGTGAATTTGCCATTTTACAACTTAAATCAGTGCAACGCTGACATGATAATTAAAGTCAATGTCTCAGCAAATAATGAATGTCATTAGACACCTTCAAAACTGATCTCAGTGGTCAATAAAGGAAGAAATTTGCGAAAAGAATTAATTTATAAAAGTGAGGCACCATTTAAGCCTGAGTCCCTTTGACTAGTTGTTAATACTCATTATTCATTCATTCATTATTAGTATTTATATAGCGCCCCTTCAAGAAACTACTCAGAGGCGCTCCCAGCCCAGCCACGGCAAAAGAAAAAAGATTTAATAATATTAAGAACGCCTGAGAAAGACTAATTTTGCGTAGACCTCCCCTTTTCTCCAAGCTACTGACTCCCACATGTTGGACAGCGGTGGAGCGAGTGTCGTCATTATTTTGTTATCGTGCAATTTCTTTGCGATTATTTATTGTAGTTATGATTAATTTATCTCGAGTTATTGTTTCTGTGAGCTAATTTTGTATAACGTATAGTGATCAGCTAATTGTTGAGCGTACGGATAGGCCAGCTCAAGGTCAGCTAATTGTTGAGTGTACAGGCAGACAGGCCAGCTGACTGAGTGGCGGGAAAGTGCCGCGGCGCGTCGTCGCTGGAGAGAGAGAGAGAGAGAGAGAGAGAGAGAGAGAGAGAGAGAGAGAGAGAGAGAGAGAGAGAGAGAGAGAGAGACAGACAGACAGACAGACAGACAGACAGACAGACAGACAGCGAGAAGGACAGAGAGAGGCAGAGAGAAGGACAGTGCGACCGAAGAGAGAGTGTACGCTGAGAGTGAGATAAGTTGTAGAAGGAGTGCTAGTCGTGTGTAGAAGAGGTTAGAGTAGTAATATAATAAGATGGCGTTTCTGTCGTGCAATTGAATTGTTTGTCGTCGTTGATGCATTGTTGTGTTGTTTGTGAATATTGGAAATCGAAGAAGAAAATACAAGAAACTGATCTTTGTTGTAAGTGAACAAGTTTAAGAACTTTAGACACTTATAACCTAGCCATAGCTACCGCAGTACAGTGAATAGGTTAGGCCTAGGCTGCGCTGCAGAACTAAAGAAGAGACTGGAAAATCGTGGGTGATTGTGGAAGATCACAGTTTCTTTCTGCCTTCAAGAGTAATAATATAAAAGTGAAAATAGCCTTTCATTCAACAGATGGTGCTGGTTAAATGAACAGCAGGACTGTTAAATTTTTACATTTAAATTCTGTATTGACTTGTAATCATCCGTTTACAAATACAATTAATCGCAGTCATACTACGGCTGTGTCGGTTTTAGAATATTGTCATGATTCTTATGATCTTTGTGTTGTTCAATAATAATAATTATAATAGTAATAATACTTATGATCTGCTTGTAAGTGAAAATTACAGTACGGACGGATGCATCCGGATTTGACGAAGGCCTATGACTACAGAGGCCGTTGCCCTCGAGAAAAATTTGTTTTGCATATTACAGCACTTCCCAGTTATTATTACAGTACGGATAGATGGATCCAGATTTGACGAGTGTTTAACATGACAATAGAGAAAGTTGTGCTCGAAAAAAATTTGTTTGGCATAATGCAACTCAATACTTACAATACGGCGACGGAATGCCATTATTTCAATTACAATTTGAACATAGTTTAAGGGTGTTCTTTATTCGCGTATACAAGATAATTTCTTTATTGAGCGACAGTTTGTATTTAATTTTATTGTAAGAAGGTTTAGCAATGTTTGTTGCATGTCAAACGACACTGCCATCATTGATACCGCTCAAAAATTTATGAAAAGCCAAGATGTAGTCTTAAAAAAAGCCAAAAAAGTCAAGTTAATAATTATGGACTATGTCACCTATTTCATTTCAACAGAAGTTATTTTAGGCGATAAATTGCGATGTTTATGAAATTATGTATAATTAATCTTGAACTTAATGTATGTTAAATTGTTAATAATTGGCAGCCGACTGCCATAATTATCAAAGATGGTTAGTGTCGCTCTCATTCTTTAGCCAGCCTTGGGACTTGTACTGGCAGAGTAAACCATGGTGGAATTTAGGAATATGGAAATTTTAAAATGTATAGACAAAATTACACACGTTTTAAAGGTGTTTGATGACAGCCGTCATTTGCCATGAGTTTTTACTAAAACACGTTAGAGTTGACTTTGCTTTACGTTGCTACGGAGCAATCAACTAAACCTGATCTAAGAACTTGCATAGCGACAATGCTACAAATCCGTGGCGTAGTCTTTAGTTCATTATGGCTTGACGATTATGACTTGAAGCAAATAGGCGCTTCAATTAGGTTCGCAGATATCGCGCTATAAGCTGCAATAGGTTAAAGGGACAAAAATGTAGAACATTCTTCAATTAAGCTGATGGCTACAAATTCGCCGCAATTTGCGAAATGGTAAACCGATTGTGATGTTGTTTGCGTCGTTTGATTAAGAATACTCTTCTTTAATACATAGCAAAATTCCAGAATAATCCATTACTGGTTTCTGATGACTTTGAAAACACAAATATTCTGAAACTTTAATTCGATGTTCTCAGTATAAACGAGAAAAATCGAAGAAATATAACTTCAGATGGAAAAAATAATTTCATTGTGTAAAAAGTATTTTGAAGCATATGCTAAATAACAGGTCACAAAACGACATGTGACGGGTTTTGATGGCACGTGTCACAAAAATAGGCCTATGTCAAGAATATCGACCAATAAATTAAAATCACGAGGCGAGAGACTGAGTGGGAACGACTTAGAGAAAAAAGTGAATAATCAATTATATAGCTAGATTGACAGCTATAAAAAGCTGTCTAATTTCTCCCCCTCTAAAGATGGTAAAGAAGTAACAACTAACTTTTAAACAAACAACGCTGCACGATCTGATATTTGGCATTATTTGAACTGTTGTCGTTATAGCATGATATGAAGTAATTTAATACCTAACTAATAAATCCGACACTGCTCGTACTTTGTAAGTGCCAGTCCCAAGGCTGCGAAAAGTATGGGTGTGTGACATCGATTATCTTCGACTTAACATAATATCGTCGTTCCATTATAATGACAATGACACAATTCATTCATTCACGAAATGCATGTATGTCAGCACCATCAGTCGTCCTGATAATGATGACACTAACTATAGCTATACCTAGGTTACTTAACAGAATATAACTTCTCATTTTTATGTTAATTATTCAAAAAGCAGTAGGCTATAATCGTCAGTTGATAAATAAAAGGCATACATTTTTAGAACAGAAGAGTTCTTGGTCTAAGATATCACCAAGGTCTAGAACTTACAGAGGAAGTGTAGGCTACAAGAGGAAACTCATGTGCGAGGGCAGCCAAGTCAATCTTAGCCAACAGCTGTTGGCGAGTTCCCAGCCAATTGCATTGCGTCTCCGAAGAATCAAATTGATTTGACGAAAGCCAAGTAGACCTAGTAAGAGTGTCAGAAGCGAAGACCATAAGGCGGAAAGTCTGCTGCGTCCTCAGCAAAGCAATGGGCATAATGAGTGGACATCATCAGCATAGGAGTGACTGCGCAGAGAGCTAAAAGCAAGCAGAGAGCTAATGTTCGCAGTGAAAAGAATATAGAGCAAGGACCCTAGAACAGAGCCCTGCAGAAGACCGACTGGAACGGGGATCCAAGGGAAACGAGTAGAGTGATAGGCAGTGGAAGAGGAACGGTCTACTATAATAGATAAGATGTGAGACAGTCAAGGGGCAGAGCAGAGATGCAAAAAGAAGTGGAAAGTCGATGGATAAGAATATTATGATCGACAGTGTCAAAAGCAACACTCAAGTCGTAGAAGGCCAGAAGAGTGACCCGTGATCTATCTATAGCACTGTAGACTGTGTGCTTTATAAGAGCATATTATAGAAGAAGGGTCTCGGTGGGATGCCTCTTACGAAAGTCAGATTTATACAGTGGTAGAAGCGTGTTAGAATCCAAGTACCTAAACAGTTGAACAACTAGGCTTACAAGCTTTTCAACAATTTTAGACATTAATGTATCATTGGCTATTATAGACCTATAGCTAGACGGCAGAAGAGGGTCAAGTCCTGGCTGCTTCAGGATCGGAGTGATGATGGACCGCTTCTGAGAAGCCGCGGGAGAACGATATCACGATACGAGAATCAGGAAGGCGAAGGAGGATGTCGGTGGATTCATAGTTTATAATTATATAATTTTATAGAAACTATAGCAATTTAATTATAGACATATAAATATATATATTGGTATATTTGCACCATAGACCCCTGTATGAATATTGTTAATCGGTTTCAGGAATTAATGATCTTGTCAATGTTTTACAGGTGTCTAATTCCACCGCAATGAACAGTCGAACCAGTAGGGGAAGGTTGCCAAAGATGGACCAGCGCCTAAGATGGACCACTTCGTGATTGGCCACAAGGATTGAAACTGTATTGAAATTTGATGCTGTCGTATCTAGCAGGTCACAAGATAGATTGAATGAAATAATTGGACATCCGCTATACAGAAAAACCTTCGAGAAAACAGACAAAACGTCAATTGACACTGCTTGATAAAATAATAGCTTGGGGTAAAATGAATACAAAATCGAGGCCGGACCTACTGAAAAGTTTGGAATTCGTCTATGAACTAAGTTTTTCAATTCTTTACAAGATACCATACCAGAAAATTCAATATCAAAACTGCTTAAAAAGTTATATGAGATGGAAGTGGGTGTGTGCAAGTTGCCTAAGATGAAACACGTGTGGTCCATGTTAGGCGACTATGCATGAACACGGTACAATCATCATTGATGCCCATTATTAGGCTACTAATGCAATTAACTGCTATATATATTTTCTACTAAGCTAGTATTTGTAATTTATTATAGACAGTGCTGTGGTCAATGTTGAACTGTGATAAAAAAATTAGAAAATTCTTTGTTTATATTTTTAAATTTAAAAAAGTTTTTTTAAATAAAAAATTGACAATATAATTTTTTCTTTTTTAAAATTATTTATTGAAATATATTCTACTAAGCTGGTATTTGTAATTTATTATAGAAAGTGATGTGGACAATGCTGAACTGTAAGAAAAATTAGAAAATTCTTTGTTTATATTTTTTAATTTAAAAAAAGTTTTTTTAATTAAAAAATTGACAATTTAATATTTTTCTTTTTTATCATTTATTTAAATATATTCCACTAAGCTAGTATTTGTAATTTATTATAGACAGTGATGTGGACAATGCTGAACTTTGAGAAAAATTTGAAAATTCTTTGTTTAAAATTTTTAATTTAAAAAAAGTTATTTTACTTAAAGAAATTGACAATTTAATATTTTTATCTTTTTATTATTTATTGAAAAAGTGCATAATATGTATTGTTTAATGTAAGTTTATTTTAGCAGAAATGTTTGATGAATTAAGACTGTTTGTCTGCCTTTAACAATACATTTTTTCAATGGTCCATCTTTGGCGCCCATGCTCCTAAGATGGACCACTTAAGCGATTTTTTATTTTTTTAAATTTTTTTATTCTATATATTTAAATGAAAATTTTCTTGCATCCAATGGTGCATCTATACCTAATCTATGTAACTACCGTGTTGCATAATTATTTTCTCATAATTTGTGGCGAAAACGGACGATCATCCTTACGTGGTCCATCTTTGGCAACCTTCCCCTACAGTAACTGTAACAGACTAACATACGCGATCTTTGTATGCGTACTTGTTATAGCGCCCCTTCAAGCTTTCTACTCGCTACTCAGTGGCGCTCCCGACTACAGAGCGGACACTACATCGGAGTTTCATGCCGAAGCGCTGAGCAATTGCGAGTGAAGGACTTGCCCATGCAGGGTCCCAACGCGGCGACTTGAGGTGGATTCGAACGTGCAACCCTATAAACTATACAATTGCAACAACGAAAGTATTGGACACCTGCAAAACAATAAAACACGCTTTATAAGTTAAGGACCCGCTTGAAATTATATTTTGTTTTGGTGATGCAATACGCCGAGCAAATTTCTGTCCAGGGTGGCGGTCTCTGTTGTCATAGACCCTGGTCAAATCGGATCCATCCAATTACTAATTTGTGGGTCGTAATGTCTCAAAGGCTAGTCATGAAGAGTTTTCGTTTATAAAACAGTAACACTACCGTTGTTCTCATAAAAAAACCTAAGGCGAAATCACAAATTCATCTTCTCATGCATAATGGTTTAGTTGAGATACTAGTAGTAGTAGTGGTAGTAGTAGTGGTAGTAGTAGTAGTAGTAGTAGCAGTAGTAGTAGTAGTAGCAGAAGTAGTAGTAGTAGCAGTAGTAGTGGTTGTAGTAGTAGTAGTAGCAGTAGTAGTGGTTGTAGTAGTAGTAGTAGTAGTAGTAGTAGTAGTAGTAGTAGTAGTAGTAGTAGTAGTAGTAGTAGTAGTAGTAGTAGTAGTAGTAGTAGTAGTAGTAGTAGTAGTAGTAGTAGTAGTAGTAGTAGTAGTAGTAGTAGTAGTAGTAGTAGTAGTAGTAGTAGTAGTAGTAGATATAACTTGCAGGCCGATTAGTAAGCAACATCAACATAATCCAAAATACCTGATTGTTAGAAGATTTGTTTACAAGCTCTCCAGCTATAGCCACTTATTGCTCTAATAAGGTTTATTCTCTTCTTGCATTTCTCGATAATGTAATCAATTTGAGACTCGAAGAAATTTGACCTTATCTTCCATCTTAATTTCCTTTTTGTCAATTTGTATATTAATCTTTGAAAAACCAATTCTTTTAGAAAAAGGGCTGCAGTAGTTTTATTAATAGATATTTCAAACTCGTTTTCATTTTAAACCAATATTGTATTAAATTGACTGTTAGATGAATTGTATTTTCCAAACTTTTTATATTTCTATGACCTAGATAAACAGCACTGCCATCTGCAAAAAGTGACATATTATTTGCACCATCCATTCCTGTAGGAATATCGATAATCATTTCCAGAAATAAGAGTGGAGATATTAGATTTTATTGAAGCCTTCGGAGTGCCATTCTGTTGTTTGAATTAACCAGAAAGTTCAGCTCCAACTTTGACCAGGAAAGTTCTATTATAAAGAAAGTTTTGAAGCCAGGTATATATATATATATATATATATATATATATATATATATATATATATATATATATTAATACAGAATGGTAGGTGTCGACTGTCAATATATATATATTTATATATATATAAAGCTATTTTATACAATTCATCTATAATGTCATTCACACGTTTTCAGTAGAGCTGCAACGTATTACACGTTCGAGTGGTTACACGTTCTAAAGTGGATCGGATGAGAAATTTAATCAAGCAGAGAACGAGAGAAAATTCCTTTTTATATGATGGTCCAAATGGTGATATCTTTCACGCTTTTGAAGGTATACAGTTACAATCCGTGATGTTCGTAATTATCACCATCAACTGCATGCTGAAAGCATAAATAAATTTTGTATAACTCTGAAGAGAGCAGGGGCGGATCTAATGGGGGCAATCCGACCATGCCCCCATTTAAAAAGTGCATGGTTTCATTTGGTTTCAACAAGCCATTAAAAATCAATGCAGCGGGAGAGAAATACCAGAGAGGCCATTACTCCAACCAAGATGACCGATGACCCAAAAAGGTCATCAACTATTTTCATGAATGACGAAAAAAAATTCCTGGCCCAAAATCCAAAATTTCCCCCCCCCACCTATCGGAAATTTCTGTATCCACCCTTGGAAGAGAGAAATTGTCCATAATAAGAGTCAACTTAAAAGAAATATTTCTAGTAGGGGATTGGTTATTGATTATTTATCTATCCCGTAGTCTTTCTTTGGACTCAGCAGTAAAATCTTCTTGCAAACATAAATTCTATAAGGATCAAAAAGCATTTTTCAGCGATTCTCATTCTAGTCTCTAGTTAACACTGAAGAGCAGGACAATCCGTTTCAGTGGTCTCGCCTGAAAAGCAGTAAACCAGTTATAGTGACTGATACCGAAAAACAACTGTCTTGCATGTAGTAGTTAACGGTGAGGAAAGTTGCATTATTTAGTAGCAGTAGTTTCAGCAAAAAAGATCTCCAAATACGATAACAACAGTTTCTAGTAATAGAAAAAAACACATTGTTTTAATTTAATTCGTGCTTGGAATCTACATGTATGACACATAGACTGTTAGCATTTTATGATACAGGGAGTGTTGGATGGATGGATCCGATTTGACCAGGGTCTATGACAACCGAGGCCGTTACCCTGGACATAAATTTACTTGGCATATTACAGCACTCATGAGCATTTTGAAACATCGCCGCAACTTATAACAATGTAATATAGATCGAAAGAGAGGTGTCTAAAATCTTTTCAGAATTGAAAGTAAAAATGATACTGCTTATTCTCGATCTTTCGCTGTGACAATAACAGATATGAGTCTATAATAGCACAATCATGCACTTCCTTAGTAGTCACTGTCTGGTGACAAAGACCATTAGCGACGCCCACCTACTTTATCCAGGTTTGGGACTGGCACTGGCAAAGTGCAACCAGTGGCGGAGTTGAGCACTTCCTTGAGGCAATGCATATAGGGTTATAATGATAGATATTACGTTAAAAGTGTTGTCTGATATATCTACAGAAAACTGAAAGTAAAAGTAATGCTACATGCTCCCAGGTGTTCTTTGCGAACAGTATGATGCTTCTAGAATTGTCCTATAGTCAGTTTTTCTATTGTCATTTAGAATTTAATATCATTTAGAGTTTTTTCCTTACGATTGTTGACCATCCGTGACTTCTTGCTATCTACTCTCTCTGTCTTTGTGGGATTTCGATTTGGTCTCTTTAATGGTCTCTGATTTTGACCGCGATTTCAATTCAAGCGAACAGCAATTGATGCTTTATGCGTTTCGATAACGGATGAGCTGGATCAGAGAGACTCGTATTGGCTGCAGTCATGCCTGCAGAGCCATATACTGACGTAAAAGTCCTTAAGAATGACAGACATGAACTTTTATTGGAAATCGATTGTTAGACTAGGGTTGGACTTTTTAAAGCAATATTCTTAAACTAATGACTGTGTTGTGATTGGGAATAGTAATAAAGAAAATAATTACCTACTTACTTACTTACTTACTTACTTACTTACTTACTTACATACTTACTTACTTACTTACTTACTTACTTACTTACTTACTTACTTACTTACTTACTTATAGTGGGGTCACTGCTCTAAATAGGTCTTACCATTAGAAAGATGACCATAACGTTTCAGTCTCCTTTATCTAGGCAACTCCATAGTATGCAAGGCGTGTAGCTGCTGCAGCATGAGACACATAAGTAACCTTTAAATAGTTAGCCAACTATAATATATAATCACGAGCTCGTCAACCCGTATGACTTTTTGAAAGAGTTCAGGGCATTGGTGTAGTCCTAAAAAATGAAGTGGGGGGGACGCCTGGAAATTGAAGTAGAAACTGTAGCAAAAAGTGCAATCTTGCAAGAATTTTGCAAAAAAGTGGGGGGACGGCGTACCCCCGCGTCCCCGCCCCACTACACCACTGGTCACTTCAGGGTCTATGATAACAGATGCCGTTACCCTGGACAGAAATTTGCTCGGCGTATTACAGCACTTTAGAGCAAGGTACTGAACCTTATATGTTGGAATGTATTGGGTATGCAAAATTAATAAACCCAAATTAAAAAAATTAATAGAGGTGTTGACTTTGGTCATAGCCTATCTTCAATTCATCTATTCATTTATTCGTTCATTCGTTCGTTCGTTCGTTCGTTCGTTCATTCAGTCATTGATTAATTCATTAATTAAAGTATTTATAAAGCACCTCTTCAAAAAAACTACTCGGATGCATTCCAGAATCCAGCACGGTCAAGAAGAACTGCCTTCAAGTGTTTACGGAATGTGTCAGAGAGTGATCTAGGGACAGGCGCACCCCATTTCAGTTCATATAGTTTTCCCAATAGAGGCGAATAAGCCCTCGACGCATTACTCGCGATCAAGTGCAATTAATTCGATTGTTTTGCACTCCGTGTGGATTTCTAAACTATTGTTTACATTAAGAAAAAAGCACTGGGTACGATAAGATTTTTCAATATCCGATAACGGCATACGCCAAGTTAACGAAAACTGCTTCTGACTTCTTACGACTTCAACCCCATCTCGATTTCCAAACGTAGTTAAAAATGTTCACACTCCATCCATCTCGGAACCGTCCATAGAATATGACGATCTCTAAAGAGCTTCCAATACGGCGTGCGGTTTACTCTTTCCACGATCAGCAACGCGACTCAACCAATCAGACGCGTCCTAAGCGACGAACCCAGAATGCATTTTCCGCAGCGTCAAACGCGGCAGATCGGCGATGTGTCGCGGACGCACCACCGCATTTCGCGCAGCCATGGCAGTATGGCGGCCGCGTGGTGCAATAAATACGAGGCGTCCAAGCGGTTGCTGGTTATCCATCGGCCGAGCGTAGAAATGGAAAATGCCTGCACTTGATTACGGAAGACTACGGCTCGCTGCTTCGACCGCCGTAATGCCGTTTATGGGACGCCGCGCGTGTCATTAGTACGTCGACCGGGTTTCGCCTATAATACCGGAAGTTGCCGGGGGTGGAGTTGATTCGTTTTTGATGTCGTGTATGGAAAGCCGAGAGCGTCAGAATGAGGATGCGAGTGCTTGCGAGGCGGCGTTGTATGTATGCGTGTAGATGCGCTTGTTGGTGTTTCGCGATTTTGTCGATGGTAGGAGTTTCGATTTAACGACAGTGTGTGATAGCAATGATCATTGGCGTTGCCCTCCGCCTTTATCCAGACTTGGGACTGGCACTGCAAGTGTGTGATCAGTGGCGGATTTTCTAAATCGGCAATGCGTCATGACATTGTTTAAAATTATTGCGTCGCCCTACTTGTTTCTCAGAGCTCGAGTATGGGCCATCAGGAGTTCGGACAGGAATATTCTCCGGCCATTATTATGAGGAATTATAAAACGTATCAAATAGGATACCTATCGAATCCACTGATGGATATATTTAGACTCAAGATCTAATGTTTTAGAGGTGTTCAACGAGATCGTCCTAATTTGTGGTGTTGTCATTTACATCAGAATAAAGTTGGTCATTGAATTTAAATCACCTGGATTATTACCGTAATAACGGTGTCGACCGATTCGATTAAATTGCAATAAATCCTGGACTGAATTACGTCGCTCTCGTGTACGTCCAATTAATCAGTATGCTGTCCTTTCGAATCTTTGTTTCGACGCCGTCTTTCAGGATCTATGAAAGAAATATTTCGTTTTGAGTGCTTACATTATTTTATGAGGTATTGACTTTAGGATAGAATGTGAAGCGACACCTACTGGTAAGCGAAATGTTTCCGCTGCAAAAGACAGCTCTTTGTGGATGAACACATTTGGTTTTTGAAAACTGGTTTATATAGATACATTTAATTTCGTTTTGACAGGTGTGTAATTTTGAATGCGATTGCGCTTTATCTGTTAACATGCCTCTTCCCGCCTTCTCGGTCTGCTGATTGACGACTTGATCTCTTAGTTTCCCGGGCAAATACAACTATGGCCCAACACCACGCCTTTGCCATTATTCATTCATTCATTCGTTCATTCATTCATTCGAAATGACTGTGAAAACGTGCGGGCCAAAAGGTAGTCAATTGAATAATGATGCGACCATTTAAGTAAGTGATTAATTATAGCCTTAATAACTCCACTTGCAAACGCAAACCGGGAAAATAAAATTGTCAGTTTACTCACGCCTTAAATTTCGTTCTACACCATTGAACACAATTCCACTACAACCGAAGACTTCGACGCTCAGTTATTATCTTTGAACGCAACTGGAGTTTATATATATAGAGTGAAAATATGATTAAAAAGGTGTTTTGTCGCAACCATTTAAAGTAAGTGATTAACTTCAGCCTTTATAATTGCTCCATTTGCAATTTACCCACGCCTTAAATTTCGTTCTGCAGAGTCTACCAACACTCAGCAAAATTCTTTTCTACTTCTCAACAACAATCTGTGCACTGTCGCGACCAAGAAGTCCGTGCATCAGGCTCGAACCCGCAACACGTCGGCCTACATCGAAGAAGCGCTACCGTTTCGTCCATCGGACTTTGCTGGCATCAATCGTTGCATCGTCCGAAATATGGAACGCCGTGATTGCCAATATAACTTCGATTAGAATTAATGCAGCACTCGTCGATACCTCCGACCAATATGATCGGATTTCGAATGGGGCTTTACGTAGGATTAGAGTTTCCTAGTGACACGCTATCTCTCTCAGTTGAATGGTACTCGATTTATGTGAACTACATGTATATGACGTTGGCGCAACGGAAATGACGTCGTTGATTGTGATTCATCCGTCGTTATCTGATGTCCGATGATGTCACTGATGCGTTGGGCTTCGATTGGGCTTATTTGCTTAGTTTATGCTTGACGACGTCGTTCTATCATTTCAAGGATAATTGCCGTTGTTGCCCCCCTCTGTTATCCATGCTTTGAACTGACGCCTTCGGAGTATGAAAAATGGCAGTTTCGTGTGTTTAACAACAGCGTGTGGCTGTCGACGTCGCCCTCCTACTTACCGCACGCTTTAGACTGGCATCGCCATGCACGCCATCATCTCCACGGAAGAGACGCCTCCGACGTCGTCGTCGTCGTCGTCGTCCTTTCCCGGCGTCCGCGCGGTCGCCTTCGCCGTCGCTTGCGTGACAGAGCTGGTCGTTGGCATGGCAACTGGGAAGGTGTTGGCGACGCAGATGAGTGCGAGGGTGGTCGAGACGCAGTATGGTAAACTGCGAGGGGTGCTGGTCACCCTATCGAACCGCAATCTAGCGCAGGTGGAGTCCTACCTTGGCATACAGTATGCGTCGTTGCTCGGCGGTGAGCTGCGCTTTATGCCACCGGCGAGTAGCGTGGAGAAGTGGGACGGGATCAGGGTGGCGCTCAAGTACCGCCCCGTCTGCCCGCAGAGACTGCCTTCCGTCGGGGAACTGGAGGCGGTGATGTCGAGGTCGAGGGTGGAACACTTTCGGCGACTCTACCCGTTCCTTGAGAGACAGCAAGAGGATTGTCTCAATCTCAACATCTATGTTCCTGTCAGAGGTGAGAGTTTAACGTATACGTATTGCATCGAAACATTTTAAAATCTATAATAAGGCGCTTTTAAGATTCTAATGACGCTTTTACATGTAGGCTTTGTGTGAAACTTTTAGGATTTCCCAAGATTTGTAAAAGGGCGTTTGCACTTTGCAGTCCTATGTTAGGATTTCTGTGTTTTTCAAAGGATACTTACGGCTCTTTTAGAATACCTATTCGATTTGCATTAGTTTTAATTTTGCGTAAATCATATTTACGTACAATGGTCAAATTAAAAAAATTCAAACATAACAAAAGTTATATCACTTTTAGTGAGGCCACCCACCGTTTTTTGACGATTCAAAAACGAAACGCCAAAAAATTAGGTTTTTTGATAATATCATGGCCAGAAGTAAGAATTTCAAAATGAATCTTTACAGGTTTAAAGACAATTCATATTTACACATGATGGCCAGATTTCATCAAAATATTTCAAACACAACAAAAGTTATACCACTTTTAGTGAGGCCACCCACCGTTTTTTGACGATTCAAAAACGAAACGCAACAAAATGTAAAAAAACACGATTTTATTAAGTCTCATCTCAAATAACTGTTGTCAAATGAACTTGGTAGTGCTTCACAACTTGTGTTCAATGTGCCCACCACCAGTGCCAAAACTTCTTTTGAGTCTCTTTGCAAAGTTCTTGGTGGACCTGATGATTAATCTGACAGATTCCTTATTTATCAATTTGATTGTCATCTTGCTAAGTGATTTCTCAGTGACGTGCAGCTACGCTGGTACCCTGTTTCTTTTTTAAATAGTAATAACAATGATCATCTGGCAATATCAAGGCTATCTCATAACAATTATTTGAGACGAGACTTAATAAAATCGTGGTTTTGATACTTTTTGCTGCGTTCCGTTTTTGAATCGTCAAAAAACCGTGTGTGGCCTCACTAAAAGTGGTATAACTTTTATTCTGTTAGAAATGTTTCGATGAAATCTGGCCATCATGTGCATATATGAATTGTCTTTAAGTCTGTAGAATATCATTTCGATATTCTTACGTATGGCCAAGATATTGGCCAGAATAATAAAAATCGGTTTTATGCTACTTTTTGTTGCGTGACGTTTTTGAATCGTCAAAGAACGATGGGTGGCCTCACTAGAAGTGAAATAACTTTTGTTCTGTTTCACATATGGCGATGAAATTTGGCTATTGTACGTAGAGATGAATTACCTTCAAGCCCGTAGAAGTGGATTTGAAAATTTTCTATTTTTGGCCAAGATATTGACAAAAAGCCGTAGGGGATTACTTTTTTTGGCCCACCCTGTATATATATTATACACGTTGATCTATAGTTACTGACTACACTGTGCGCCGTAGCTTCGATAGCACTTTTAGGATTTCCAAATTGCTCATAAAACAACCGTAGCGCTTTTAGACTTCCTGTGGCACTTTTTACTATTTCAATAGCGCTCTGCTAAATTCCATAGCACTTTCAAGAAAAATAATTGGCAGATTTCATATTATGGAATCTGCCAATTATTTTACAGATATTTCCTCGGTTGATATGAATGATATTAAGGGATTGATGGGGAGTTTAACGACGGTTTATGACAAAAGAGGCAGTCGCCGTCTGTAAAGAAATAAATAATGCTTTGACATAGATTACAGTTCCTTAGACTTCACCCTTGCATTGGCATTTAACAGTTCCATTGGGTTGACAACTAGCACGCCAAACGAAATTGCCAAATATGTATCGTCTATTGAAACTGTTTCAATGGTGTTTACCTAGATCATTGCGTTGATTATATTTTACATTCTGAGATATATTATATTATGCATCAAAGCACCCGCGCATAATCATAATTATTGATACATACATAGCTCAGGCCCAGCTAAAAACAGAATTGTTATCAAACGCTTGCGGGAAAAAAGACAAAGAAAAACCAAGAAATACATTACAAAAACCTCTATGTAGCTTATTTCAGATGGTTGAACCCACTACGGCAACGCATTACAATTTTGGATTGGATAAGACGCTCGTTTAGCACGCATTATAAACATGAGCGGAGTTTATCAGGAACCGCTGCACTAGGCCTATAGTTACTGACTACACGGTGCGTCTAT
Organism: Lumbricus terrestris; assembly: GCA_949752735.1. NCBI lineage: Eukaryota > Metazoa > Annelida > Clitellata > Crassiclitellata > Lumbricidae > Lumbricus > Lumbricus terrestris. Next base: position 8,149,405 of record OX457047.1, on the reverse strand, counting down.
AATACTATAGCGTTCTTCAGTCATAAGGGATCAGAGATATAATTCATTGCTCCAGTTGTTGTGGTCGTCGCTCTCCTCTGGTCGCAGCTTCACGTCGCTCGTTTAGCGGATTCCCACAGTCGGCCCTTGGCAACGAAGGCGGCGACTGCGGCGGCGTCCGTCCACGGGTTATAAATCGAGTCTGTGCGTTGTTGTGCTGCTGCTGTTGGTGTGCTGATGGTGGACGCACGATCTTTGAGTCGCCTTCATCGAGTCTTCGATGAACCATCTGTGTTTAGCTACTGTAAGAGAATGATGTCGGTTGAACGTTGCTATCGATTCTAGTATTCACTCGATTTGTAATAATGTGGCGTATTATAATAATAATAATAATAATAATAATAATAATAATAATAATAATAATAATAATAATAATAATAATAATAATAATAATAATAATAATATTATTATTATTATTATTATTATTGGACTCAATGACTCATCAGACGGTGTGACAATCATCCCTTGGTCACGAGGTCGATGCCTGGCATGGGATGTGACAGTGCCCGACACTTTCGCCCTGTCTCACCTTCCACACACATCAATCGGAGCTGGCGAAGCCGCCGAACGCGCGGCTGCGTCGAAAACTATCAAGTATTCCACCATCACCCGTACCCACGCGTTTGTTGCGGTCGCCTTGGAGACCGGCGGCGCTTGGTGCAAAGAAGGACTGGATTTCATTTCTGATTTGGGGAGGAGAATTGCTGCCGCTACCCATGACCCTATGGAAACGTCATACTTGTTCCAACGGATTTCTGTGGCTCTTCAGCGGGGGAACGCCATCTGCCTCTCCGGAACATTGCCACCGCTCCCCGATCGACACGAGAAGGAGATTTACAATCCGGCAAAACGAGCCGTGGAACGACAGAAGGAAGCGACCTGCAGCAGATGAGACTGTGTGGCACATTAATAGGTCGATAATAGCCTAGACATTAGGGTGGTTCGAATGTAATGGACAAAAAACTTTTTCTTGAATAAATGTTTATAATAATAAAAAAAATAATAATAATTGTCAAGTTCCACAATCACTGACGATTTCTCCAGTCTCTTCTTACTGTTCTGTAGCGCAGCCTAGCCCTAACCTATTCCCTGTATGACGGTATCTAAGGCTAGTGTATAAGTTTCTAAAGTTCTTAACTTGTTCACTTACAACCAAGATCTGTTTCTTGTATTTTCTTCTCCGTTTTCAATATTCGCAAATAACACAACAATGCATCAACGACGACAAGCGATTCAATTCTGTGACAGCAACGCAACCTTAATATCTTACTGCTCTCTAAAGTTTTCAACACACACACTCCACTGTTCTCTAAAACGTCTTACCCTACTAGCACTCCTTCAACAACTTATCTCACTGTCTGGGCGTACACTCTTCCCCCTGCCGCTCTGTCCTTCTCTCTGCCTCTCTCCGTCTGTCTGTCTGTCTGTTTCTCTCTCGCGCGCTCTCCGGCGACGGTCGGCCGAGCCGCGCCAACTTTCCCGCCAGTCTGCCACCTGCAAGTCTGTCTGTTCGTACGCTTAACAATTAGCTGACCTTGAGCTGGTCTATTCGTACGCTCACCCCTTAGCTGACCACATACACTATACAAAATTAGCTCACATTACCTCCCTCCTTTCTTTTAAAGAGAGCTAATTATCTATAAAAATTAGCGAACGTATCTTAACTAAACAATGCAAATAGTCCATAACATAATACATCATAAAATATCTTACACTACAATCTAGACAGACAATCGGCTACTACATTCAATTTACCTTTCTTATAGTTCAATAGAATGTCAAAATTTTGCAATGATAAAGACCATCTGACTAATTTAGCAGATTTCGACATTGATTCAGTCAAATAAACTAAAGGATTATGGTCTGTAAACACATTGATTTTAGAACCAATAAGAATTTCTTTCAACTTGTTTAAAGCCCATATGATTGCATAGGCTTCCTTCTCAATCGTCGCCCATCTCCTCTGGGTATCTGTCAGCTTCTGACTGATAAATGAAACGGGACGTTCTATCCCTTCCTCGTCCACCTGAGACAGAATAGCTCCCACAGCAAAATCACTGCTATCACAGTACAAATTAAATGGTTTCCCAACCTCAAACATATATAGAATCACATTTGACAAGACAATCTGTTTAAGGGAATCAAAGGCTTTCTGATGTGCATCAGTCCAAACAATGTTCTCAGGTACTTTCTTGCTGGTTAAGTCTGTCAATGGTTTAGCAATTTCAGCAAAATTACAAATAAACTGTCTGTAAAACCCAAAAAATCCTAAGACTTGCTTCACTTCCTTCCTGGTTTCAGGTTTCTTCAAATTAATTAAACTGTCAATCCTGTCTGGATTCATCATCTTCTTCCCTGATCCTATAAGGTGACCGATGAACTTCACCTCACTCTTACCAAACACACATTTCTTCAAGTTCAACGTTACATTATGCAGTCTTATTTGTTTCAAAAATAATTCCAAATGTCTTAAATGAATGTCCCAATCATTAGAATGCACTGCAATGTCATCAACATAAGGTTCAGTAAAATCATGTATCGGTTGCAAAATCATATTTATCGCTTTTACAAAAGTCCGTCCAGAGTTAATCATTCCGAAAGGAACACGCGTAAATTCGTACAGTCCATTATGTGTAACAAACGCAGTCTTCCATTGGTCACTCTTTTTCACAGGACAAGTCCAATATGCGCTGCGACAGTCCATAACGGAAATGAACTTGGATTTTCCGACTTTGCTCAAGACATCGTTGACGATTGGCATAGGATATCTGCAGTTCTCAGTAAAAGAGTTAATGTATCTGTAGTCACAAGCCAATCTCAAGGATCCATCCTTCTTTTTGACAATGACAAGTGGACTTGCCATTCTGCTTGACGATGGTTGGATGATGTTTTCTTTCAGCATCTCTTGTATTTGTTTTTCCACTTCTGCTCGGTATATTAGTGGTATTCGATACGCCATGAATTCCTTTTCTCGAAAGTCTGGTCTCAGCACCACTTCGTGTTCTACTAATGTACATAGTCCAGGTTTATCTGAAAATCTGTCTGCATATCGATTCAGTACATCAAGTAATTGTTTCTGCTGTTCGCTCGTCAGATGTCCAATTTGTTCGTAATCCAATTGGAGTGACTTCTGTTTTGTCTCTGAATAGTCTTCCTTCAGCGGTATTTCTACCACTGATCCAAATTCGTCATCCTCTTCCACGATCAGACCACAAGACAATGTTCTCGTAATGAACTTCCTCATCTTGTTAGCATGAATAATCCGTCGACCGTTTTCGTTCATGTCCACCAGATACGAATATTTGGATCTTCTTTGCAAGACCGTGCATGGACCATGCCATCGGGAGATCAATTTATTGGTTGACGTTGGATACAGGACGATGACGTTCTCTCCTGGTTCGAATTCTTTATCTTTTGCTCTTTTGTTATATTGACTGGCGTATTGTTTTTGCTTTTCTTCAGCACAGCTCTCAGCGAATGTCAAGGCCTTTTCCATGTCTGCTCTTAAATTCTTCAGGTACTTTGCCGGTTGCACTCCAATGTTCGGTGGTAGATTTATCTCTTTGGTCCAGCTTTCTTTAAGAATGGTTAGTGGCCCTCTCGGCAACTTTCCATAGACTAGTAGATACGGTGCCACTCCGGTAGTTGCATTAGGCACTTCTCTCAATGCCCAAACTGTAAATGGAATAATTTTATGCCACTGTCTCGGATTTTCCACAACGACATGATGAATCATCTTCTTGAACGTTTGATTCCATCTCTCCACCAATCCTGCCGCTTCTGGATGTCCTGGCGAATCGAATCGAGGACAACACCCCATCAGTTTCAGAAATTCTCTTGTTAGACTGGCTGTAAAATTCGTCCCTCTATCACTCGTTATCACTGACGGAACTCCCACATCCATGAACAGCTTCATCAAAGCTTCGCATACAGCCTTAGCAGTCAATGATTTCATCAAGAATATTGTCGGCCATCTTGTACATGAGTCCACGATGCACAGGCAATACTTATGCCCTGCTGCTGACGTCGGTTCGATTGGTCCTACGACGTCCATGGTCATTCTTCTGAACGGCACATCCTCCCTTGGTATTGGTGTAAGCGGCACTCGATCCATCACCAAACTTCGTGCTTTCAACTGACACTTCTCACAGGACTTGCAGAATTTCACCACATCTCTACGCATTCTTGGCCACACAAAGGACAACTTGATACGTTCCCTTGTCTTCTCTTCTCCCAAGTGTCCGCCAAATACTGACTCGTGCGCCAATTCCATCACCTGAATTCTTCTTTCCTTCGGCAACACCAACTGATACACCAACTGATCCAACATTTGATGCTTCTTATACATCAAACCATTCACCACACTAAACTCTGATCCTTTGTCTTCAGCTATCCTCCACCACGACCTCAGTGACTCGTCATTTCTCTGTTGCTCTTCAAACTTCTTCGCGTCTGCCAATTGTCTTTCATCACTTGTGTTCTCGGCAAACAAATCTCTCATACTCGTGTCCATTTCACCATCACTCCCAAAATCATCATAATCATCACGCTCACATGCAACCATCTCTTCTTCAATTTCATTGTTCCCGGATGTTACTCCTTCTTCTTCTTCTTGAACGCTTTGTTCATCATCGCTTTCGGTGTCCTCATCTAGCAAACTTTCATTTGACTTTTCCTCTTCTCCTTCTTCCACTTCTCTTCTCCGACTCTGTGCTCTTGTAGTCACATTCGCTTGCAATTCTCCTTGCAATACACTCACTGGTGGAACCTCTTTCAGTTCTGCGATTATCTCTGGATGCAGCAAGAACTTTTCTTTGTTATCTTTGCACAAGACTGCCGGAATGCTGGCACACACCAAGGTTAAATATGGTGCGATATTTACTCCCTTGTCTTTCAGATCTCCTCCTTCGTTATGACAACTCATCCGCACTTCGATTTTCACCAACTTAGCTGGAATGGGTTCTCCAGCCACACATTGCAAATGTACTCTACCAATTTCTTCCACTGTCGCTCCTTTCAACAATTCCTCATTGATTACTGGAATCTCAGTACCAGAGTCAATCAGCGCTTTGACTTGCACAGGCTGACAACTGTCATCATTTCCACGTATCTCTACATTGACATGCTGTAGTAATGACTTCTTTGTACGTTGACACTCATCTTTGCTTTCAGTTTCTCGACCAGTATCTTTGATGGGAGCAGAATTTACTATTTCTCTCTGTATAGCAAATTGAGGCGTGCACTTCATTACTGACTTTGCTTCCGTTTCGCGGTTGTCTTGTTCTTCCGGCTGATTCGGTGCATTCATTACTTGGATCTGATTTACTCTGAGATTTTCTGCACTTCGAGTAAATCTATTTCTCAGATTTGTCATTCTTGGTGGTACTCGACAATCCTTTATCAGATGTTTGTCTGACTGACAATTATGGCAACGTTTCTTACCAATCCCTCTCTGTTCAGTGCTCTCCCGCCTGTAATTGTACGCTGCATTGCTTTCTCTTTGGCGTCCCATCACTGGAATTCGACTGTAGGCCTATATTTGTCTGTCACCCGTTGCTTCTCTTCTATCTTGACCAAACTGTCTTCCAGGAGCACCATCATTCCTTGCTTCATTACTTCTGGCTTGGTTTCCTGTTTCTTTGTTATTACTATTCCACCTGGGTTGCTTCGAACTATTACCCCATGCTTCATATTTCGGTTTGTCTTGAAACATTAGACTAATTCGATTGTTCACGTGTATGTCTGCGAGTTCTGCAACATTACTAGCTTCGAAGCATTCAGTACCCTCCTTTGCTAGTACGAACTGTAGTGGACCCGGTGGTAGACATTCTTTCAACTTATCCGCCACCAACAGATCAAATAACTTCTCATAGTCTTTGCCCACTCGTCTACTTCTGACATAATAGTTCAACAGATTCTTCAATCTTGCTGTAAACATAGTGTATGTCTCTTCTGCCGTTTTCTTCGCTTCTCCAAATCGTGATCGATATTCTCTCGCTGTCAATTTGAATTCTTTCAGTAAATGTTCTTTCACTATGTCGTAATCGTCTAGATCATCAAAAGACAATCGGTTCAACACCGTTCTCGCTCTTGGCGTCATTAGTGGCAACAGCAATTTGACCCAAAACTGCTTTTCCACCGTAAAACTGTTGAATGCATTCTCAACTGTCTCAAAATATAATGGCACCTCCATCATATCATACGGCATCTTTGGTAACACGTGTTTCATTGCATCACCTATCTTTTTAATCTTGGACACCATTGTCTCACTTTCTCGGATCCTATTTCGTTCTGACTCTTCACGGCTTCTTCTTTCGTCTTCATTTCGTTCTCTCAGTCTATTTTGATCTTCTACCCTACGCAGTTCTTCTTGTTCTATCTTTTGCTGCAACAATTCTAACTGCTTTCTGCGTTCCTCCTTTTCTATAGCCATTTCTCGGAGCTGAGCTTCCTTAAGAGCGAGTTTCTTTTGTTCTATTTGTACTTGTTCTTCCCTTTCTCTTTCCGCTTTTTCCAAACTTTCTTTCTCCATTTTCAATTCTTCCTGTCGAATCTCTTCGGCTCTTTCCAATTCTGCCAAACGCATGGCTTCTTTGTCTTCCTCGCGAGCCTTTTGCTCTTCAACCTGTTGTTTTCGTATTTCTTCATCACTTTTCCTTGCTCTCTCGTATTCTATCATTAGTTCCATCCTTCTTCGTTCAGCTTCGTCACGATCTCTTTTCAATTGTTCTAACTGAAGCTGGAACTGCTGCTTCTGTATCTCTATCTCTTCTTGCCTCAACCTTTCTGCCTTTTCCACTCTTTCTTTCTCTTCTTGCCTCCGTTCTTTCTCTTCTTGCCTCCGTTTTTCCTCTTTCTCCTGTTTAGTCTTTTCTGTTTGTTCTGCTCGTTCTTTCTCTTCTTGTCTGCGTTCTTTATCCTCTCGTCTCCGTTGCTCCTCTTTCTCTTTCTCTTCTTGTTTCCGTTCTTTCTCCTCTTGTCTCCGCTGCTCCTCTTTCTCTTTCTCTTCTTGTCTCCGTTGCTCCTCTTCTTGTCTCCGTTGCTCCTCCCTCATCATCATAAATTGCATCAACGCCTCCATAGACATAGCCTGTGGTTTCTCTTCAACACCACCTACAGCGCCTTTCTCTTCAGCTTCCTTTTTTAGCCACACCTCTGCTAGAGCTCTCATCAAATTTTCCCTTGACATCTCTTCGACTTCTTCCACGTCTAGATCAGCTTCGATTAATAATTTTATTATTCGATCAGAAGACATCTTCTTTATATTAGCTTGCTTTTGTTCTGTAAGTTTCTCCATCTTACTTCCTTACTTCAATGATTTGCGTGAAGAAATCGAGGGAGTGGCTATGCTTTCTGTGATTGGTTGACTGTAATTTCAATTACTTGTTTATTCAAGGAGCGAGTTTTGTATACCTCTCTCTGGCGTTGTGTTGTCGTAGTGTCGTTCGTATGCCCGTTGTATCTTCTCACCAGTTGTTCGGATGCTCGGACTGCTTCTCCGGTTGTTCAGATGCTCACTCTCCTTCTCCCGTGTGGTCGGCGTCTCGTAAGGCTTCAAAATCCACTGTCCGTAGCTTGGATACGACTATCCCAACGTTCGTTGCTTGACTTCGCAATTCACCGTTCGTAAACCTGGATACAATATCCCGACGTCCGTTGCTTGACTTCGTATTCCACCGTCCGTTGCCTGAACTCGATATCCCACCGCTGCCACCAAATGTCAAGTTCCACAATCACTGACGATTTCTCCAGTCTCTTCTTACTGTTCTGTAGCGCAGCCTAGCCCTAACCTATTCCCTGTATGACGGTATCTAAGGCTAGTGTATAAGTTTCTAAAGTTCTTAACTTGTTCACTTACAACCAAGATCTGTTTCTTGTATTTTCTTCTCCGTTTTCAATATTCGCAAATAACACAACCATGCATCAACGACGACAAGCGATTCAATTCTGTGACAGCAACGCAACCTTAATATCTTACTGCTCTCTGAAGTTTTCAACACACACACTCCACTGTTCTCTAAAACGTCTTACCCTACTAGCACTCCTTCAACAACTTATCTCACTGTCTGGGCGTACACTCTTCCCCCTGCCGCTCTGTCCTTCTCTCTGCCTCTCTCCGTCTGTCTGTCTGTCTGTCTGTTTCTCTCTCGCGCGCTCTCCGGCGACGGTCGGCCGAGCCGCGCCAACTTTCCCGCCAGTCTGCCACCTGCAAGTCTGTCTGTTCGTACGCTTAACAATTAGCTGACCTTGAGCTGGTCTATTCGTACGCTCACCCCTTAGCTGACCACATACACTATACAAAATTAGCTCACATTAATAATTATAATTATAATAATAATAATAATAATATGTAAAATAATTTGCTCGTTATAGGACTCCAGGCTCCTTCTTCTTCATAATAATAATAATAATAATAATAATAATAATAATAATAATAATAATAATAATAATAATAATAATAATAATAATAATAATAATAATAATAATAATAATAATAATAATAATAATAATAATAATAATAATAATAATAATAATAATAATAATGTGCCTTGAAATGCTACTGCGTTGTATAATTGCATGAAAATTGAGAGTCGTTGGAAAAGATGCGTGATTTCGAGTGGGTTTCCAGTTACAACTGACAAACGTCGGCCAAGTTCAGTTAAAAAATCCAGTGCCTGATTTGTTAATTTATTGTTAATTTTTATAAAACGAATTTCGTTTATTTATCCACGAAAGACTGACAGACTCATTTTACAGAATAGAGAAAATGATCGTTTTCAACGTTAGGCAACGCTGTCATTGAGTCCAATAGGACTCTCTGCGTCTTGACTTTTGCGAAACGGAAATTGAAGAAAGTTCGAGCAGCTGGAAAATAACAAAATCCAGGACATGATCGTCGTATTATATTATGTATATATATATATATATACAACAAGTATTACGTATAATGATATATATATATATATATATATATATATATATATAATCTCGTTAGAATACAAATCGTCCAATTGTGCACCGCCCACCAATCACTTGCCGATCAAATGAAGTGGACCAGATACAAAAGTGATACACACAGAGAAGGAGAGAAGGGACAGGAAGAGGGACAGGGACGAAAGGGACATGGAGAGGGACAAGAAGAGGGTCGAAAGGGACATGGAGAGGGACAGGAAGAAGGATGAAAGGGACATGGAGCGGAACATGGAGAGGGAGAAGAGGTGGAAGAGGTCAGCGTTGAATAAGAACCGGAAATCGGTTCGACCATCTGGAAAGATGGAAGTTGGATGAGACGTGTACGTCATGTCTTCCTTTCAGTCCGCTTCAATGTTTGTCCTGTGTGTGTGTGTGTGTGTGTGTGTGTGTGTGTGTGTGTGTGTGTCACTTCCTGTTTCTTCTCTCGTGTCCCATGCAGATCGCCTCAATCACTCTCTCTATGTCTCTGTTTTCATCATCCATAGCATTTCCTATATCTACCCGTCTCTGTCCCTCCGACGATTGAATCTTACACAATCGATATTTCTTATGTATACCCGTCTCAATGTCGGTCTCGGAATATTTGCTTCTGTTTCAGTGTCTCTAGTTTCCTCTCTAGGTGGCTTTCTGTCTGTCTATCTGTCTGTCTGTCTGTTTGTCTGTCTGTCTCGCTCTGTCTCTCAAACAGACACACGCGTCAATTGCTTTCAATCTCTCTCTGCCTTTGTCTTTCTCTGTCCGACTCTTATATCCATTTTTTTCCTTATCTTTTTTGTTCTTCTTTCTCTGTTTTTCTCTCTATCTCTGCCTCTATGTGTGTCTTTCTCTCTGTGTCACCTTCTGTTTATCTGTCTCTGCATCTGTTTTTCTGTTTCTCTTCCTCCCTCTGCCTGTCTCTCTTTATCCCTCTGTGTTCGTTGTCTCCGGCCAATCACAGTTTACGATGCCTTCGATGCAGACGACATCGAGGCATCTGTCGCGACACGAAACATATATTGGAAGCACACGGTAGTTCATGCATTCATATATATATATATAAATTATATATATATATATATATATATATATATGCATTCATGCAGCGATTATGTTTGGTTCATGTGCAGTTGTATATGTCTCATATAAGGCGACTTCATAATTATATCTCTGTTTTATGTGCATGATACAAATGCACAGATATCGAAGTATTCCTGCATTGCACAGTTAAACATGAATGTGTGTATGCGTGTGTGTTTTCGCGCGCGCGAGTGTGTGTCAATTAAAATAACATTTATCCATTTTTTTATTTTTTTATTTATTTGCCTGTTTGTTTGTTTACAATTCGATATCAATCATTTAACAATCGAGTGACTTCTACTTGATTAATTAATCATCTTATCTACTTGAGAACTATTTCGAGTGATCCATTTCCGAGCAACGACGAGGATGATGATGAGGGAGAAATTTGATCTTTAGCAGATTGAAGGAATTGAATACTTCGATCTCCTGGGCTTTCAGCGAAAATGACCTCGTCCATGCAGCCATTGTTTTTAGAGTCTCCGAAACATCGCTGTTATGTATGTAGTATACATACACACTAACTCCCCGGACTTGACCCACTGCCTATCGTTTTTGTTTTGATTAAGCGCCTGTGATTAAGCTGGTTCCCGCGACTCTATGGGCGCCGCCGAAATCTCGAGGATACGAAAAAACACATACGAATTATTTATAGCTACAGATCGACAAGAGACCAGATTGTGAACCTCAGGATCATAATAGAGAAAGCAAGAGAAAGAAATCAACCACTCTACCTTTGTTTCATTGACTTTACTAAGGCCTTTGATAGGGTCCGACACGATCAGCTATGGCTGACCATGCTCGAAATGGGCTTTCCACCTCATCTGATCCAGCTGCTAAGAAATGTGTACAGACAACAACAGGAAAATGTAAGAACAGGCGACCACTCTTCGGCATGGTTCAAGGTTTAAAAAGGTGTTCGACAGGGCTGCTCCCCATGTCTGTTTAACATTTTAGCGGAACAAATTATGCGAAAGGCACTAGCAGGTTTCGCCGGTGGATTCAGGATTGGCGGAAGAACCATCAACAGTCTGAGATATGCAGACGATATCGTCCTACTGGCCACAACACCAGAAGAACTGCAAGAACTCGTGAAACAAGTCGCAAGTGCTGCAGAAGAATATGGCATGTCGATTAAATCAAGTTAAATCAAGGTTAGCCATGGGGATGACTGTCATGACCAAATTTATGAAGATTTGGAAGAACAAATCAATCAGCATCGACACCGAATTGCGGTTGATGAAGGCTTTGGTGTGGCCAGCAGCGACGTATGGATGCAAAGCATGGACTCTGAAGAAGGATGAAGAAAAGCGAATTCAAGCATTTGTTCAAGCATTTGAGAACAAGTGTATCAGACAGCAGCTGAGAATTCCATGGACAAAATTGATGACCAACGAACAGGTGTACATGTATATGTCAGCGGGAGCCAGAAGAGGACTGTTGGCCAACACCAAAATTCGAAAACTTCGATATTTTGGTCATAGTATGAGGCAGCAAGATGATAGCATCGAAAGGAGCATCATGACGGGTTTTGTGGAGGGGAACCGAGGACGAGGAAGGCCGAGGATATCTTGGATCGACAACGTTTTGAACTGGACAGGACTTGTAGGCTCTGACTTAATGAGCGCGACAAGGGACTCTGGGCATTAAAGATCCATTCATGTAGCCAACCGTCGCGATGCGACGATGGCGACATGACATGACATGACAGATCGACACCTCTTTTTTTAGATTACCAAGTATTTAAAAGCATTATTTCGTCAGCTCTTAAGTGCTGTAATATGCCGAGCAAATTTCTGTCCAGGGTAACGGCCTCTGTTGTCGTAGACCCTGGTCAAATCGGATCCATCCATCATCCGTATACTCTTGCCCGTTCTTCGAGAAATTATAGACGCTGAAACAAATTACATACTTAAATGCGAGTTTTGCATCTCGTGAAAGGTCGACATTGCTCGTTCTCTGGCAGTGCCAGTCCCAACACAGGTCTACAAGGAGGGCGACGCTGATCATCCTTGTTATGTCACAACCAACTTCGAATTGGAGATTCTTTATTGTGACATTAGTCCTGTAGAAACGTTCGAAACACTTGCACACCTCTTCTGAGTGTAATTTAGTTCTATAAATAGGAGAAGACAGAAAGCTCATTATGACGTAACTATAATTCCAACGAGGCTGAATTGCAACATGATTGCTAACGTTATTTTTCAGTTTGACAATTCGATGTTTAGTGACTGAAGAATTTTGTGGGAACTCATATATACTGAGATTAGATTTCAAAATTGAATCATATAAATTATAGTTAGATCTTGACACCAGCGGAGAGAGAGATATAGACGGGAGGAGGAGGAGGATAAATAGGAGGAGGAGGAGGAGGAGGAGGAGGAGGAGGAGGAAGAGGATGAGAAAGAGGAGGCAGGGATGAGGAGGAGAAGGAAATGGGTATATAGTATTAGTAAGAGGAGTATAGCTCAAGATGAGTATTA
>OX457047.1:8126854-8131854 GCA_949752735.1 Lumbricus terrestris | reverse complement strand
AGAGATAGAGACAGAGAGCTATACACCGTGTGTTAAAAAAAATCATGTTTCCATTGTATACATAACTTCACTTATAGCCATTTAAGATTCTGGCCGCCATTTTGTCCGCCATTTTGATTTTCCTGCAGTGCTGCATATGCTACTTTGGTTCCAGTGCATTCCGCGAACCTTCTACATGTATAAAAAAACCTCTTTTAGTTTTATGCTTGAAAATAGGAATTTATCATAGGAATTATGCGAATCACACTGGGGGTATTTTTATCCCCCCCCCCCCGGTGACCAAAAACGGTTGAGAAAAATCGGACCCTATAAGGGTTAGTTTCAATACCATTCGATTATCTGACCCACTAAACACGCACAACAGACACCAGGATTGTGCACATCCGCCCACTGCACACAGAATTACAGCCTAAAATGTGTGTCATAAAGTGCGTTACTTTGGTGTTAATTTGTGAATTTTCCTAATGACATTCGCTTTGCTGGTTTTAGTATGTTATACTACATGATATTTCCTAACTAAAAACTATAAAACTGGCTTGTCACAAATTTCTTCCAGCTTTTTTTAATATCACGCCGACTATAATAATATCTCCATGATCACGAAGCTTTCGTTAAACTTCGAATCCATCCGCTCCCAGAGACAGCAGCATGGTTAGAGTGCACTCATTAGACACCTTTAAAACGGTTTTCAAACTATGCTATAAGCAGCGTGGACTTTAAAGAAGGAGGAGGAAAGAATTATACAGGCTTTCGAAAACAAATGCATTAGAAAACTACTACGTATTTCATGGACAGAAATGTTGACTAATGAACGAGTTTATAAATTAGCAGGGACACAATACGAGTTGTTAGGTCATGTCAAAACTTGGAAATTAAGATACTTTGGTCCATAGTTGTAAAAAACGTTTTTTTCGTTTTTTATTCTCTCCCAAAAAACGTCGTTTTTTTCGTTTTTTATTTTTCCCATCGTTTTTTATCGTTTTTTATTTTTTCTTTAACTTTATTTATTCATTTACTTTCTGTTATTATTCTCTTTAATTTTAATTTTTTCTGATATTCCTTATGTTTTCCGCCAACTCTCAATGATTCAGCTAACTAAAGTCATTATTTCATCGTTTAACATCATCATTTAAGAGATTGCCTGCGTGAAGTAGGTTCCTAATCAATGTTTTCAAGGTTAAAATGCGGTTTTAGATGTAGCAAAGTCATATTATTTACCGTTTCCGTTTTTTATCGTTTTTTGTCGTTTTTTATTTTTTCGAAAAAAACGACGTTTTTTACCGTTTTTTATTCCGTTTCCATCGTTTTTTACATCTATGCTTTGGTCATATCTTGCGACAGCAGGACAATATTGAAAATAGTGTCATGACGGGACTGGTGGAAGGTGTTCGTAGTCGCGGTAGACCCAGAATATGCTGGCTCGATAACATCACGTTGTGGACCGGTCTATCGGGAGCGGCGCTATTGAGGACCGTAAAGGACAGATCTTGCTGGTGTACATTGGTCCGCTCATGCAGCCAACCGTCGCGAAGCGACGTCGGCGTTATGACATGACATATAAGCAGCGTTTGCTTCATTACGCACAATATGTTGAGCATTCTCGTCTTTTCTTACCCATCCCGCACCCTAAAAAACAACAACAGGCAGAACACTGTACAAGTATAGATGAGCATTAACACGATAATATTGACAGTATGGCCACTTAGTACTATGTTGAGTTTATTAGTGCATGCCATATTGGGTTCATTGGGAGTATTTATTGGGGAGAGTGAAATTGTGAACTCATTGCCGAAAGTTATATAATGGATTTCGATGCTACACATGATAAGGTTACCGATAACGCGTTTCCCTGAAGAACTCTAAACAGCAATGCGGTCAATTTCAGCCGTAAGAGCATCTGGATGCAAGTAGCCGGTTCGTCCAAGTCTTTTCATGAAGTCCTTAACGCTGGTTGTGTCACATCTACTCGTAAGGCCCCACAATAGAGGAGAGGCAGCATATATAATTTGACACATGACGGTATTTATATCAAGTGATTGTTTGGAAGTCTTCCATGGGGGACTGATGGGTTCTCATGGCATACTGTGAGATAGAAAGTGCAGATACGTTACTGTGAACCAAGGCCGTAGCCAGGATTTTATTTCGGGGGGTGTTTCACCAATTTCCCTTCCAGAAAACCTGATGACCTTTTTTTGTCATCCGGCCGAAATCTTCAAAAAAGTCACAATTTCCCTTCCTCAAAACCTGATGACCTTTTTTAGCCATCCGGCCGAAATTTTCACGAAATTTCCACAAAATGTCGCCGGTTAATTAATTCAATTTTTTACAATTTTCCATTTCGGGGGGTGTTTTCATGGTGTTATTTTATGCTTTTGACATCATGTGCTCGTCATTACATTACTTCTTTTATACATTTTTCATTTCGGGGGGTGTTCAAACACCCAAAACACCCCCTAGCTACGGCCTTGCTGTGAACGTCCTTCCTGTGAGAAGAACTCCAAAGGTCTTGACCGATGTTATACGAGAGACAGCGGAAATGGATGGATGGAGGATGGATGGATTGATGGATGGATGGATGGATGGATGGATGGATGGATGTATGGGTTGAGAAGGGGAGCACCTGAGTCTGGCAGTGGAAATTTTGCATGTTTATCAGAATCAATCCGAATTTTTCCTTTAGACCAGTTGGCGATATGTTGGACTCAATGCGTCGCAATAGATTTATGGGGCGCGGTGGTGTAGTGGTGGGGTCGTTGCCTTGAAGCCGGAAGGTTCGAGGTTCGAATCCACCTCAAGTCGCCGCGTGTGGACCTTGGGCAAGTCCTTCACTCGCAATTGCTCATGCGCTTCGGCGTGAAACTCCGGTGATGTGTCCCCTCTGCAGTCGGGAGCGCCTCTGAGTAGGGTGCTTGAAGAGTCGCCATAACAAGTGCATAATTATACAAACAATAGATAAGTGATTATAGCCAACGAAAAGATAGGAATCGTCAGCATATTATTTAGAGAGTCGGTTCTTGTAATGAAGAGGATGGAGAACATATTAGGCTTCATTGTAATCCCACCACTGCCTGCACTCCGCCAGTGCCAGTCCCAAGGTAGGATAAATTAGGAAGGCGACGCTCATGACCTTTATTATCAAACATTGTCGTTACACATAAAATATAATATCTATCATTAGACTCTCGACCATCCTCAGTGATCTGAGTCTTTTAAACACCTTAAAATCGGTATTAAACCGTGTTATATAAAGTACACTCGCAAGAAACACGAAATTTCGATTTCTTGGATATGTAGGCAACGTTGAGCAAGTCCTTTACTCACAATTTGTGGGGCGTAGTCTGCTCCTTGGACCCGAAGGGTTCCATGTTCGAATTCACGTAGGGACCTTGAGCAGATCTTTCACTCGTAATTACTCGGGCACCTCGGCGTGAATCTAAGATGCAGTGTCCCGCGCTGTAGTCGGGAGCGCCACTGAGTGGAGAGCTGAAGGGGCACTAGGGAAATGAAGAAATTAAACAATAATTACTCAGCGCCGTGGGTTGCTACTTTGTAGGCAGCGCTTAATAATCGCTTATTAAATCAATAAAATATAATATAGTTGCACTATTTACACACCTTTATCACGGCAACAATCAAATTTATATAAGAAGCGTTCGCCTTACAAAGAACAATTATTCTGGCCAAATTAAGTCTTTCACTCATAATAATAATTATAATTACTCAGAAGTCAGAAGTCAGAACCATCGTTTCCTACTTTGTAGGCAGCGCTTGATAAGCCGCTTATTAAATCAATAAAATTGAAATATAATCGATGAGCCTTTGAAGTTAACCGTATGTACGATCTTCTTTTATTGGCATTTCAGACAAAGCCGACACATCTTTTCCAGGTCCTCCTCCTCCTCCACCACCGACCACTCCATCCTCCCAGCTTCCCCCGCTTCTTCCAAGCCATCTCCACCAACATCAGCAGCCTCCTCCTCCTCCTCTTCCTTCTCCTCATCCTCCTCTCTTTCCCGTTCTCATCTTCGTACACGGCGAATCGTACGAAACCGGAACCGGAAACGCCTACGACGCATGCGCACTGGTCGCCTACGGACAGATTGTCGTCATCACTCTCAACTACCGCCTGGGGGCGCTAGGTATACTACCGTATGTCTGTATGTCTCTCTATCTCTGTCTCTATATATATCTCTGTCTCTGTCTGTTGGTCTGTATGTTTTTATATTATTATTATTGTCCATATGTCTGACTGTCAGTCTGTCTGTGTATATCTGTCTGTATGTCTGTCTGTCCGTCGGTCCGTCCGTCCGTCCGTCTGTGTGTCTGTCTGTATGGCTGCTTGTCTGTCTATCTGTCTGTCTGTCAAAGTGTCAAACCCGTATCTGTAGATCTTTTATTGGTAGTTTGTTTGATTGTGAGTATTGCGAGTGTGTATCTATCTTCCATTATAAGAGTGAATTTATCTTTCGTCCATTGTAACTGTCTGCCTAATAGTAAAGACCTCTCGTCTGTTTCTCTTCTTTTGTCTCTATTTCTCTGGCTATAAAATTATGTATGTCTATATGTTTGTCTTTATATGTCTGTCTGTCTGTCTGTTCTAACTAACTGTTAAGGAGTCTTCATTGTCTCTTCCTTTCTGTCGCCGCTGTGTGCGTGTCTGTCATGATGTCTCTCTGTGTATTGTTATCCAGCACCAAATCCTCTGTCCGTATATCTGCCTCCTATTCCCTGTATCTTTGTATATGTGTGTGCATATTGTCTCTTCCTCATACACCGTGTGTGTTTAGGTCTGTCTGTCTTGATGTCTCTCTGTCTAATGTTGTTAGGCCAGCGAGGGTCAGTAGGTCATATATGCTGGTGGGGTTGATGGGAGAGATGAGGGTTAGGGCGCAGAGGGGCCAGTGCGTACGAAAGCGATTCGTACCTGGCGCCATCTAGTCGTCAGTCGGTGAGAATCGATGACTGTGGGGGGAGGTGTTCGGGGTGGGTTGTGTAAAACA
>OX457047.1:8043789-8126654 GCA_949752735.1 Lumbricus terrestris | reverse complement strand
TTGTCGTTAAACTAAATCTGCCATACTGCCACTCCATAATGATGAGATATATTCTATGACAAAAGGCGCCTTTTGCTTTACATGTATACCCTTAAATTAAGGCAATATTAATCAAAAATCCAGTTGCCTTACACACCGTTGAAACGTAGTCAATTGCTGCCATATAAGGATGAGACACGACAGAAATTGTATGTCAATTAGCTCTCTTAGCAACATTCATGTGATAATCGTGGTCGTGATGCATCTGTTGACCAAACAGCAACAGAATTATGTAGATAAATAATTATACACAAGCCTAAAATCTACACAAATCACATACACAATAAGCTGTGCCAAGCAGAAACCATTGTCACTCCGCCACTGGTTGCACAATTTTGACCATGAAGAAGCCGATTGAATTATTACGTCGCATGCGTTACTCATTAAATTTTATAGTTTGCGCAATCACGAAGGAGCGGAATATTGTGTTTAATTGAACGTGCAAATTACATATAGCTGAGAGAGAAACCTTAAAAAAGGTGTTTAAATATTTGTGAGTCTTGAGTGCAACATTGCTGCGTGTGAAATGTGGATATGGAGAAGGCTGCTGGGAATATCGTGGAAAGAAAGGAGAACAAATGAATCTGTGCTCCAGGACATAGGTCAACTAAGAGGGGATATGTCGTTGCTGCAGATGATCATCAAACAGAAGCTGATGTTTTTCGGTCACGTAATGCGCACGGATGGACTGGAGAAGGTGATGATGCTGGCATGTGGAGAGGGTACAAGGAGAAGAGGACGGCCGAGAATCAGATGGATGGATGATGTACACAGGAGGACAGGGATGAATCTTGGACAATTGAGGTATGTGACACAGAACAGAACGGAGAGGAGAAGGCTGGTCATGACGGTCGCTAGAGTTCCTCGAACTGACGGCACAAGGTGACTTGAGTGCAATTTTGACCGTGCAGAAGCCGATTGAATAATTATGTTGCACGCGTTAGCCTACTCACTTAAAGTTTACGCAATATTTGTCTTGTTGCTGTTTATTGACACTGTATCGTACACCCTTAGAGGAGTTAAGGTAGTGTATCTGAAATTTTCGGCATACGGCCTGAACTGGTTCAGGTCGAGATGAGACAGTTGAACTTTCATGCACATTGCCTGAAGTTCAGGAATTTCCCTGAACTGGTTCATGTCCAAATGAGACAGTCGAATGTTCATGCACATTACCTGAAGTTCAGGAATTTCCCTGAACTGGTTCAAGTCCATATGAGACAGTCGAATGTTCAGGCACATTGCCTGAAGTTCAGGAATTTCCCTGAACTGGTTCAAGTCCATATGAGACAGTTGAATGTTCATGCACATTGCCTGAAGTTCAGGAATTTCCCTGAACTGGTTCAGGTCCAAATGAGACAGTCGAATGTTCATGTACATTGCCTGAAGTTCAGGAATTTCCCTGAACTGGTTCAGGTCCAAATGGGACAGTCGAATGTTCATGCACATTGCCTGAAGTTCAGGAATTTCCCTGAACTGGTTCAGGTCCAAATGAGACAGTCGAATGTTCATGCACATTGCCTGAAGTTCAGGAATTTTCCTGAACTGGTTCAGGTCCAAATGGGACAGTCGAATGTTCATGCACATTGCCTGAAGTTCAGGAATTTCCCTGAACTGGTTCAGGTCCAAATGAGACAGTCGAATGTTCATGCACATTGCCTGAAGTTCAGGAATTTCCCTGAACTGGTTCACGTCCAAATGAGAAAGTTCAAGCACATTTGATATATCAAAGACGATTAGTGTCGACCCCCTCCTCTCTCCAGGATCGGCACTGCCAAAGCGCGAACAGTGGCAGAGTAAAGGCAGCGTAATGCATTGAAAAAAGGTTTGGACCAGGACAATTGCATTTTACCAGGGCATTTGTCGCGGCTGTTATTCCTGTATGTAGCGTCTTAATTAAAACAGCATATTATTTGAAGCTATGATGATGAAGTGCGAAGACTATCTGTAGTCCTAGGTCTGGCAGTCTACTGTTTTCAAGAACATCGTATTACGGCTTTTTATTTCGACCTTCGCGGATATTTACATGATTCTGGCTTAGGGGAATGGATGGATCGATATTTGACGACAGAGGCCGCTTTCCTCGGAAAAAATTTGTTTGGGATAATACAGCTCTTTTTTTTGCTTAGGCGAATTGAAACGAAATTAGTGGTTTGAAATGAAATTTACGTATATACATTTTGTGAAAATATATTTAATGGTGTCTAATAATAAACGATAGAACTAGTTTCCGGAGTTTAGCTTTGAACACCGTATGGATTCCAAAGCCATAATTGACATCGACTTTTCCTTGCAATACAATATTAAAGATGATTTCCCTACATCTTTGACCATTATTGTAATTGCTGTAAGCCAGTAATCAATGTTTGTGCGAGCCACTATATGTCATTAGACTCAAGTTTTAATTGATAAGTTATTTTGTCATAGTTTTTCATTATAGGTTGCGCCTAAGACCAGCGCCTATAAGTCCATTGAACGAAGAAATTATTGAGACTATATATAATATAAGAGTTTTAAACTTTAAGGTGTTTAATCAAAACCCAATGGATGTTTCAGTTTTTAGTATTTACCCAGTCTGCAACCATGGGTCCAGATTGGGAGGGAGTGAAAAGCATAATTTTCGCTCTAAATTCTGTTTGACCGGGATGCATTTCCACAGTTTTTGAGCTTTTCACTCCAAACCTTCACTGCTCTGTCGGTCTGAGCATGGGGTACCCCGTGGAGTGGATGACGAATTTCTACCATTCATTCATTCAAGAATTTCTATAGCGCTTCTTCAAGGGGACTACTCAGAAGCGCTCCCGACTCTAGCACGTCAAAAAGGACAGTTTGAGTTTAATAAAAAAAATGTTCCAGTAATAACCCCAGCATGTAGACGTAGCTCCTGTGGAAGCCCATTCCACACAACTGGGCCGATCAAAGAAAAGGCTCTATGCTGCATCGTTGCACATTATTCGATTGGATGGGAGGCTAGAGTAGAGTGACGAGCAAAAGTCAAGACGGGAAGTAATGAAGGAATGAACCAATGTGGTGACAGCACTAGATGTCAGTGAACGAGCAATTGTGCGAAGCTGACGCAGTTGATAGTAACAGTCTCGAGCAAGTCGGTGAATGTGAGGAGCAAATGTGAGCTCTTGGTCCAACAGGACACCAAGGTCACGGACCGTATTTGAGAAAGTGTAAGTGGGGAATTCAGTCACAAGTGCATCGAAGTCAATTTTAGCAAGTTGCTTACGATTGCCCAGCCAGATAAATTTAGTCTTAGTTGGGTTTAGGCGCAGTCGGTTAGACGACATCCATGTTTCTAAGGCAGTGAAGGTCTCACTCATGACCCGGACCACTGATATGGCCCTAGACGATAGGCAATGCTTGTACGCTTGTACATCATCAGCATAAAGGTGACCCAAAACTGCATGTGTTGCAAGAAGAGAGGCAAGATCAGAAGTGTAAATTATGTACAGAATTGGAACAAGAACAGATCCCTGCGGCAGGCCATGTTGGGCAGGGACCATGGTGCCAGGGTGGGACGAAGACCTTAATTTTCTCTCTAAATTTCCATTTCCTTGCATAGTTTCACAGTTTTTCACCTGAAACGTTGCAGTAAGACAGCTATGGTGCTACAGAGGCTACCTCGCCCCACACAACACACACACCTCGGCCTGGAGGGGCCGGATGGAGGAAGGGTATTGTTGGGGTGGGAGAAAAACAATTTGCCGGTAAACGGGAATATCACGAGACGCGTGCCGGTTAGGAGGTCGGAGTGTGATGAAGCTGGGGTTTGGATGGGGTAGAGTGGGGTGGGGTGGGGATCGGGTGGTTAGGCAGCCGGCGGTTGGGGTTGGTTCGAGTGGGCCAAAAGCGAAATTTATCGGGAATGCAGAGTATCCCTCAGAGGTGGAGACAAGATGGGCGGGCGGGCGGGCGGGCTAGAGTAGGAGGGTCGGTGGGTTAGTGGGATGGGCAAAATAAGTGGGGGTTGTGGTAAGAGCAAGGTTATGGGATGAAGTGAAGTGATGGTGGGGAAGTAAGGAATTTGCGGGGTTCGGGGCCCGTAGCGGGGTGAATCCCAAATTTCCCAGGCAACGCCGGGTACCCCAATTTTCGATGTTTAACCGGAATGCATTTCCATAGTTTTTCAGTTTTTCACTCCAAACCTTCATTTCTGTGTCGGTGGGGGCATACAACACCCGGTGGAGGGTTTGCGACTCTCTAAAACCATGGGGGCAAGGGTGGGGGCGAAAACCCTAATTTTCGCTATAAACTTCCATTCCCTTGCCATTGTTTCACAGTTTTACGCCTGAAACGTTGCAGCTAGACAGCTAGACAGCTATAGTGATACATGGACGACCTCGCCGCACCCAACGATGGCGGGATCTTTTTCAATTTTTTTTTATTGAGGATGCTCATTTTCAATTTCTATTTGATGGCGGGAGCACTAGCTGGGGTTGGGAGCGCCACTGAATCTGTGAGCGGCGCTTTAAAAATGTTCAATTACAATTACAATTACAATTACAACACACACCTCGCCCCGAAGGGGCCAGGTGGACGCAGGGTATTGTTGGGAGGGGTAGAAAAATAATTTGCCTCTGAATGCAAAGTATCACGCGAGGTGTACCGGTTATGAGGTCGTAGTGTGATGAGGTTGAGAGTTCGGCGCGGTGGATTTGGGTGGGGTGGGGTTGGGTGGGGAGCGGGCCGTTGGGGAGCCGCAGGGTGGAGGCAGGGTACTGTTGGGGGAGGAGAAATAATTTGCCCGTATACGGAAATATCAGAGAAGCCCATCGTTTAAGAGGTCGGAGTGTGATGCGGTTGGAGGTTGAGGTGGGGTGGAGCGGGTAGGTGGGGAGCTGGCGGATGGGGCGCCGGCGTTAGGGCTGTTTCGAGTGGACCAAAAACGAAATTCATCGGGCAATGCAGAGTACCCCACAGAGGTGGAGGCAAGGTGGACCGGCGGGTTACGGGGTCAGTGGGAACTGGGCGAATCCTAAATTTCCCGGATACCCAGCTACTACATATATATATACACATATATATATTATATATAGTATTTATAGAGAAAATTTTACTTGGTGACGCTCATTTTTTCAAGCACAGATGGCGCGAAGCTGTGAGTGCCGAAGGCGCGAAGCCAATAAGTAGTTGCCAAAGTAAGAGCCAGGCTATCAATCGTCACGGAATCAATGACATAATATATGTCAAAGGTAAGGTGATGACGTAATGAGGTCGAGGTGATGACGTAATGGCATACTTATTACATAATGATGATAAGTAGACCGAGGTCGAGTTTTAGGACACTAGCCCTAATTAAAAGTACATCGGAAATGCAGATTCGGAAATGCGGAAACCGGAAACACGGACCAGATCGGGGGAGGGGCGGCCCCCACCCGCTCAGAGCATCATGGTTAAATATGAAGCGCTCTGACTGGAAATTAAGGCCCTTCGACCTTCGCGTTCTCAACACTCAGCATCACTTCCTTTCAGAAGCAACTCCGAGTATGAAAAGTAATATTTCTTCTCATAATTTGTGTTTATACTTATAATTTAGTGATCTGTGAAATTAAGGAGTCTAAATAATACTACATATATTTATTGAAATTATAGCATTTATTCCAATTCCAAAAATCTTTCAATTATAATACAACGAAGTTGCCAATCTATTACAAATTATTTCGTATTATTTATATTAATTTATCGCTTTTTGTATAATTTATTAAAGCAAAAATGTGAATTGCATAGAAAATGAATTTCTTAAGTATTCACTTGGTGGCGCTAAATGAATTTTTGGCATAGCCGCATATGTGCATAAGCATTATCTATAATAGTACAGAGAATTCATTCATATATTCAGCGTGTTACATTTCTTTAAATTTTGAGCAACAGAAATAATATATATCAAATTGCAAACTTCGATATATTATAATTGAAAGATTACAGGAGTTGCTATATATGCTATAATTTCAACAAATATATGTTGCGTTAGTTAGACACCTTAACTTCATGGGTCACTAAACTTAGGAATTTCTTAAGTATTCGTTAGGTGGCGTCAAATACATTTTCGGCATAGGGGCATAAGCATTATTCTATAAACGTACAGAAAATTTGTTCATATATTCAACGTGTTACATTTCTTTAAATTTTTTATCAACAGAAATAATATATTAAATTGCAAACTTCCTTATATTATAATTGAAAGAGTACAGGAATTGGAATAAATGCTATAATTTCAACAAATATATGTAGCGTTAGTTAGACACCTTAATTTCATGTGTCACGGATCTTTTAAATGTCGACAAATTTATGAAAAATTATACTTTTCATATTCAAAGTTTTTCTGAGCTATTGCATCGCTCGTGAACAGATCTCGTTCTTTTGATATAAAGAGCATTTCTAAAAAGACGTTACATTGTTAATAGGCTGCCTTCGCGAATTTCTGTTATTCTGTGCTTACTGCATTCAATCAACATTACATCAGTTTCGCAGACATCGTGGTAAAACAAGTCATCAAAGGTTAGTATACATTATGCATTGGTAGCGCCTTGCCACCTTGTGATCTTATTAGGAAGCCTTTCTCAGCTACCGTTGGACGTCCTCTCCGCTCTTTAGACCGTCACAATCTTCTTGTATCACGTTCTCGGACTGCCACAACCCAGCATCGAGCGTAGTCTCAGTCTGCCCTTTACTGTGGAATGGCGTTCCTACTATTATTCATGCTCATATTTTATCTCATAACTTTGAATTGCCAACTAAAGATGATAAGAATTTCATACCTAGAGTACTTTACAATAGCTTAAAGCAAACGATAAAAATAAGCGATTAGTTTAAAATTAATAAATAATTCAACTCTTGAACAATGTAGGCTACAAACATTTTATTTTAGTTTTTCATATATAACAATTTTTCTGTTCATCTTGTAACTGTGTTGCGGCTTGTCAACCTTATTTCTGATTAAACGAATATATATATATATATTACTATTGCTATTATTATTACTATTGCTATTATTATTACTACTACTATTACTAATACTATTACTATTATTATTACTATTACTATTATTATTACTATTACTACTATTACTATTATTATTACTATTATTACTATTATTACTATTATTATTACTATTATTATGATTATTGTCTCTCGTTTTTATCAACGCATTGTTCCAATTTTCTGGAGCACAAGACAATAGCTTGTGCATAGTACGGTCATACTATTTCCCAGTACAGGCTCTGACTTGCATATTATATTGAGCATTGTATGTGTATATGTACATATTTGCTTGTTATAGAGTTCCTTCGCGACTGCTGTTCAGAAGTGCGCCCTATCACAGCCTGATCGGCAAAAGACATTGTGAGTAGAGACCTTTCATTCATTCATTCATTCATTCCCGTATTTATACACCACCTTCAAGGAAACTACTCACAGGTGCTCCAGACTACAGTATGGTCAAACAGTACAGTTTAAGTGCTTATAGAATGTGTCAGAGAGTGAACTAGGGAACAGGCGCTGCTCAGATTGGAGGACATTCCATATCATGGACCCAAAATGCAGAAAAAGTACAACTCTGCAAGATGGAAGTACTAGCAATCGGAACCAAGAGCACTTCCCCAAGTGTAGGGATCGACCAGTCTAAGTACTTAACACAGCTCGACAATGATCAAGTAGGTAAGCTGGAGCAAGACCTAGCTAGCGTCATCATAACAGTGAAGAGATTCTATATTCGAGGCGCTGACGGACATGAGTCAATGCAGAGCATTAGGCATGTAATTTGTAAGATCAAATTTGAGCGGTTGTCCAATGAAACACGCCGCAACGTGTAGAATACAGTCAAGAGAAGATAACCAGCCTGATGATAGATCAACATCAAGTGATGGTCAATTGTCAAGACGAACTGACCCAAAAGGAATATGCAACCTTAGTTGCAGCGTCAGTTTCAAGAGAGAGCGAGCGACAGTGTGAAGCTGGGGTAGCTGACAAAAACAGAAGCGACTGAGACCATTAATGTGTGATACATTGTTCTTGGACTAACACAACGTCAAGATCTTGGACAATGATCCTACATGGCGGCTTGAGGTGTATTCGATCATACAACCCTCCGATCCCAACGAAACATATTACGCAGTCATAGTCGCTGTAGTCCTATACAATTCCTCTGCACCTGAAATTAAATATAATTAATGAACATAGTATTATACGCATTCTTATTTCATTGATTTATGTGGTGTCCATTCTAGTGCTGTTGAAAAAATTAAACCTATATGGATCCTCTCATAGCAAGCATTTATTTATGCGGCATTGCTGCATACATTCTAGACTTGCATAACATGCCAGGAACTTATGTAGCACATGATGGAAAGGTGCTCCATTGAGCATCGCATTCACAAACAAAGAATAGACTCGAACCCCATCGGGCTTATCTTATCAATGCATGAAATTGTAACCTAGTTTTATATTTCATATGAGACATTGAAAATTGCATTGACAGAAGAGCTTGCGATTATCAGGCAATAACCAAGTCCAAAGTAGTACAATAGCCTGGTACAAAGGTTGCAATTGGACATTGTGTCCAATAGCCTGTCTAGCGATGATTTACCACATACAATAATGTGAATAAAGATCGTGTAAATGCATATAGGTATATTATATTGGCAAACTTACTCCTTTCCTGCTGTCAATAGCAGCAATTCCAATAAAGAAATGTTTATTTGCAGCATTGGACACTCAACTTTGAGCAGCCGAACCGCAGTAGACGTTTCTATCGTCAGAATTCAATTCTTCAACGAACTTCGTCAGTAGTAGTGGAAGCACGGGTTTTGGCACAACATCATCAGTAGTTGACAACATACCGGTATGAGCACAGGTAAGTAGGTCATGTAATTTTCGCATAGTAGGGCGTAGTGGAAACGCATTTGATATAGTAGATCAAGCGACATAGTTGATAACAATCATGGCACATTCAAGAAAAGCAATTTTTTTTTTACAGCGACGGCCCACGACGAGGAAATGGAGGAAATCGAACGCGAGGAGAAAATAAGAATGGAGAAACGAATTCTGGAGCGTGCAAAAGCATTAGGTATGCATTCGCATAATTATGTATTTATATTCCACAGAGTATTTTAAATGTTACAAAGAACATATTTTGAAATTAAATGCTTCTCATATTATAATTGCTATTATCATATTATATTATATCATATCATATCATCATCATATTATTATGTTATATTATATTATATTATTTTTCTATTGCATTATATTGCATTATATTATATTATATTATATTACATTTCTTTATTTTGCAGAGAAGAAACGCAAAGCCGGCTCCGAATTCACTCAACCTCAGAAAAAAGTCCGTGAGTATAATGACAAAGTGTGTGTGCATAAATATTCTTTTTAACAATTTCCAAACCAGAATAAAAATAAAAATAATTATAATTATAAAAGTAATAATACAAGTACTAATAGTAATAAAAATCATAATAAATAGAAAAATAAGAATAAAAATAAAAATAATTTAATTTTTTAAACTGAAATATAGTAAGAATAAATAAATAAATAAATAGAAGTAAAAATAAAAACAAAATTAATATGAAAATAAAATAAAGAATAAAAATAGTTAAAAATAAAAATAAACAGAAGCAAAAAAAAAAATAATAATAAATGATAATAATAATTTTAAATTTTTTTTTTAATAATTTAAATTTAAAAAAATAACAATAAGTACAATCGTACTATTGTATGTACGTGAAATATATTTTAATTGTAGTCTGTGCGACAGGTGAAGATTTTGGTGAAGGAACTTCGACCATGAATCAAACAGCGAGTAAGTAATTTCCTATACAATAACATGTAATCTTTACAGCATTTTCTTTAGATCGATACACAATTTGCGCATAGGCCTATATTATATTGTATAAACTAAATCTTAGGCGCATGGATAACTTGTAATTCGAATAATGTGCTGTAGGTCGCTGCATATCCTGCAATGCATACAAGAGGTTCAACCTTAACGAAGAGGGACTGTGTGAATCGTGCTCCAGCAAGCAGAATTGTCCTTCCTGCAATACTAGACGGGCACCAAGATTCTTCAGGAGCGGTCAGGCGGCCTGCATTACATGTCTGAAACGTCAAGCTGACCCGAATGTACGAGTGTCCGTGCAAAACACATTTATGGAAAAATCGTTGATCGTAGACAAACAAGCAACCGACCTGCATTCATTGTTGCAGTCGCAGGAATCTTGTATTGCAAACGACTTGGAGGAAATTCTGCGAGACGATGGGTAAGTAATCTTTTCGTCTTATAAATTTTCTTCACTTTAAAGACACATTGCAATAAATTCTTTTTTTTGCAAATTAGCAAATAGTTCATAGAAATTTTTCATCACTTACACAAAAAGGTTGGTATAAATTCTTTTTCAGTAAGTTAGTAAATAATTCACTGAAAGTTTTCCTCACTTAGAAAAAGAGATTGGAATAAATTCTTTTTTCTTAAATTTAGTAAGTAATTCACAGAAATTTTTCTTCACTTTGAAAGCACGTTGATTTAAATTCTTGTTCGTAAATTAACAAATTTGTACAGAAATTATTTGATCTTGCAAATTTTCTTGTAATTTTTAGCCCAGTCAAATGGTATTTGGCGGTCGACGTGGGTTTCCGTCGCGATTCACCAGATGGCGAAAGCACTACGACTGCGTACTTCAAGTCAATCCCTTCCGTGCTAAGTCATCCATCGCAGATTCCTGAACAGCTGCAGGAAGCTGTCGAGAGATTCGACACTTTGGTGGATTCTTTTACAACAGAGGGCTCAGGTTGGAAAATCACAAACGTTGAAGACATAAAAATTTGCAATTCTTTGTACGATCCGATCGACGCGTCGAGCTACATTCCAACACCAAAGTATATTGCAAATAAGCGTGCAGCGCTCAACATTCGTAACGACGACGAACAATGTTTCCTTTATTCAGTGTTGTCTGTATCCCATTACCAATCCACCAATGCAGAACGTGCCAGCATCTACAAACGATATCTTGATGAGCTAGATATTACGGACCTGACTTTTCCAATGAAAATTGAACAAATACCTCTGTTTGAGAAACTGAATTCTGAATATGCCATAAACGTAGTATATTCTAATCCTGATGACCGTTCCTTTGCCCCTTTGTACGCCTCTCCACACAGAGATAGGAAGCATACTGTCAATCTACTTCTTCTGAGCGAGTTTGAGAAACGGCACTATATTGTAGTTCGCAACTTATCTGCCCTATTGTCCAGTCGCAATTCTTACAACGGAAGGACCTTCCCTTGCCCCTTTTGCCTGCATTGTTTTACTACCGCAGCAGGAAAAAACGAGCATATGCCAGAATGTGGCAAACATGGAATTCAAAAGGTAAAATATCCTAGTGAGGATAATAATATATTGGAATTCTCAAACACGCAGCATGAAATGCCAGTACCATTTGTCATATATAGTGACTTTGAATGCTTTTTGAAGCCTTGCGAAAATGACTCTGGAAAATCGACCAAAATATTAGACAACCACATCCCAAGTGGATTTTGCTGTCTAACAGTATCTTCGTTCCCACAATATAACAATGAAATTCCTTTCGTGTATAGTGGAACTGATGTCATGGATCACTTTTTCACGCACATTAAGAATGAACAAAAGAGAATAAATCAAATCTTGTCCATGAACTTAAAAATGAAGACTTTAACTGAACTGCAAATGACTGAATATGAAACTTGTGCAAATTGTCCTTCTTGCGAAATTGCTCTAAACAAGGAAAATAAGGTTCGCCACCATTGCCACATCACAGGCAATTTTCTATCTGCACTGTGCTCGACGTGTAATTTAAAATTAAAATTCAAAAAACCAACCAGAGTTAAGGAGCAAAAGAATGCTAATTTCCTCATTCCAATCATATTTCACAATCTTAAGGGATATGATTCCCACATCATTTTAAAATATCTAAGCAAAGAATTTACTTCTTCTGACATAAACGCCATTGCAACCAATATGGAAAAATATATGTCCTTTGAGATTAACGGCCTGCGATTTATAGACTCACTTCAATTCTTGAACTGTGGTTTGGATGTGTTAGTGAAAAATTTGTCCAAAGAGGACGACTCCAAATTTGCGCATTTGCGTCGTCTTTTCCCGAACCGTTACAAAATGCTTTTGCGTAAGGGTGTGTTCCCGTACGAATACATGTCTGGTGTAGAGAGAATGACTGAAACTGCATTGCCGAGCAAAGAGAAATTTTACAGTCGACTTACGGACGAGGACATTAGCGACGCTGACTATGAATATGCTCAGAAAATCTGGAGTACATTCAACATGACTTGTCTTAGAGACTATCACGACCTTTACTTAAAGACTGATGTGATTTTGCTGAGTGATGTATTTGAATCCTTCCGTCAGATGGCTTTGGAATTCTATAAGCTTGATGCTGCTCATTACTACAGTACTCCGGGGCTTAGTTTTGATGCTTGTCTCAGAATGACTAAGGCTTCGCTGGAACTTATTACCGATCCAGACGTCTACCTCTTTGTCGAAAAGGGTATGAGAGGTGGTGTCTCTATGATCAGTAACAGATATGCGAAAGCCAACAACCCATATCTAGCCAAAGGATATGATGAAAACATTCCCAACAGTTATATAATGTACTTAGATTGTAATAACTTATATGGCTATGCGATGAGCGAGCCGCTTCCGACGGGAGGATTCAGATTCTTGGAGAGCGACGAAATTGACGAATTTGACCTGACGACTAAGACGACTGATGACGACTTGGGATACTTGCTGGAAGTCGACTTGGACTATCCAGCATATCTCCACGACAGACATAACGATTATCCTCTTGCACCTGAAAAATTTCTCATAACGCCTGACATGTTGTCCTCCTACGCAAAGTTCGTTTCGCAAAAGATCGATTCCAAAATTAGCGCCGGCGTCGAGAAATTAGTTCCAAATTTGTTGTCAAAGACACAGTATGTCGTGCATTATCGAAATCTTCAATTGTATTTGAAATTGGGCTTGAAATTGACCAAGATACACAAAATTCTAGAATTCAAACAAAGTCGATGGCTGAAAAAATACATCGACTTTAACACATCCAAACGGCAGGTTGCTAAATCCTCCTTCGAGAAGGATTTATTCAAATTAATGAATAATTCGATTTATGGAAAATGTATGCAAAATAATAGAAAACATTTGGAAATAAAACTTGTCACCAACGCGAAACGAGCCAAACGGTTCGCAGCTCGTCCCACTTTTGAATCCTTTAGAATTATTAACGAAGACTTGACTGTAGTGAAGTTGACAAAGAGCAATGTATACTTGAACAAACCGCTATACGCAGGAATGTGTATTCTAGATTTGTCGAAACTTAAAATGTATAATTTCCACTATCGGCACATACTTCCCTTGTACGGCGAGAAATGCAAATTGCTTTTCACGGATACAGATAGTCTTTGTTACCTCATTACAACAGAAGATGTTTATGCTGATATGCAATTGAATTTAAGTGAATATGACACGTCTGATTATCCCTCCGATCATTTTCTGCATAGTCGCACAAATTCAAAGGTGATAGGGAAATTTAAAGACGAGTGTAATGGTGCAGCAGTCCTGGAATTCTGTGGTCTAAGAGCTAAAATGTATAGTTTGCTCTTGCCGAATGAAAAAGAGAAAAAGACCGCGAAAGGTATTAAGAAGTCCTATGTAAATAAAGTCATAAGACACGAAGATTACAGGAATTGTATCTTTAACGAGCAGCCCACTACGTCTAAATTCTGCCTTATACGCAGTATGAATCACACTTTGCACACTCTTGAAATTGCAAAGACTGCTCTCTCGCCATTTGACGACAAGCGTTATTTGTTGAATGCTTCTGAATCTTATGCTTACGGTCATGTGAATATTCCCTCGAATGTTTAATTCTTGTGTAATATGCTTCGAAACGCAGCTAGGCCTATTTGTAAAATATGCAGAGGGTTTTGAAATAGTACTGCATAATATTATGATTAAAGAAAAGACACTTACTGCAGTATGCTATTTGTAGGAAGAGATTGAAATTTGTTGTCTAAATTGCTATATAAATTGGAAAAAGAACTTTGTACATATATGTTAGAAAAGACACTCTTATTTGGTAAATGAACAGTATAAAAGGTCACTATTTGTAAAATATCTTGAAATTTGTTGTTTCATAAGTTGGATATGCTGCTATATAAATTGGAAAAAGGACATTGTCATTAGTTTGAACGGCTACTGTGAGTGTTTGAAATGCTGTTATATAAATTGGAAAGAGGACACTATATGTAATTGATTGAAAAGATCCTCTTATTTGCTGCAGAAGTTGAAAATGTTGCTATATAAATTGTGCACAGTATAAGAATGAACTACTTATAATTTCAAATGTATAAGTTGAAAAGATTTTTGTGTTCTTATGTCTGCAATTGAAACTGCTTGTGTTGGAACTTTTGTGTTATTATGTTTGCAATTGAAACTGCTTGTGATGAAAAAAAAAATCAACTTATCGAATCTGTTGTTCTTTCGTACGCATAGGTCCTACTAAATCTTTAAGTTTAAGAAAGGTGAATGAAAGAATTGCCCACAATACCATTAGTATTGCTCAAATCCAAATAGTCTCATGCAAAGTGTTACTCGTTCACAATTAGTTCACAAAATGCTCACAAATGCATAGCAATGGAAAAAAATACTTGCTGGGTTGTGCTCTGAGTGGGTGGGGCCGCCCCTCCCCCGATCTGGTCCGTGTTTCCGGTTTCCGCATTTCCGAATCTGCATTTCCGATGTACTTTTAATTAGGGCTAGTGTCCTAAAACTCGACCTCGGTCTACTTATCATCATTATGTAATAAGTATGCCATTACGTCATCACCTCGACCTCATTACGTCATCACCTTACCTTTGACATATATTATGTCATTGATTCCGTGACGATTGATAGCCTGGCTCTTACTTTGGCAACTACTCCAATACCTACTATCATTTGTTGTTATTTCGGTTCAAGGACACTGTGTGACAGCAATGACCATTAGCTTCGCCCTCCTCCTTTATCTTGGCTTGAGACTGGCACTGTCAAAGTGTGAGAAGTGGGGATGCTTATCAGCATTATCATTTCATTGTTTTCCTCCTCCATCATCTCACTTCTTCGTGTAACCCCAGGATTCGGATTTTTACGACAGCTTATGACAAACGCCATCTATACGAAGAGACAAAGTATAGCTACAAGATTGATTCACTTGCTTCTATAGCGCCTGTTCAAGTTGACTATTATTAATTCATTCTGAATTACAAGGCCATGCTCTAGCGCGGCAAAAAGTACAGTTTGTGAATAAAATAATTAATATTTAGTTATTCCCGTATAATAATTATGGTTCCTCTCGTTAGACACCTTCAAATGATAGATTATAAAGTATATACAACTCAAAGACATAAGAAATAAAATGAAATACGCTAAAATAGTGATTGTCTGTATCCCTAGTCATGTTGGTCTGGCCGGAAATGAAGCAGCAGACTCGCTGGCGAAACAAAACCTGAAAAAGTGAGATAATAGCAACTGACTACCTAGAACCGGGTGAAATAAACAGCCAGATTAAGAAATACATGCTCAAAACTGGCAGATTAAGTACAGCCTTGACAAAAATGGAAAGATTTTAAAATTTGATCAAATAAAAGCATATAAAATTGTTGTAATTGATTCAAAATACAATGTTTGATGTCATTTATAGGCATCATAATAAAGTAATTTGTGATAGAAAATACTTTTGTGTTCTATCCTGTCCAGATTGTCATTTTTTCATATATTTTTGTTAATTCTTTGAGAGATGTGGGCCATTTTTTAGGCATGGCGGGCCACTTTTGGCCCGCGGGCCACGGGTTGGGAACCGCTTATCTAAACGAAGAGACAAAGCAGCTACAAGATTAATTCATTTGTTATACAGCGCCTGTTCAAATTGACTATTCATAAACCATTCTGAATTCACAAAGGCCATGCTCTAAAAAGTACAGTCTATGAATAAAATAATCAAGAATTAGTAGTTATTCCCGTATAATATGGTTCCTCTCGTTAGACACCTTCAAATGATAGATTATAAAGCATACATGTAGACCTACTAGGAACATCGACTGACTCAAATAAAATTAGCTCTATACAATCAGAAGCGTTAAGACTAGGGCTGTTGTTCGATTAAAAATTTTAATCGAAATTAATCGCGCGATTAATTTTTTTAATCGCAATTAACTGCAAATTAATCGCAATACATTTCCTTCAAATATATTAATCTTACTATTTTCTAAGGACCTCTGAAGCATAAAATTGTAATGACTGAATGCATTCTTTCTATTGCAAACATATTTAATAACCTTTGGCTTAGGCCTATTGAATTTCTGCATTTAGTTTATTGAACAGTTTTGTATGATAGACAGAGTTGAAACACTGTTCAAATCAGTCAACTGCTCAAAATCCGTTAATTTTTTTCATTTGAGCCACCTTTAATTAGAATGACATAGACCTCGATGTGAAATTAGACAACCGTTTTCTGACTATCAAGATTAATTAGGCTATTTATTCAACCAATTGTATAGGCAGACCAGTTTATTTACATTGGTCGGTTCAGAGGATGCTTTTATTAATTAACAATAATAGGCTAGGTCCACTACTGAACCTCATTATTTAGTCACAATTTTTCACAAGAGATTACGGTTCTTGCCAAACCTCGTCTCAGTTGTCCTTCTCTAAACATTTATCATTTGAAACATGAAACCCATTGGTATTCCCATCTCATGGAGTTCAACCAACGTAGTCTGCCGGATTGAGGAAAAAGGAAAGAACCTTAGTGGACGATGCGATGAGGCCGATGTCGACTCATCTTTAGCGTTTAACGCGTTTTGGTTCGCATACAGGTGATAATTGAGCAAAGAATTGCTACGATAATACTCAAATTCTCTTTTGGAATATTTGCCAAAGAATGTATCACTAGTTTAAAGTATGAGCCTTCCGTTTAAATTGAGTTTTTCTGCCTCTGGTTCCATTTTAATCAGATCTAATTAACGCGTACGATTAATGCGTTAAAAATTTTAATCGCAAATTTTTTTAACGCGTTAATCGCACGCGTTAACGCGATTAAATCAACAGCCCTAGTTAAGACTGTTCTGTGGGGCCCCCAAAGGAACAGCGGCTTCAGCACTTCAAAATGAGTGCGGGGAAATGCCCATTCCCTCTAGACAAAATTAGAACTCACTTAAAATGGGAATAAAAATAATAGGTAATAAAGACCATCCCTGTAAAGCAGCTGTTCAGGACCATTGGACTGATACCTCTAAAACAAAGCAATTTAAAAACCATTCTCTTAAATACCGAATAAATGACTTTATGAAAACATTTAACTCACCAGTTATTGGACCCTCATTTCCCTTATTCCCACCCTGGACTAATAAAAAAATCATCATTGACACCAGTCTAAAAAAGCAAATAAATAAACAAGTAGACAACCCACAATTCTTAAAATTAATGGCACTAAATCTTATCTCAAAATATGAAACTTATACGCATATATACACAGATGGTTCTAAGGCAGATACTGTAACAGCAGCTGCATTCACCATACCTGGTCTGAATATAGATGAAAGGTTCAAACTATGTAATAATGCTAGTGTATATGCTGCTGAACTATCTGCATTGAAAGAAGCAGTGAAGTGGATAATTAATGTAGAGGAGCAAGATAATGTTAAATATGCTATTTTTAGCGACTCATTAAGTGTCTTGACCTCCCTTAAAAAGCGTACATGTAAATCCCGCCCTACCCTATTCAATGAGCTACAGGAATTATTAAATCAATTGAAACCAGACAAATTAACTATTGTCTGGATACCAAGCCATGTAGATTCTAGGACGTTTCATCCCCGGGATGAATCGTCCGGGGATGAATCGTCCTGGGATGAAACGTCCACTGGATGAACCGTCCACTGGATGAACCGTCCTGGGATGAAACGTCCTGGGATGAAACGTCCACTGGATGAATCGTCCGGGATGAATCGTCCGGGGATGAAACGTCCGGATACCGCCATGTAGACATAATGGGCAATGAAAGAGCTGATAAGTTGGCAAAAGAAGGTCTAAAACTAGACCACATAAATTCGACCAATTACCTAGAGTTAGAAGAAATTAATAGTCTAATTAAACCTTACATAGTAAATAAGTGGCAAATAGCATACGATGGCAATAATAAAGGGCACTTTTATAAGAACATATGCCCTATTGTAAGTACTAATATTAAGTTCCTAGACCCAACAAGACAGAAAGAGGTCCAAATTAGCAGATTAAGATTAGGTGTAGCCAATACCAATAGCAGACTATATAAGACGAAAAGGCATGCCACTGGTATGTGTGACACCTGTGAAGTCACTGACAGTATAGAACATTTACTATTAGAATGCAAAAAGGAAAACATATCCAACATATTAAGAGATATATATTATGTAATATATTCAAAAATGAATTCAGTCTAAAAACTGTACTTGACCTGGGGTGCATCCAAAATACAGTGTATGATCTTGTTACTACTATAAATAAAGGAAAAGTACTGTAAAAGACATCATGCTATCATATATAATGTATTATATTGTTAAGCAAACATTTATGTCAATAGAGGTTTGATTGGTAATGATACACTGCAATAAATGATACTTGAAATTCGTAAATATCTGTAACAATGAACGCGGATTCTGTGCTGAATGGTTGATACGTTTCAACGAGCATGGACCTTGCGTTGATTGGTTGTTACGAATCAATAAAAGAGCAGAAACCTCTGTGAATCTGTAAATAGTGCAAAAAGTGTTGTTCGCTGAAATGCATGTATATTGTGTTATATAACTCATATATAATGGAAATTAGAAAATAAATGTAAATATGTGAATAATAACATGCATATATATACAGGGTGCGCAAAAAAAAAGACCCCCCTAGGTTTTTTGCCAATATTTTTACCAAAAGTAAGAATTTCCAAATGAAATTTTACAGGCTTATAGACAATTCATATTTACACATTATGACCAGATTTCATCAAACTATTTCAAACGGAACAAAAGTTACGTCACTTTTAGGGAGGCCACCCACCGTTTTTTGACGATTCAAAAACGTAACGCAACAAAAAGTAGGTTTTTGCCAATATTTTGGCCAAAAGTAAGAATTTCAAAATGAAATTTTACAGGCTTATAGACAATTCATATTTACACATTATGACCAGATTTCATCAAACTATTTCAAACGGAACAAAAGTTACGTCACTTTTAGGGAGGCCACCCACCGTTTTTTGACGATTCAAAAACGTAACGCAACAAAAAGTAGGTTTTTGCCAATATTTTGGCCAAAAGTAAGAATTTCAAAATGACATTTTTACAGGCTGATAGACAATTCATATTTACACATGATGACGGAAATTTCATCAAAATATTTAAAACAGAACAAAAGTTATATCACTTTTAGTGAGACCACCCTCCGTTTTTTGCATGATTCAAAAAACGTCAAAAAAGGTGGGTGTCCTCACTAAAAGTGATATAACTTTTGTTCTGTTCGAAATATTTTCATGAAATTTCGGTCATCATGTGTAAATATGAATTGTCTATCAGCCTGTAAAAATGTCATTTTGAAATTCTTACTTTTGGCCAAAATATTGTCAAAAACCTACTTTTTGTTGCGTTACGTTTTTGAATCGTCAAAAAACGGTGGGTGGCCTCCCTAAAAGTGACGTAACTTTTGTTCCG
This sequence comes from Lumbricus terrestris, assembly GCA_949752735.1. Lineage (NCBI taxonomy): Eukaryota > Metazoa > Annelida > Clitellata > Crassiclitellata > Lumbricidae > Lumbricus > Lumbricus terrestris. Next base: position 8,106,836 of record OX457047.1, on the reverse strand, counting down.
TTTGAAATATTTTGATGAAATCTGGTCATAATGTGTAAATATGAATTGTCTGTAAGCCTGTAAAATTTCATTTGGAAATTCTTACTTTTGGTAGAAATATTGGCAAAAAACCTAGGGGGGTCTTTTTTTTTGGCGCACCCTGTATATGTGAATTTATTTAAGGGAAAAAAAAGCAAGAAGAAAACTCAAATAGAGTTCCTTCTTTAATGTACAATATAGAGACTAAGAGCCAAAAAAGAGCTTGAAAAGCCAAAAAAAGACCATGAAGGCCAAAAAAGAGCCGAAAAAAAAGAATCCAACAAAAGAGCCAAAAGGCCAACTGTCGATATAAGTAAATATATGTTAAAAGACGTCAACGGCCTGTGAGCCAAACGGCGTCGTTAAACTCTGGACAAGAACAAGATCGACTGACTCTGTCGCCAATTCACTGATCTAATTCTTATGGTTGTCACAAACGTGTATAGCAGCTATAGTATAGTGCACAATTCACTGTATTCCGCCGCTGCAGGTGAAGTTCCAGTACCAAACCAGAAGAAAGAAAGAGGGCGAGGTCAACGGCTGTAACAGTCATTTGATTGGAAAGTAATAGACTGTATGTATGTATGAACACTTGTTATGGCGCAACTGCAAGATGTCTACTCGGAGGCGCTGCCGATTACAGCTCGGAAACCGAACCGGAGTTTTACGCCGAAGCGCATGAGCAATAATTGTGAGTGAAGGACATGCTCAGAGTCCATACGCAGCGTCTTGAAATTAATTCGAACTAGCAACGTTCCTGCTCCAGGGCACCTACCATTAATTTTCCTTACACCAACGCGCCCCACACTAGTGACGCCGTTATCGTCTCTAAAGGGTTGTTGTGGAGCCAAGAACGAAGTTGGTTGACGGAAGGTTATTTGAGGGGGAGGCTTGGAACCCGCCATTGAGGATACAAGCCACTTTATTCGATAAGTGACTGAAGGCAGATCAACAATAAATTTCCTCCCAACTTCTTCGTATGACATCCTTAAGGTATAATACAACACTCTAAATAATATCATTGTTAAATATTGTCGAGCCGTGTGTTCACAGCGCTGCTGAAATAAACACCTTTTTAAAGCTTTCACTCGCTGGATAAGTATCAGTCAAACACCAACTTTTATTAACTTGCAAATGCTCTTACAACATCAGGTCAAGTTTTCATTAAAAGAATTTTACAAGACATAATATAATTTATTATAGTAACAGGCAACGTCTCAAAGTCCTGCATAGATCTTCACGACCTTCTAGTAGGCCACTACGGTCCCGTATTGACTCAGCCCTCTTTTGCCAAAGAAAGGCCAATCTAGGTATTTGACGAAGGATAACAGGGGTCTCATTCCAGGTCGCAGGGTCAGCCAGGGAGAAACCACGGCGCTGCCTGATTGCAGTCCGTGAGCAGGGAACAAAAGCTCCCTCGTGCAGCTAAGCGGAGAGAGAGCAGCGGCGTTGCATGTGCGTGGTGGAGCAGCAGCGCTCCTGCATAAAGGAGCTAAACCCTCAAACCAGCGTCGGACCAAGACAGAAATTCTGTAAGCAATGCGCTATGGGTAAGGGAGCCAGTAGAGTACATCCCGCATGTAGCCTACTCGGAGACTCGGGCAAACTAGGGAGTATAATATAAACTGTATGATTTTAAGCTAATTACGTCAAAGAAATTTTTTCGAGGGCAACGACCTCTGTTGTCACAAGCCCTCGTCAAACCTGGATCCATCCATCCATCTAAATTACAAAACGCCGCCACTGGTCTCACTCGGTCAGTGCCAGTCCCATGAATGGATAAAGAAGGAGGGCGGTGCTAATGGTTTTTGTTACCACACAGTGACGTTAAACTGCAACTACTACTACTGCTATCTAAATAACAATCTGAATTCGACGACCGCAAGGCAGCACGGCAACTGACATGAGTAGAGGAACGCTCACGAGATGTACTTAACGCCAAAGCAACTCAATTGGTGTCAATGGCCATTGAAGCCATAAGAAGCAGGTTAGACACTGGAGACTATTATAAGTACCAGACTGGATTTCATTATTAGACACCACTAATTTATTGATTAGAAAAACATACTTATAAGCGTAATTGTGCCTAATCGCAAGTTTTGTCGACTGAATGACTCATCGATAGAATTCATAGTTTCGCTCAAGACCCATGTGCAGCCAAAGAGTAAAGTCTTGAACAATTCATATGAACGAGTTAGACAGGGACGGAACGTAATCCACAGAGTTGACTATTCCTAACAGGGGACCCATAACCTATTCTGTCTGATGATGTGTGCGCGTGTGGAACCACAAAGTCGCATCTTGAGACCGAACTGAGAAAGTGGCGACCAGAGCAAGACGAAGTTAAAGTAAATAGCTGCCAGGGTCTTTGACATCTGAATCACGCAAGACACATTGCCATACGGTGGATGACACCCTAAAATGGATGCGCTGCTGGACAGGGGGACAGCAGCATATCCACCAAGTACAGTACGGTAAACGGAGATATGACCAAATAATTATAAATGGACACGACCAATTAAACGAAGCCTTATACCACTCCTGTCTGCACTGATATAGCAGAGCGAGTTTGCTAAGATGGCAGCTTCAAATGCTACAATTGAAATGTGGAAATTCAAATTATCTTCATTAATTTTGGGCAGAGGGCAGATCCACAAACCCCTTACTCACCATAGCACTACATGCCTCGTCGATTGTCCGTCATCGCACCCCACCCAAATGAACCTTGATTCCCTCCCCACCATGTACAGAAGAGATTACGCACTACAATTTCCTAGTGGCAGAATGAGGTGCGCCGTGGTGGAATGACTATGATGCAGTACTGTCGATGATGGATGGATCCGATTTGACCAGGGTCTATGACAACAGAGGCCGTTACCCTGGACAGAAATTTGCTCGGAATATTACAGCACTTAAGAGCAATGAAGAGAAATTTCTGTTAATATAAAGGAAACGAACATTGATATAGAGGTGTTTAAATAGGCTATATCATTGCATTTGTTTTATAAGCAACATCGCGTACGAGAGCTGTATTATGCCCAAAAATTTGTTTCGAGGGAAACGGTCTCTGTTGTCATAAATCTGGATCCACCATCCATCCACACACTGAACCACTGTCTTTAATCTTCAGGTCTTTGTGTGTTACACGACTACAAAATAACTGCAGAAATTTCATCTGGTTTGGTACTGTATATTTGCTGTCAGATGACCGCTAATCAACTTAATTCCGCTGTTTTACTTCTATAATTGTTTGTGTGTTATATTCAGAAAAATAGAAAATTGAATTGAAATTGAATTGAACGCTGAACTTTTGACGAGACTGGAAAGACGTGAGAGAATAAGCTCGCAATTATGAAAAGCTGTATCATGTAGCATTTGTTCACCATACCTTGTTAGATCTAACCTTTCAAAAGCCAGCTCCTGTTTGCAACTCAAGGTGGTTGATAGCAGCAAATGGAATGTTGAGATAATGTTAGCTGAAAGTCCAAGTGATAACCTGTTTATCATGAGAGTTTATACATCAGTCTGGTTTCATAGCATAGCATGCAGTGAAGGTTCCAAGCACCTGCGGACGATGATATGAATTATTCCAGATACTGTAACATAATAAACAAGACGTTGTGGATGAAGTTATTCAAGGAAATGGATATTTCGGCATGCAGAAAAATACTAAACTTGCAATGTTTGTCCAACGAAAGATCTCATATATCCGCGAACAATAAGCTGGACAGCGTCTCATTGGTTGCCAATCGGTAAATGAAAATGTCTTAGATATCCACATAGCTTTGCATGCTTTGTTCACACCTTTATAATAATTATCATAGTCTGATTCGGTAGGCTAGTAGTTTTGATCGGCGATGCTACTTTCCGAAAACGAAGGGCGCTTTGCATAATAAAAATTATCAACATGCCTAAGATGAGATATTGTACCCCACGTTTTATACACGGTGGAAGATTAGTTCTGCGTAGCAAATCTTGAGAATTTTTCAAACAAAATTTAATACCCCTTTCAATGTCAAAGTTTTTTTCTGTAGTACGATTTCTTTAATTCTTCAAAACATCGGCAGAATTGCTAAAACGCTGTTCTTAGACACCTTTATAACGTGATAAATAATTGTTACATAAGTCTAGGAGAAGGAGTTAATTTAAGTTGCAAGATGTATTGAACTAATTCGCGAATAACAGGAGAGCGATAAGCCGTTATACTCGACAGAACCAACTCATTGTCGATCAACTCTGGTAGAGCTAGTTCAAATATTCCGAGGATGGGAGGAGGGACACGATGATCATCCTCATTAAGACTTAGTGCTGTTAAAACGTGATAGGCCTATGATCGAGTGTTACACTACATCACGACTGCCAACTTTGCTAGCGCTGGTCTTATTCGAAACGAGAAGAAGGCTTTGAAGAATACTCTTAAGCCTTATTTGCGTTTGATTAGAATTTTAAGCATATAGCTTGGCGTTGGTTGTGGTGGTGCTGGTGGTGATGGTGGAGTTGGTAGTGGTGATGGTGGTGTAGTTGTTGGTGGTGGTGGTGATGGTGGTGGTGTCATCATCATCATCATCATCATCATCATCATCATCATCATCATCATCATCATCATCATCATCATCATCATCATCATCATCATCATCATCATCATCATCAGGACTGTAGTGGTGGTGATGGTGGTGGTGGCGTTGGTGGTGATGGTAGCGTTCTTGTTGTTGTTGGTGGTGATGGTGGTGGTGATGGTGGTGGTATTGGTGGTGATGGTGGTGGCGTTGGTGGTGATGGTAGCGTTCTTGTTGGTGGTGGTGATGGTGGTGATGGTGTTGGTGGTGGTGGTGGTGATGGTGGTGTTGTTGTTGGTGGTGGTGGTGGTGATGGTGGTGTTGTTGTTGGTGATGGTGGTGGTGTCATAATCACCAGAGTTGTAGTGACAAAGTTAGAGGTGAATGCACGTTACAGTTGCCTATGGTCTATAATTGTCCACATGCCATTTTCCCCCAACGTAGTGAGATGGATGGGTTTGTAAGAGGTTGAAGGGGAATGTGCAGCATGTGCTCACCATACCATCAACCAAACACGCAACTGGTAATAAATGAGGATTGTACCATTTGCTACATAACGCAAAGCAGTCATAAAAAATAGAGCTAAAAAGGTGTAGCTGGTCGTTTTTTTAAATAATTTCAAGGTTGGTGATTGCAACACTCTTTAAAAAGCGCAATCCAAATTGATAATAATTAATAGAATAATGAAAATAAATTTCACGCAGATTTAGTCTTTAGGGTAAGTACACTCTATTGACTCGAGTATATTCTCTTTTATATCAACATTTTTACATTTACATGAAACACAACCATTTGTGAGGTGAGCAAGCTTATACTTTGTATACCCGCGAATACCCTCGTATACGCTGGTTATCATTGGTGGATGGTTGTCTATGACAACAGAGGCCGTTACCCTGGACCGAAATTTGCTCGGCATATTACAGCACTAAGAGCAAGGTACTGAACCAGTTTTTTATATTATCATTCCATCTCAGGCAGAGATATATTACGTTTCAGTTAAAATTTTAGGTGATCTCCGGTTTACCACACTTAGGCATCAATAAAAATGCACTTAACTATTTATAAAACGTTGGTTGTGTTTAATTAATGGGTGTCTAAAGCAAAATATTGCATCTTGAGATGAAAATCGAAGTATTATAATAATTATTGTTACTAACACCCACTATTCTTTTTATTGTTGCTTACGCTGCTATTGCTGACGTAATTTTGATCACCATCAGTATAATTTGAACTTTCGTAATAATATTATTTTACAGCTAAACGGAGTAGGCAACAACCTCACAAAGAAGCGACTTGGGGCGCGTCGTTGCCTTGAAGCCGGAAGGTTCGAGGTTCGAATCCACCTCAAGTCGCCGCGTAGGGACCTTGGTCAAGTCCTTCACTCGCAATTGCTCAACGCTTCGGCGTGAAACTCCGATGCAGTGTCCGCTCTGCATTCGGGAGCACCCCTGAGAGCTTGAAGGGGCGCTATAATAAGTGCCCATACAAACATACAAACATTATGATTGAACGTTTTCGCAGGCGGGAAAGATGTCCTTAATTCTTAAATGACAAGGCAAGGTTCGATTAGCGTAGCCGTCATTCTGTATTCAGGTTGTACCAGAGTGCGGGCAGTGGCAGAACGAAAAGGCCAAAGCACACAAAAATAATTTTTGATAGCGCTTACATAACTTGGCGATTATGTTCTCTTTTTGAACCAGAATCAGTCCCAAGCGTCGAGAAGTAGGAGGGCGACGCTTATCACATTTGCCATTGAACGCTAACCATCTTTGACCTGGACACAGTGGATTTATTGGTCACAGGCCTAACCAAAAACAGGCCATGTCGCACAAGATTATAGTATGTAGGTTGTTGTACGTTGGTTCCCTTTCATGCGGCGGACTGCTAACAGTGCATTGGATAGGGCCTAAGGCGGTGCATCATAGGCGTACGAGGCGGGTCCAGAGGGCAATTCTCCCCTCCCCCCCCCAAATTACGGGCAAAACGGGCAAGCAGACCTAGGAAATGACCCAAAAAAATCATCAACTTTTTTCCGAGAGAAAATATTATTTTCCTCGAGATTTCAGGATTTTTTCGGGCAGAAGTTAAATCTTTGCCCTCCCCCCACTGCTGAAATCTCCCGTACGCCTATGCGGTGCATTGAGGGCGTGCTGCAAAAGCTTCGATTGTTTGGCATACTACAGCACTGTTTCGGGTTGGCTATGTTTGCCATTTGAACAACAAGACTTAAGAAAAGCAAATTATGTCCCAGAATTCTTACATCATGGGAAGCATCTACGACTTTGTCTCAAGTGACGGATCTAATATTATTAACTGCAGATGATATTTTTGTGTGACATAGAAAAGCTACAGCACAGAAAAGCCGAAAATCTCATAAACTCTGCAATCGCTTCGATCTAGTGACAGAGTCTTGTTAATAAGTCTGAGAAGATATCGAATATCGAGGAACGGTTGAAATTACAACGACATGACTGTTTAATCCGTCTATGGTATCAAATTCGAACTCAACGGTGTTATGCGACGCAGTAATAAAGGACATTTGCAACCTAGATGCGGACGCATGCGGACAGAGCAATTTGATAATTACCACTGCGGAGTTCACACATAAAATTGTTATATATATATATATATATATATATATATATATATATATAATAGACCAATTTTAGTGCGTGTGTCAGTTTAAGATCTATGCCATAATTATGAAGCACTAATTATCAATAATTTAAGACCGATGCTTCATTAACTCATTTAGATTTATATTGCGTCAATTCAAGACTATAAATTCGAACTCAGGCAAACAGGAAGTCTGTTTTTCAATTTTATGACAATTATTATGGTAGTGTATATAAAATCTTAGATAACATATTTTGAATTAAAATAGAACTCGTAGTTTAGACATTATTCTTTATGTTGATTTTTTTTTCTTCTTGGTTTTAGCGTGCAGACATCCGGTAAACTGGTGAGGTATGGCCAAATGCTGACAAAGGAAAGCATGATCCAAAGTTTGTCATCTATGAACGACCCATAATCGGGGATAATCAAGTAGCACTCTAGCCAGGCACCAGTATTTTCGATTACCGTGGACATAATAATAATATTATGCTATTAGTTTGGTTCCGAATTTTGAGGGCGATTAGCACACAAGATTCATAAGTAAATTATTATTGACTTTTCACGCTAATTTAATAATTATTTATCTTGTGGCAGTTACGAACAGTCACGTCTAGATTAACTCAATTGATCGTACAATTTAACAAAATAATTTATTTATCATTTATTTGACAAGTTTGTAGAACCTGATTTTAAGGTGTCCAACGAGAAATCGTAATATCTGAATATGGCTAATAATAGGTTGAAAATATTCATTTCTCATTGGTTGGTCAATTGCTGTTTAAAGAATTTTTAGTGCCATAATCATTTATGGCACTAAGTTATTCTTAGTTATTTCAATTAATAGAATTAAATTAAATGACTAAGAATTCTTCAAACGGCAATTTATACAGCAAATTTTTGTTTAAAGGTGGTTTTTCGCTTTCTCCTTTCTAAAAGGCTTACTTTTCTCACCGCTAGAGGACGCGCTTTGAAGGAGTTATTCCTGCCAATAAATATATTCCTCATATAATTACATGTCATCTTGTTAATTAATATACATGTTATTTTTACGATAAGCAGCATTTCTTGTTATTTCAGTTGAACGACAATGTGCGATAACACAGAATCTTGTTATAAATATTATGATGATTACCGATTGATTGTTTATTATTCTCACATCGTCTCACTTCTTCGTGTGACACCAGGATGGATGGATGGATCCAGAGTTGCACGACAGCTTATGACAAACATCGAGCAAAGGTCTACATGGATAGACCAAACAGCTAGAAGATTAATCCATATATTTCTGTAGCTCCTTTTCAAAGGTACTGCCCATAAGCGCTACAGACTTAATAGGACCATATTCTATGGCTGTGAATGATACAGTTAATAAACATAATAACTAATACATGTAATTAGTAATCGGTGGGAAACTGAAACGAAGTTTCACGCTAAAGCGCGTGAGCATTTACGAGCGAATGACTTTCTCAGAGTCCCTACACGGCAGCAGGTCTACTACTCTTAGTCATTATAATTCACTCCTCAACCTCTTGCTTTATTGATGTCTGTTTTCAATGTCCTGACTTTTCTACCTTTTTGCATTTGTGGCAAGGAGTCTCAGCAATCAAGAATTGCAGAGGTAACGACTTACAAATGTTTTCATAATAAATGCAATTTGAAAGTTATGAGAAGAGTGTACAGTTGATGAGGAAAAGGAAATAATACAGAGTACAATTTCGAGAGCAAGAGCAAGGGTAAGATCGAGGATGGAATGGATCGCAAATATCATCACGTGGATGGAACTACCATTCGAGAGGATACTGAAGGAGATGGAAGACAGGAAAAAGTGGCGAAGGCGTGTCCATGAAGCGACCAGCCTTCGAATCGGCGGCGTTTGCAGTTTAACGTCACTGTGTGGTAACAAAGACCATTAGCGACGCCCTCCTCCTTTATCCAGGCTTGGGACTGGCACTGGCAGAGTGCGACCAGTGGCGGAGTTAGCCCTCGAATCGAAGAAGGTTAAACAAGACAAGTGCAGTTGATATTATTTTCTGGATAATGTTTTCATGATAAATGCAATTTGAAAGTTATGATAAGAGTGTGCAGCTGACATTTCTGGATATTTCAGACCCCATATAATTATGTCTTCTTCTCAAAGAAACCCGCGTCATCAACTGCTCTGCCTTCGTGCACTGACTGCTGTACACAGACCTCCACTGAGAATCGACCTCTGACTAAACCAACCGATCTGTGATTAAAAAATTTCACTTAAACTTGTGTTATCAGTTTGGAAGCTAATTTCGAGTAGGATTATGTAAAGGTTCTACATAAATGTTTCACAATTTCACTGTGCCTTGTGGATGCGATGTCTAGTAACGTCGACATTGCCTCATTGAGCAGCTTCTTCTTTTCCGTGCTCTGCCCTTAGGCAGGTTCGAATGTTTGACGTCTCCATTCTTCTCTGTTCTGCGCTTTCATTTTCATCTTCTGATAGCCATCTTTCATCATCCAGTCTAACAATCTTTGTCTTGGTCTGCCTCTCGTTCTTTTTCCATCCATTTTCCCCTCTATGATTGTTCGCAGCATCGAGTCTCCTCTGAGTGTGTGCCCGATCCATCTTCTTTGTCTTTCTCTAATTGTGTGTATCATCGCTCTCTTTTCTCCGACTCTTCTCAATACCTCCTCATTGCTGATATGATCCCTCCAGCTGATTCTTTCTATCCTTCTCCATAACAACATTTCGAATGCTTCAATTCTCTTGATGTCTTCCATTCGCATAGTCCATGTCTCAATATGTGGATTCGTCATTCATTTAAACTTGGGAACTTTAGAGAGATGGTTTCCCGTTGCCTTTCTCCCGGTGTTTTTAAGGAGACACCATCTCCCAGCGTCGATATCTTCTATCGTCCGTCCTTCGGTTTCTTCTCCCATGTGGGCATCGCATATACCGGCGATTGCTCGGTCGCCCACCACGCCCTTTGTTAAAACAGGGGGGGGGGACCTCGTGAAGGTGGCGCGGTTGGGCATTTGGGTAACAGAGGCTATTTGAGACGCTTGCTTGCCCCATTCCCCCCCATTGAGCAGCTAAACAATGCAAACGACAATTTTTCTTATTATTCAGCAGCTTAACGACATCTTGTATCTACAAAGACTGTTGACGTCTTTACAGTTTTCAACGTATTTCCGTCGACTTTGTTTAACTTCTCATCATTTTCTGTCATTAATTTTTTTCTTTTCTTCCTTTTTTCCTCTTTTCCCGGAATTTGACGGCAATATTATTATTCATTTGCACATTTCATGATGTTCGCATAATACAACATCTTAGAGCAGCATCAAATGTTTGTAACGACAACGGCATTTTCATAGAGGTGTAAGACAATGATTTAGAGGTGTTTAATGAGATCGTTGCATCTGGCATCCTGCGATAAATTGGACCAAAATCTGCAAATATTTCGACTTGTTGGTTGGTTTGTATGTTCACTTGTTATAGCGCCTCACATGATCTACCTAAAATTACACAATTATTTGGAACGACAAAGGCACTTTCATAGAGGTGCTAGACATTATTTAGAGGTGTTTAATAAGAGATCGTTGCATCTGGCATCCTGCGATAAATTAATTCAAAAACCTCGAAATCTTTCAACTTGCTGGTTTGTTCGTTTGTATGTTCACTTGTTATAACGCCTCTTCAAGATGCTACTCCGAAGCGCTCCCAATTACTGTGCGGACACTGAATCGGAGTTTCACCCCGAGGCGCTGAGAAATTGCGAGTGTAGGACTTGCCCAAGGTCCCATCGATGGAGAACTGCTATCTACAGCTTATGACAAACGTTGAGTGAAGCTCTATACGAAGATACCTGGCAGCTACACGATTCGTTCATTCATTTCTATAGCGCCTTTAAAAATGCAACACTCATAAGACTCCATTGGACCGTGCTCTAGAGTTGACAAAAGTACAGTTATTCAAATAATTAGTAATAATTAGTAATCACCATTATGTTTATCCTCTCGTTAGACACCTTTATATCACTTATTACATAGCATATATTAATAATTTTTGACTGCTTGGCTCCCATATGACATTTTTCCATTCCTCGAATGTGGTTGTCGCAAACGTGTGTAGCAGATAAAAGGCGTCGTAAGCAATTACAATTACAATAGTGCACAATGCACCGTATTCCGCCGTTCCCCCTACAGTGTAGTGCCAGTCCCAAACCTGAAAATAGAAAGAGGGTGAGGTCAACGACTCTGACAGCCATTGAACTATAGAAGCTGATTGACCGTATGTATGTGCACTTGCTATAGCGCCTCTTCGATTATCCTGATTCTTTCTACCCTCTTGCGTTTTTGTCAACGAGTCTTTCCAGTGCACATCTAGTAGTAGAAGCGAATTACACACGATTTCATGCTAAATTAATTTGAAAAGTATGAGAAGAGTGAGCTGTTGAAATGTCTGGATAATTCAGAACCCAGAGTCTTCTGCTCAAAGAAACCCACCTCATCAACTTCTCTGCCCCGAACGCTCACAGTCAGACTCCGACCTCCACTGAGTATCGACCTCTGGACAAGGCAGCCGATCTGTGATTGAAAATTGTCAATCTGACATAGCCTTGTGTTACCAATTTTGAATCGACTTTCGAGTTAGATTCGTCAATATACGCTATATAAATGTTTTGAAAACAGCGTGAACACCTTGCGAATGCTACTGCCAGCAACGTCGACAATGACTCAACGAGATTACACCATTATAACAACGAGCATGGATGTATCCGATTTGACCTAGGTCTATGACAACAGAGGCCGTTACCCTGGACAGAAATTTGCTCGGCATATTACAGCACTTAAGAGCTTTTTTCTTTCGAAGTTATATCCTCATAGCGGTGTAAGATCATGATTATAAGAGGTGCTCAATATTTCTATTCAGTGGTTGGTCAACTACCATGTAACGATAACACTACCTCAATGACCGTTTCGTATACGGCAATAATACAAAAATTACTTTTTTATAGAAAAGGAGAAAAGGATTTGCAGGTGTCTAATAAAAGATCATCGTATCAGGCAACTTGTGATAAATTGCATCAAAATCTGACAATACTTTTACTCGTTGGTATGTTAATTATCATTTAACGATACTGTGACATTACAAAGTGTACTACTGTCACCCTCCTTCTTTCCCCAGACTTGGGACTGTCAATGTCAATGTATGCGAAACAATGCGCAGTGCTGGAGGAATTCAATATGTCCAATATATTATATTAATCATACCGCTCGTTATATTTAATATGCAACCACTGTATGATACACCCGTCGTAACCACAATCATTCGCAATATCGCATTTGTTTACCGTGTCGCCGTCACTGTCTCCAAAATGGCTCCAGTGTTGTTTAAGGGTTCTTATGGAAGCAAGAATGAAACTGATTGGTGGAACTTTGGCTGATGGTCAGGTTAAGGATTTGCCATGCAGTATATAGACCACTTAATTCGATAACTTACAGAGGGCCAATGAACCAGACATTTCTTCTACAGCTTCATTCGTTTGTCACCAGGTTCCTATAATAATTATTGTTTCCTTTACGCAGTCAATTCGCCGTAACTATTTACCGTTAATTTCCTCCGTTACGGTGCTTCTTCAATCCTGCGCTATATAAATGCCGATTATAATCAAGCAGCGCATCCTCAACGGTGCTGCCGTTGACGCAGTTTATTATAAGAAAAGTCGTTGCTGTTGACAGAAACTTTTTTCCATGTTGCAACTTAAACTTTTCTGCTGGAGGACTTGAGGTGGGAGGAATAGATGGATGCACAGAATAACGATAGCATTGTTGTAACATCAAAGGCTATTGTTATCGACAAGAATTTGTTAACAAATTACAGCTCAGATTCAGGGTTTAACGACTGCTTATGACAACAAAGATCGTTGCCGTCACCAGAAATGGCGTATTTCAGTTGATCAGGCGTTACTGACGTATACTATTATACAGCGCAGTTGCATGGCTTAAAAGGGTGTGTTTCAAGACGCAAAGTGCGTTGCTTGACATCAAACGAGTGTGCAGTGTAACCGTTGTGTAGTTAGAGGTTTGCAGTGTAGATTTAATTCTTAAAAGATGATCGCGAGACGGCTAAAAATCATCTGAAGATTCCCTACAACGACCTCGTATTGAGCAACAATATTATCGCTCACTGTTAAATGGATCGAAACCCAGTTTAACTCTTATCTCCTGTGGCAACAAAGGCCATCAGAATACATTTTATTGCTGCTAATACTTATTGCACAGTTGCCTAACACTGTTGGCTGCTAAGTAACGGTCGTGTTCTCGCATTATTTAAACGGCCTCTCATTTTACTGATGAAAAGTCGAAATTGTAAACTATTAAGATTTTACTAACTGAACTAAAAGGTGTCTAAGCAGAGCTCCGTCAAGAAAATTCTGATAAGTATACATGTAAGAATAACAACAATCAGAAATTAGGCCTACATATTTGGGGATCCCGTAGTCCAATCCAACTACCAAGTAAGCACATGCTTCCTTTTTAGCAGATAAGTTTAAGGCTTAAGGCTTATAAAAAGGAACTGTTGCATAACGCAGAATATTAATTAGATCTCCTCTTATGCATAATTATGTGCGTAGACAAACAATTTTTGCATCTTTAGGGAAGGGCTTTCAAAGAACATTCATCCTAAAGATTAGAAAGAAGAATTCGAGTGACGTCTTCACAGATTGATTGCTATCTGTGCGTGTTCTCCGTGATCTCTGTCTGTCTGTTTATCTGCCACCCTCTTTGTAGCTGTGGGTTTGCGTATTGTTTCTATGTAGGCCTATGTAATTATGTAAGTGTGTTTAAATTGTCTATGTGCAATTGTGCATGTCTGCCTATCTCTCTCCCTCTCAAGAGCTGTTGACCTATGTATAGTTTGTGTGCGTGAATATCTGTGTGTATGCATTCATGTTTGTGTGAATATGCATTCATGTGTGTGTGTGTGTGTGTGTGTGTGTGTGTGTGTGTGTGTGTGTGTGTGTGTGTGTGTGTGTGTGTGTGTGTGTGTGTGTGTGTGTGTGTGTGTGTGTGTGTGTGTGCGTGCGTGCGTGCGTGTGTATGATCATGTCGAGTGGGACCGGTACTCCAGTATGTCTATCAGATATGCAATGCATGGCCTACATGTACATAATTATGAAGTTCGATCTATTATTTACTAGATGTGTTACCCGGCGTTGTCCGGTGATATTTAGGGTTTGCAACACTACTCCTTTGGAGTACCCAGCGTTGACCGCTATATTTCGGTAACCCGCCACCCCACCCCGCTTCTCCAAAAAGCCAATTTATATGACCCGTCCCTGAGGGGCGGATGTGTGCTGACTGTGGCCTAATACAATTATTGCAGGCTGTCTGTTCTGTTAGTATGCATGTAGTTAATATTTCTGTGATCTGCGTTCTTGTGAATATTATTGTTTCAGCGGTATAATTGTAAGCTGTAACCGTTTTCGGTTTGTCAACCGGATTGTTACGAAAATTATTATTGGGCGAGAATGATGACATGCGGACTGTCGACTCTTTACTTCTGCGGCAGCGTGGCTGATTAAATCTGTCTTAAAACGCTAATAACTCTGGTTTTAAAGTGAATTAAAATCTGAAAATAGTCGCGTTGACCTCATAGTTTGGGTAAGAATCGATTGCAAAAATTTTGGTAAACCGACACTCTGTCATTTCCGAGCCTTTTCTGTGACGAAGAGTCAAAATACATCCATACGAACAAACATAATTATGGAAGGACACACTTTCGGAATTATAATATAAGATGGATCTCTTGACTGCATTCTCGTCGAATGTCTTTTGATTTTAATAATTATTTTAGTTTAGTTATTGCACATGAGCGATCAGCCTACGCTGACGATGACGATGAGGATGAGATAATAGTCACGGTGACTGCAACGAGCGAAATAACTTCTATTAGACACTTCTCAAGAACAATGCCTGTTGTCTACTGAAGACTAGACATGACAGTCTTTATATAGCAGGATGTCCAGTCCATGTTGCTGTGGCTCCTGTCTGAGCCACTTCACACTCAACCATCATCGACTGCCGTCTTCTTAATCTCCTAATCTACATGTAGGTCTACTACCGACTTATTCGACCTAAATCACTTGAAAGCTCCTTAAGTAGTAGGCCCAAAGGTGTTATCGTGATTGGCCGCCCAATCTTGTATCTCGAGATTGACATCATAGTCTAATTGACATCTAATCTCATTTCCTATAGTAGGTAAACGTACAAAAGATTATCTTAAACCATTCTTTATGTAATTTCTGCAACTTACACACTCATTCTTAGATAAATTCAATAGTTGATGACAGAAACTATATATCTTGGGCACTAGACTCCATTTGATCAATTGCCTCTTGCACCTGTCAGCTTTTATTGCCAATAAGTAATTTATGCAACTTGCACAGTCATTCTAAGATGACTTCAATAGACAATGACAAAGACTACCTTATTATAGATCGTTCAAAAATATAGGCTATACAAGTTTACATGCACACATTGTACACGTAAACATGTATACCAGCAGTTATGAGCATAAACCGTTTATGCTCATAACTGTTGGTATACATGTGCACATGTATGCTTGTATATATTTCTGAACGAAGTCCTATGCATGTAGGCTGAGTGAGAAGAGGTTAACAACAAGACGACACCTACGCAGGATACCGATCAAGGAAGCCAACCGATTTGTGGTTTTACTCATCTTGAACCACGATCTATAATAAAATAATGTCTTAAAAACGATTGCTTGCGTAATGCACACTCTGCCATCTGTTAATCTCCTGGTCTTACCGTCTTTGTAAATCTTTCGTTCAGTCTTTGTGCTCGCGCAAGTGTCAATCATATCTCTGTGAAATAGAGGCACAGCGAGCGAGCGAGCGAGACAGACAGACAGACAGAACATTTTCCCGAAAATCCAAATTTCACGTGTGGCGCACCGGTGGAGGTCGGAGTGTGGTGGGGGTGTTGTGAGCGGGGGGGTGGGGGGGGGGGGGGGGGGGGGTGGGAGGGGTGGGCGGGGGAAATTTTTTCCGAAGACCCAAATTTCACGGATGGAGGTCGGAGTGTGGTGAGGTGGGGTGTGGGGTATGTGGGGGTGGGTGTGGAGAGAAAATTTTCCCGTAAATCCAAATTTCACGGATGGCGTACTGGTGTAGGTCGGAGTGGAGTGGGGTGGGGTTGTTGGTGTGGGGAGGGATTCGGGGAAAAAAATTATCCCGAAAACTCAAATTTCACGGGTGGGGTACCGGTGGAGGTCGGACTGCGGTGGGGTGAGGGTGTGGGAGGAATTTTCCCGGGAACCCAAAATAATTTCACGGGTGGCGTATCGGTGGAGGTCGGAGTGTGGTGGGGTGTTGTGTGGTGTGTGGTTGAGTTGTGGGGTGTGGTGTGGTGGAGTTGTGACCGGTAGCGGGTCGAATACTAAATTTCCCAGGCAACGCTCCAACTAGTTATTAAATATAGAGACACTTGTAGCGTACTTCTCATTTATGTTTGCAAGGTTCATACAGGTTTTGTGCAGTTGAATAAGCATGTAACAACCGTTCAGTTTGCCTGGCTATATAGTTTGAAGTTGCAAGTAGTCCTAAAATAAGTTTATGAATGACCACGATAAGCAAACAACGCCAAAAGTGTTTGCTTAGTGCACATGCGACTGGCACAGACGTGGCTGTTGGGATTGAGCGCAGTTGAGTGGTATACGGCTTTAGCTGCATCTGACCGGCATTGACTGCTCAGATGAGACACGGTCCTCTGTCAACGGATATCAATAGGTTTAGTTTGGATTTACCTTGCTCTAGAATGAGTCGAAGCAACGCGCCACAGGCTTTGAGTGTCGTTTCTCGGCGTTCAACAGGTTAGAAATGGTTTAAAATGGCTTCAAAAATGGTCTCCAAATGGTTGAGAAATAGTTTAGGAATTAGTTTAGGATTTAGGAATGGCTTGGGAAAGAATTTAAATGGATTTGAAATGGCATAGAACAGGATTTAGAATGGTTTTCAATATTTAAGAATAGTTCAGAAGATGGTTTCAAAGATGGTGTAGATATGATGTATAGATCTAAGCTTAGATGGTTTAGGAAATGGTTGGACGTGGTTTTAAGTTTTTAAATGGCTTTGGAATGGTCTAGAAATTGTATAGGAAAGGTTTTTACATGGTTTAGAAATGACATAGCCTAAGGCAGCTTTTAAAATTATTTTGAAATGGTTCAGAAATGGCTTAGGAAAGGGTTAGAACTGGTTTATAGATAACTAGAAAAGGTTTAAAATGATCTTGAAGTGGTTCAGAAATGGATTAGAAATGATTTAAAATGCTTAATCAATGGCATAGAACAGGTTTTAAAATGTTTTGAAATAGTTTAGGAATGGTTTATAGGAATGTACATTTTTATGCCCTCCATTAACTAAAGAATCACACACTGTGTCTTTCGGGTTCATATTAGTTTATTTAAATCACTTTCTATTGGTACAGGTAAACTGTTTGTGAAGCGCGGTGGTGTAGTGGGTATGTTCGTCACCCTGCAGCCGGAGGGTTGAAGGTTCGAATCCACCTCAAGTCCCTGCGTAGGGACCTTGGGCAATTCCTTCACTAACAATAATTGCTCAGCGCTTCGGCGTGAAACTCCGATGCAGTGTCCGCGCTGTAGTCGGGAGCGCCTCTGAGTAGGAGCTTGAAGGGGCGCTATAGCATGTGCGCAAACAAAAACAATGTTGCGCAATGTTTGTCAAAATGTTATAGAGCGCGTATTGTTACGCAACGGCTCTTGAACCTCCATGCTTAAGCCGTAGAGTCCAGGTCTTTGTTGGGGTCAGGTTAAGCTTATACAATATACATGTATAATATGTACTTAAAAGGCTCTATAATCTATAATATTAATCGTCCTGGTCCAACGGGTTGCCCCAATGGCATCCCAGTGTATGACGACTTATATGACGTCTATTATAATAGTGCCAACACTGTGACTATGTCACAACAATGGACTGCTTATTTGTTGTAGGTCACAGTTATTATGTTGACGAAAGCAATCCGTGGGTATGATTGAT
Source organism: Lumbricus terrestris (assembly GCA_949752735.1). Lineage (NCBI taxonomy): Eukaryota > Metazoa > Annelida > Clitellata > Crassiclitellata > Lumbricidae > Lumbricus > Lumbricus terrestris. The sequence continues at coordinate 8,088,589 of OX457047.1, read as the reverse complement.
AGTATTTTAATTATTTAATTGTTTTACATGTGTGAAAATGAAAATTAATGCAACAGTTGCCCGATTGTAAGGCCAATGATAGCAGCAGCAACATCAACTGTAGAAAGTACCAGGTAATAAAAGAGTAAATAATATAGTAAAAAATACCATTACTATTACAATTACTAATACTAATACTGATACTAATACTAGTACTGTTGCTGCTGCTGCTTTTACTGCTATTACTACTACTACTGCTGCTGCCGCTACTGCTACTGCTGCTGCTACTGCTGCTGCTTCTGCTACAACAACAACAACTACTACTACTACTACTACTACTACTACTACTACTACTACTACTACTACTACTACTACTACTACTACTACTTCTATACTGAAGTAGTAGTATTTCGGAACCATGTGTAGAGCCTTTAAGTATGCAATGGGCGTCTTCTTACCGCTTTACTGCACTGCACTGCACAAGACAGTAGACTTTTGCTTAATTGTTCAATGTGTTCTCACGCTCCTAGCCTGGTGACTTCGAATCTGACAATGAGGAACGTGAATACGTGAACACAGAAGATCTGGTAAGCGACAAAATTCTCCGCTATTCAGAGCGTCAGAATATTTGGAAATTCTCCAGAATAAGACTTCAAAATTAGTGGCTGTAAAATATAATTTTCCCTCACAAAGCCAAAATAAAAATTCTGCCATTTTAAAAATTCATCCTGATAATTATTTTTTTTAAAGATTATAAAACGAAAATTTTAATTCATTTTAATTACTTCCATGTCATCGATAATTTCATAAATATCCCATTCAATTGTTTTAATTTATATTTTTAATAATGTTTTATAACGATTGTAGCCTGGTGAATTTGAAAATGAATTGGAGTACGTCAATCCAAATGGAATGGTAATCTACAAAATCGTTTTCATGTAATAAAATATTAATTTTTGAAGAATCCGATCAGCCTCCAATTTGAATATCTTTGCAAAACTACTTCGTATTTTAATTCAGTTAAGTAAAATTTAATATTTAATTAAAGGTGATTCATAATATTTTCCCGCTCTGTGTGCTGGGTATAATTAGATTGCATTCGAACCAGTTAAGGAATATATCTATGCAAATATGAACAGATTCAGGCATATTAATCTGTAATTTTAAATTTTAAAAGTTAGATTTTAATGGCTTGTAATTCAACAGGTTTCATTTAGCTTCGTTTGTGATTCTGTACAGGTTCCAGAGGATGATTTATACGAAACAGTGGATGAACTGCGACAGGGTAAAGTGAGTTCAAAGAACTGCGGTGCGACAATATTACTTCTGTCTAGTTGTCTCTTTCGCCCTTCATCTCGTTCTCTCAAGACGTTTCTTTTTCCCCGTGGCTTCTGTGTCTCTAAATAGTTTCTGCTGCGAGAGGCGCTCCATAAATTTCTAGATACGATACGAATCTCCTCCTCACCATTCTTCTTTTCTTCAGCATCTTCATCACGTTCGCCAACTACAAAATTTAATAAGGAAGTCTTGTACACAACGCTTTGATTCTGCAACATGTAATGCCTTAATTTCAGTTGATGCAATACAACCGCTGCAAGAAAGAAACAAAGAAACAACGTCATCCAGATGTGAAGGTAGGCTACCGGAAATTGATTCTTCAATCAACCAGTTCATCAAAATTTATATGGGTCCTTCAAGATCCTCACATAGAGGTGCACCCGACCCAGGCCAAGCGAAAAAGGCTGTCTTCGTCAATTGATAGACTGATTGGAATCCATATCGTACATGCATGCACATTGCACCTGTACAATACATGCACGTAACTTGCATATTATGACAACCATTTTTTGTCACCTAAAGAGATGTCACAAGCATTTTCAATAGCACAATACAACGTAGCCACTACTGTTGAAGTGTCAAAAGAGGAAGTGGGAGGGGTGGTTTGATCCGCGTGATTCACGGTTTCGCCTTTTCCTTTTATCACTGGTATAAGCGCCATATATTATACTAGCTGGGGTACCCGGCGTTGCCCGGGAAATTTAGGATTCGACCCGCTTCGGCCACAACCCCACCACACAACACCCGACCACACTCCGGTCTGTACCGGTACGCCACCCGAGAAATTTGGGTCTCAGGAAAATTACCACCCCCATCCCACCCCACACCTAACCCAGCCCTCCACCCCAACCCCCTCCAACTCCCACCACCCCACTCCACCCCTATTCCACCCCCACTCCACCCCTAACCCCCTCCGACCCCCACTCCACCCCAACACAACTCCCACCCCATCCCCCTACATCCCACCCCTCCACTCCCCACCCAACCCTCCATCCACCCTCACCCCAACCCCACACCCCACCACACCCCACCTCCACCCTCCACCCCACTCTCACCCCTCCACCCAAAACCCCCACCCTCCACCCCACCCCACCCCGACCCCATCCCTCACCACCCTCACCACACCTCTCACCCCCACCCCATTTCACCCCACCCCTACCCCACCACGATCCCAACCCCCTCAACCTCACCCACCCCCACCTCCATACCATCTCCCCTCTACAACACCCCACCGCACTCCGACCTTCATCGGTACGCCACCCGCGATATTTGGGTTTAGGGACAAATTCCTCCACCCCCACCTCTTCCCACACCCGCTCCCCCACCCCACAACACTACGACCTCCACCAGTACGCCACCCGTGAAAACGGTGAAATTAGGGTTTCCAGGAAAATTCCCCCTCACCCCATTCCCCTAACCCTCTCCCCGCCCCCCCCTCTTTCCCACCTCACCCTCTTTTTCAACTCACCCCACCACACCGACCTGCACCAGTACGCCACCCGTGAAATAAGGATTTTCGTTAAAATTAAATTAGCAGCTCTCGCCATTTATATAATGACCATGGAAGCGTTTAAGAAGGTGTTTAACCGTCTTAATGTTTTCGCCCCCACGCTGGCCCCCTTGGTGGTAGAGATTCACCAACTACTGATCCGGGTGGTTCTGATGGCCCTCTATCCAGGAAAAAAAATTCATATAAATGGCTAAAAAAATTAGGAAAATAATTTGGGGGTTTCGCTTCCCACCCTGGCCCCCATGGTGGTAGAGAATCGCCAACCCCTCGACTTTGCGTCTCGTGCCGAGACCTACACAGTAGTGAAGGTTTGGAGTGAAAAGCTCAAAAACTGTGGAAATGCATTCCGAACAAACAGACAGACAGACACACAGAATCTTCTCTTTATTTATATAGATATGGCCTATTATAGGCGGCTTGCTCGAGTTCAATGTTAATGTTCCATATTTTATGCAAACGATCGAATAACAAATATGAGCCGAACTGTTCATAATACAAACATTTGAACACGACTTTCAGCCAGTGGACGAGAAAACAAGCAAAGTAATGTTTGAGCTGAATAATAATTTGAAACGGACTTAAGAGTCCTTGCAATCGTTAGAAGATAAGAAAGTTAGTTCGTTCCACACCAGCGAACTAATGAATTCAGTTGAAAAACTTCACGTGTGTGTGTGTGTGTGTGTGTGTGTGTGTGTGTGTGTGTGTGTGTGCGAACCTTTATAGGAAAAAACATGTGTCCTAGCTGGGGATAGCCTGGCCTGTTCGAAAAAACCCATCAAATATCATTTCAACATCTTGCTACTGCAACGATACATAAAACAACACAATTTGATATATAACTAGTTTCATCATGGATATACCATGGATATATGTATAAATGCATATACAATGCGTGCATTCACATTGAATCGATAAAAACATGCCTGCATACATGAAGTGTATATACATACATACATACATACATGCATACATTATACATACAATGTCATATATATACATACATACATACATACATTTATACATACAATGTCATACATACATACATACATACATACATACATACATACATACATACATACATACATACATACATACATACATACATACATACATACATACATACATACATATATACTTACAATGTCATATATATATATATACACATACATACATACATACATACATTTATACATACAATGTCATACATACATACATACATACATACATGCATACATACATACATACATACATACATACATACATACATACATACATACATACATACATACATACATACATTACATACATACATACATACATCCATACATGCAAGCATGCATGTATGCATGCATGCATGCATACATACATACATACATACATACATACATACATACATACATACATACATACATACATACATACATACATACATACATACATACATACATACATACTGTACATACCTGCATACATACATATATACATACATACATACATACATACATACATACATACATACATACATACATACATACATACATACATACATACATACATACATACATACATACATACATACATACATACATACATACATACATACATACATACATACATACATACCTGCATACATACATACATACATACATACATACATAAATGCTAGCCATTACTTAATTATCGTTACTTCAGATTGTGACAGAATCAGATCTACTTCTTCAAGACTCAACGCAATTGTCAATCTTTGACATCCATCAAGGTTAGTGTGCTGGTGTCTATAGCCTTAAGCGCCACTGGACTTTAGGAGCTACATCCATGCAATATATAATTTTGTTTCACTAGTGACTCCTTGTGAACTTAGCTAATGGTCTGTAACGCCTTCCTTAATAAGAGGTGCACCTTGGAACTCTATCAGATTCCTTCCCTTCGAAACCTGAAACTGTTCCTTTTGACGCATTGGAATCGGGGCCCACTGGGTGATTTCCTTGAAGGAACGGTACATAAAATTAAGAATGGATGAATGAATTCACCATTCATACATACACACACATACATACGTACATTGCATACATACATACATATATACATACATACATACATACGTACATATACATACATACATACATACATACATGTACATACATACATACATACATACATACATGCATACATACATACATACATACATGCATACATACATACGTGCGTACGTACACACGCACATACATACGTACATACATACGTACATATTTACACGCGTCCATGCGCACATATGTGCACACGTGCACATGTACCTACGTACATACGTACTTTGTACGTTCGCACATTTATACGTGCGTACTTGCATGCGTGCGTTCGTGTGTATATCTAGAGTATATTCATACATACACATATATACAGTAGGTCTACATCAGGCAACGGCTGATAGGTAAGCTGAATCTGGCGAGGCTTTATTTTCGACTACCATTCTCATCACCATTGCTATCAATATTTTGAACGAAATCACCACCTGTTGTCTATAATAATTGTCTCTCTTGATTTTCCTCTTCAACATCTCTCAACCGCTTCCTTTCCACGATGTCTTCCCTGATTTCTTTTCAGCTGGAATTCCACCTGAAGCAAGCTTGCCTGATCAGTGCGAACAAGAACCTATTTACACGAACATGGTTGACAACGTCCCAGGTTTGGATCTTTATCAGCCTATCGTAATCGTAATTACCAGTTTATTTCAAAAACTAAGAATATTAGTTAAACTTAATATTTAGGAATTTTGGCCGAACTTAGCTAGGGAATTCTACTGAGCGCAGGCCTAACTATCGTCAAGGCCAATAATAATTAATAGCTGTTTGAAGCAAGCATAGAGCCGAAGCCGACCATAAAACAATATAATATTTAAAATACACTAAAAATGAGACGATGAACTTAAATAAAAAACGAGAAAACAGATTTCTTCTGAGGAGAATAAAAAAAACTTTTTGCGACTACGATCATAACAATTTAACGTCTTTAATTTGTCTGAATGCATCGATAAAATTTCTTGCAGAAGAGTTTCCACCACCGCCTCCCATTCGAGACAGTCGAACACCTCCGATTCCACCCGTTCCTACTGGTCCAAGAGATTCACCGCCTCCACCTTGTCCTCAGGAGTCTCCATCTCTCCATATCACACAAACAACTTCCATTGTTCCATCACATTCTGAGATTCCATCTCATCCTATCATTCAAGGACCCTCAATGCCTTCTGTGTCAACTGGTACCACTAGCATGCCAACAATGGCAGATGCTTCTTCGTCAGATCAGAAATACTCTGAACCTGAATCTACTTCAAAATCATCTCCGTCTGAGGTTCCATCTCATCCTGTCGTTTGTAGTCCTTCTATTCCTCCTATGTCATCTGGTACTACTCGCATGGTAACAACGGTAGACACTTCTCAATCAGATGAGAAATGCTCCGAACCGGGATCTACTTCGAAACCAATTCCAACAACTTGCCTGCTCGAACGGCGTCCCAAGAAAGTGGTAAGACCCTCTTCATTCTTCAATGTCCAGGAGAATGACCAAAACGTTCCTTTCAATGCTCTTTGCCTCTCCACTTTGCGCTACAAGTGGACCTTCCCTTACAAGGCTTACCATGTTTACCAATTGTTTAGCCCAGTATAACTTACCCAAACTTATTGCTTCGATTAATGCAGCTGCAACACGTCGAATAATATCAGTTCATTGAATGGAGTAAATTAATTTTTTTAAATAACTTAGGAAATCTATATGTTGATAGTTGACTGCCTGATGGTACATTTACCTTATATTGCAGGGTCTTGAGTCTCAGGTCTGGTACGCCGGTGACTGTAGTAAAGAAGAGGCAGATGATTTGCTGAGAAATGCGACAGAGGTAAGTAGCCGTTAATGATGGCTGACAAACAATGTCATTGATTCGTTGATTCATTCATCCATTCATCCATTCCGAAGCAATTCTTTCCTTCCCATCGACCCGTCCTTCCAGTCATCCATCCATCCGTCCATCCATCCATCCGTCCATCCGTCCGCCCATTCGTCCGTCCATCCGTCCATCCATCCATCCGTGCGTTTGTTGGTCCGTTCATCCAGCCGTTCGTTAATTAATTCATCCATTCATCGGTCCAACTTGGGGCCGTCTAAGATACCTACTTAGAAGCGCTCCCAGTCGAACTCCAACGATAAAGAACAAGTGAAACATCTATTTGAAAATGTCTCTTGACAATGAACGTAACTCGGACTGACTCCGAACATTTTTTTTATACAAATGTTGCTATTGAGATTACGCAAGATTTAGCATAGTCTAATCCGATTGTTTTATCAAATTTGCTCCGATCAATTCTATATCAAGGTTTATCAATTCTAATCTCTCATGACCAAATCTATTCTGATATGCTCAACTCTGATTGTGATTTATACAAATGCAGAAGAAACTGTAATCTGACTGTAATAACAATAATTGCGCCAATTTATATGGCGCGTAACACGGTCAAGACAGCTAGCAGGCGGGATAAGTCCTATAGAGAACAATTTTGTTTTTAACAGTGATTTAAAAAAATCAATTGGGGTGGAAAAAATGATATGCAAGACTGAATCTTCATTGTCTGTTTATACAGGATGGAAGTTTCTTGGTGAGGAAGAGTCAGAGAAGCGGTCAGCCATACACTCTCTGCGTTGTTCACCATGGTGGGATTCGAAGGTTTCCAGTTCGCCAGAGGAAAGAAGATGGACATTTCGCACTCGGAACACCGAAACCAGATGAAATCGTAATCACAATGCCATACAATACCATAAAACACAATACAATACAATACACTACATAAGAATACAACGTAGAATATTAGAATGCGGAAACACACGGTTCAGAACATTAGAACAGAATTTCATTACACAACACAAAACAATTCGAACACAATGCAATATTCTAATATATGCGGCACCATATATTAGAATAGAATGCAATACAATACGACACAAAAATTAGAATACAATGCAATACAATACAACACGAAAACATTAGAATACAAGGGAGTACAATACATCACAATACAATAGAATACAAAGAAGTTGGCCACAATTCAGAACAATGCAATTGAATGCAATACAGTATGAGCTATAATTGTGTATTGAATATGGGCTCGATAGCGCATTGGTCATTGTGTTGGTCGGTCAAGAAATTTGGTTGGAGATCTCTTCTCCGCCTATGCTGTGCAATATAATTGAATACAATACAAAGCCAAGCTGCTATAAAATAATATAGTTAATGGTCAGAGCCGCCAATACATTGCAGGTGTCACTCTACTCTGTTTCTTGAGAATCTCAAACTGCCATGTTTTGTTGTGGTGGGCCGGGAGCGCTTCGGAGTAGTCTACCTTGAAGAAGCGCAATATAAAACTTCGTAATAATAATGCTTTACATTACCTTTTGTAGGTTTTCTCGAGTGTTGAGGAAATTATCACTTTCTACCGGAACAATCCAATTGAATACGGAAAAGAACGGTTGAAGGTCACCTTGACAAAGGCTGCAACGGAATAACTCCAGCTGGAACTTCTGTACATAAACTAACCCGACAGATTTGATTAAACAACTGTGATTAGGCTCTGGCAATACACAATGCATATTTGAGAGGCTGGAGAGGGTCCACCGGGCGGCCGCGCGACTTATAGGGGGTGCGGGGTCACCAAGTCCGACCGTGTATCCCATTATATGCGCGAGGTCTTGCATTGGTTTCCTTTCCCGCAGTGCATCTCATTTAAGATTGCATCTTTGGTGTGGCGATGCTTATCAGGCTGGGCACCCTCTTATCTGTGTGAGCTTTACCTCCCCTTTCCACTTGCATAAGCCGCCGCGTACTGCGCTCTGCTGTCCATGGTGACTTGATGGTTCCTTTCAATGACTCTGCAACAATGCAGAGGTGTTCGTTCTCTGCGACTTGAAGAAAAATCATCCCCTCATCTTTATAATACCTATCTAACGGAATGACCATTACTAAAGATTTTTAATACTTTTTGTTTTCTATATATCTTTTTTTTCCCATGTGTGGTGTGTCACTTGGTTTTGTCATGAAGCGAATAATTATATATAATATATCCATACATATAAAGAAGAAAAGTATGTAGACTACAGGGCTTTTTTAACATGCAGTTCTACACAAAATCTGCAGTTCTAAATGGATTCGTGCAGTTGTAGAAGCACTTCCGTCACGTTCCGTGCAGTTAAAACTAGTAAAAAAGGCCATTTCCCTCAGATTGGGAGTAATTTACCATGGAGGATGAGAAAGGAGATAAGAGGATGTGCAGTTCTAAAAATTCCGTAAAAACAGCCCTGGTACTAGACTATGTAACTATATTTGTAGTTAAAATCTTCTGTTCCACGCGACCGATTGTTCCCAAACTTTACAAAAATGCTTCTTAGAACCCGAGAGGCCGAGAACAAACATAAGGGGGTTCGCGATCCAAAAATCTTACGTTTTCCTGAGTTTTAAACATTATAAATTTCTGTCCTATAGTCAACGCAGTATTTAAGACGCCATTTGTTTTCGAGAATCTATTTTTAAAAACCCGTAGACTTCAGCGTTGCCACTCTAAAAAGTTTTTTAAAAAAACAAGTTGGAGGGCCGAAAAACCCAAGTTAAGCAAATCTTCCGAAAATGTAAAGAATTTTCAGAATTTCCCGTCCGAAAAAGATTATGACTTTTTTTAGTCACCCGGCACAAAATCGTTCAAGAAATTTCCCGAAAATGTCCAAAATTTCCCGAAAATGTCAAAAGCAGTGGCGTAGCCAGTTATTTTTTCATGGGGGGGCAGTGGGGTGGCAGCTTAAAATGATGGGGTGGCTACCGTTGGCAATTAAAGCGTGCATCGGCATCGGTATATTGCCATAGACTATGTATTTTTAGATTTTTGATGTATTACAGTATTGGACATAATACGCATGCAAGCCTCACTAGCTTGTCTGTCCCACAGTGCACTATAGTGGCCTGTCCCACTTTCCCATCACCCACCCTATAAGAAGTTGTACAGGAAGTTGTATAAAAAATGAAATAAGTCAGAAATTATATAACATTCTTTAATTCTTTATCACTCGTAAAAGTAAAAAGTAAAACAAACGCAGGGATTGGGGGGCAGCTGGGGGGCAGCCCTCCCATTTGGGGGGCGGCTGCCCCCCTTGCCCCCCCCCGTAGTTACGCCACTGGTCAAAAGGCAACAAAAAACAAAATTCATCGGCAAATTGCTGAACGAACCCTCCCGAAGGGCGGGTGGGAGATGGATTGGGAAGACCGGTCACCGGATGGATGACGAACCCGCCCCTGCAGAGTCGGGCGGGAGATAGGTTGGGACGAAAAATTTGGATGGCGAACCCGCCCCACAGCGGCGGCTGGGAACTGGGTTGAGGAGAAAAACCTAAAATTTAATTTCACGGGAAACACCGGGCACCCCAGAGTAGGACTGGGTTGGGGTCAGTAGCGGCGCTAGGGGACTAGACCCATAAAAAGTCGATCCATTTTCCCCCATGTAAAAATGAAATATTTGCACGATTAACCCCTTTAGCCCATCCCCCCAATAACCTTGCTAGACCAGTTTGTCGGATATGTAAAAGGACCATTTCCCCAAGATTTCGAGTCAGAGCAGGTTAGAGACGGCATGCTGAGGCCCCATCGTTGGCGTACGCATCACGGAAGAGAAACCAAGAAGAAGAAGAAGAAGAAGAAGAAGAAGAAGAAGAAGAAGAAGAAGAAGAAGAAGAAGAAGAAGAAGAAGAAGAAGAAGAAGAAGAAGAAGAAGAAGAAGAAGAAGAAGAAGAGGAAGAGGAAGAGGAAGAGGAAGAGGAAGAGGAAGAGGAAGAGGAAGAGGAAGAGGAAGAGGAAGAGGAAGAGGAAGAGGAAGAGGAAGAGGAAGAGGAAGAGGAAGAGGAAGATGAAGAGGAAGAGGAAGAGGAAGAGGAAGAGGAAGAGGAAGAGGAAGAAGAAGAGGAAGAGGAAGAGGAAGAGGAAGTGGAAGAGGAAGAGGAAGAGGAAGAAGGGGAAGGGGAAGAGGAGGAGGAGGAGGAGGAGGAGGAGGAGGATGGCAGAGACAGAGACAGAGACAGAGAGAGAGGCAGAGGAAGTGATTCTAATGTGTCTGTAAACGTTTAAATTGTTTCATACCGGAGCTATATAAGCAGAAAGATAATGGATTCAGTTAAAATACTTCTCTGTTTGGCCACTGTCTTTCGCTATCACTAAACAACGTTAAACGTTGGCATAATAACAAGCAATACTAATTTCCAGCTTATTTGGCCCCGCAGGACTAGCTGTAGGCTGAGAAATGGTAAACCTTACCGTAAACGATTCTCGCAAGACGTAGTTGAACAACGACTATCGTGGCGGGTGCTGTTACCATGTGGACTCCGCCACTGGGTGGAGCGCACGCAAGACGCACTGCGCTTAACATTTACAAGTTATGCAGTAATCTTAATTAAACTTAACTATTAACAGAACAGATAGCTTTGTTTGTTTTCTGTATGTGCACTTGTTATAGCGCCCAGTCAAGCCCCCTACTTAGAGGCGCTCCCGAATGCAAGCGGACACTGCATCGGAATTTCACGCCGAAGCGTTGAGCAATTTCGAGTGAAGGACTTGCCCAAGGTCCCTACGCGGCGACTTGAGGTGGATTCGAACCTCGAACCTTCCGGCTTCAAGGCAACGACGCCATCACTACACCAACGTGCCCCGCAATTTGCAATAACACGGCGCTAATAGCAGCAGCCTACAAAACAATCCGCCCAACGGAGGCTCGAACTCGATAACTCTGGTACTCGACACCCGCGTCTTATCCACTGCGCTCCCGCTCCCCCCCCCCACCACCAATGACTAAGTCGACGACTTGGGGCTAAAGCGACTTGACTCGACTTGGCAGAAAAACAACCGACTTCCGACTTGATGTCGACTTCTGACATGGTAATAGTCATTTAACCTGGGGTTACGTACGATTGCTAATGCAAGAAGCCATGCCAATTTCGTCTGGCAAGCATTAGGCCTAATTTGATATCGACCTATTAATTAATGAGTATTGAGACCTCAACACTTGATGCATGAAACTGTTAAGATTCTATTAGGCCTAATTATTTTTCAGGATGTTTGTGTTTCAGTTTGTGATGCTTTAAAATGGGGCTATATTATAAGAGTAGCCTAGATAATGTGACGGCAAATTTCTGCCTATAGACAGAGTTTTAAACTTGCCCATTGTCTGCGATTATTCAGATTACAGTCTTTTAAAAAATTATTTTATGAATGGATCGGCAGACGGCAGTCGGCAGGAGACCGGTAAAATATCAGTAGGCTAAGTCTAAGTGTTTAGCAAAGACACGGGCTTCGATTTATACAAATGATTTTGCTGCCTTCTTGCGCCGTAGATCGTAGAAGTTAGAACTGGTACGTACATGTACGTAGGCCTAGGAGGCATTCATTGTTGTAAACACACTACAAAAGCTGATTAAATGCTGTTCTCACAATCATTGGTTTGAGGTGTGTTTGTGTCTCAAGTCGCTTAAGTCGACTTGTGATAAAAACAACTTCAAGTGACTTCTCTTTACAAAATTCAACTTGTGGTCGGTTGCGATGAGCAAAAACGACCCGAATCGACTTATTGGGGTCGACTCTCAATTCTAGAGATGAGTAACGATCTATCAAAAACAAAATAGTTATTTGAACTCGGACCTATAAAAACGGGTGTCTAATTCCTCGAGTTGAACCCTCAGCATAGCCGTTCATCGATATCGGTTATCCACACCCCTCTATCCCTACCCTTTTCTATACACAACAAACCACTTAGCAAAGCCCTCGTCTTATTTCCCCTACACGCTACCTCTACACGTCTGAGCCTTTCGCTTTGGTGCCGGGCGTCTGGAGCTGATATAGCGCCAGGGTATTGAATGGCGCCGATTAGACGATGTCTTGGAATGACAAAGCGGCTTATTGATGGGAAGAATATTTTGACATATTATGTGGCTGGTGGCATTTGAGTGTCTCTATTTGTGTGTTCGTTTCTCCGTCTGTGTGTTTGTATGAGTGCGCTCGCAGTTGTGAGTGCTTGTATTTGTGTGTTTGTCAGCGTGTGTATTTGTATATTTCATCACTGTATTTGTGTGAGTGGGCGTATTTTTACTTTTTTCTGCTTGCCTATGTGTGTTTGGTTGTAACCGTTGTATGTGTGTTTATAATATAATTATGTGTTTATATTATACGCTTGTTTGTATTTGTGAATGTTTTTCTCTGTTTTGGTGTTTATGCTGAGAATGTCACGAATTATCATTGGCCCTGTATATATATATATATATATATATATATATATATATATCTACATTGGTGTTTTAATTTGTTTTCATTTGTATGCATCCATCCAAGCCATCAGATTCTTACAGCTGTTGGCAGAATATCATGGATCGCGTCACCTATTGTGTGTGTGTGTGTGTGTGTGTGTGTGTGTGTGTGTGTGTGTGTGTGTGTGTGTGTGTGTGTGTGTGTGTGTGTGTGTGTGTGTGTGTGTGTGTGTGTGTGTGTGTGTGTGGTGTGTCACAGCACGTTCCTGCCAACTTTTGGACCAAGTCTTCACCTATGGTATAAACCCAGATTTTCTCTCCATCTTCCACCTCCTGACCTTCCTCCTTAACTTCCACCTCCTATCATACACTCTCTCCATCTTAATCCTCTTTCTCTTCTCTCCATTTAATCCATTCCACCCGTCATCTTCACATTCCCCTCCTCATTTTTCTCATTTTCTTTTCCCTCTCCCTCTCCTTCTTCCTTCTCATCTTCTTCCTCCTTCAATTTGTCTTCCTCATCATCCTCACCTTCCTCCCTCCCTCTTCTTCGTCTTCTCCCTCATCCCCACCACAGTCGCCCTCCCAGCGTCCTCACTCGTGTCCATAATGGCGACCCCTAATACAACTAACAAACGACATTTAATTAAATTTCCAGGGAGTCCTTGTCGATGGGAAAGGTAGACTCGTATACTCACCGTGTAGGGAGGTAGACGGTGCAAATGGATCGACCAACAGCAGCGAGCGAAAACTGACATCCTACCAACACAGCACACGAAATCAATTCGCACCCGGATTTCTCAGTCTGGCCGCAAATGTACAATCACATCGAATGGGATACGTCTATAGTTCAAAGATAATTGAAATATCGTGCATTATATTGGATATACACCCTTCAATTTAAATTTATATCGCGTATTTCCGGCAGATGCATGTACGCATGCATGTACACCAAACGCATGCATTCTTTGTAGTCATGTCCCGTCTCCCTCCCCCCTTCTCCTTGCGTGGGAGGGGCTGGGGCGGAGTTTGGATTGGGTGCGAAGTTGCAGGGCTTTTCTAACGTGCAGTTGTACACAAAATGTGCAGTTCTAAATAGATTTGTGAAGTTGTAGAAAAATGTAGAAGCACTTCTGTGCAGTTAAAGCTAGTTGAAAAAGGCCGTTTTCCTCCGATTTTGAGTAATTTACCATGGAGGTTGGTAAAGGAAAGAATGGGTTGTGCAGTTCTAAAAATTCCTTAAAAACAACCCTGGGAAGCTGGGTTGGGTTGTGGACGAAAACCACAATTTCTCGGAAATCGCCGGTCACCCCAGAGATAATGGGAGTGAAAGGTGGAGCGAGTTGGAGGCTGGTCTTGGGCGTGGCGAAAAACTGAAATTTACAGGGCAACGCTGGAGCGGTGGGGGACTGGGTGGAAAGCAAACCTAGATTTTTCGGGATGCGAGGCTTGCCACAGTTGATTCATATAGCGCTAATTAAAGACATACTCATCAACGTATCAATGAAGGGAACCTGGATTCTCCTAGTCTATCTCTGAGGCTTCACCTCGGATGGATGGACGGATCCAGATTTGACTGGGGCTTATGACAACAGAGGCTGTTGCATTCCAAAAATTTGTTTGGCATAATACAGCACTTATTCTTCACTTCTATAATGTATGGGTTAGTTAACTGGACTTTCAACTTGTGTAAATAGGAATTTTGGCAACGAATACAACAGCACTTTCTAATTTTTTTACTTATATGAGATAATGTAAGGTTAAAGGAGGTGTGTAAGGAACCGTTAAGATGGATTCATAGTTTAACGACATCCTTTGGCAACTAAGGCCGTTGCGGTCGACAGAAATTAGTTAGGCATTAGTACAGCTCTTTTGTAAGGAACCATCTGTCCCCTATACTTTCACTTGTAGGTCTATTGTAATAATAATAATTGTCGTTTAATCAACAACTTTGCAACTGCGTTGCTGGCCTAGTTAGCTACACCGGTAAGCGAGAGCGGCATTCGTCTGTTGGTTGCAACGGACTACGGTTCAAGCCCCGGGTTGGGAGTTGACACTCGGAGATTTAGATATCTCGGGCTAGCACGTGTGGGACGAAGGGGCGCAAGCTCCTGCGGAGCGACCTTGGACAAGTGGCTTACCCATCACTGTCTGTGAGGAAGGCAACGGGAAACCACCTCACTCATCTCATCCCCAGGGCCGTAAAGCCAATGAACCTGCCTTCGGGCAAAGCACCACCACCACCATCATCATCATCATCATCATCATCATCATCATCATCATCATCATCATCATCATCATCATCATCATCATCATCATCATCATCATCAATCTCGGTTGACAGACCGCGACCGGTTACAGTGTACAGCTATGCAGTTGAAACAATTCACAGTAACTCAGATTACAGAAAACAAAAATCTTAACTATACCAACTGAACAGACAGCCTGCAATACGTATTTACATAATATGTAGCAAAAGAAGATTTAAGAGAAATATGTAAGAAACGGTAGTAGGCCGTTGTTTGACGATTCTCTAGCATGACCAAGATAATTAGCGTGCCTCCTACTTATTCCATTCCTGGGACTGGCGAAACAGGCGTGCTAGTGTCGAGCTTATGAAAGGAACATTAGGCCTAGTTTAAGATGTTTGATGACGTCTTAAACACAGGGTGGTGCAGCATAAATGAACCAACTTTGCAGGCATATAACTCCGCCGATTCATGGAATTTATGTTTACTTCATGAGCCAAATTAAAGATATTTCACTCTAGTATAATTAGCCGTGAAAATTCGAACTGGTGCTAGTTTATAGGTTTTAATTGTATGCTCGGAACAGCGCTAGCCACAAGATTTTGTTGTCACCATCGACGTTATTATGGCGCCGTTTCCCCGGGATATTAACAAATCGTATCTTGCTGACACGCTCATAGACACGATCATTTTGGGTGTTTGTATACGAGTCTCTACCATGACTGTCTTCTTATCGCTAAACTAATTTTACCAACAGCCGTGCACTGCCATGTGCTGCTTCAGACGCCAGCCGTTTCTTTGCGTCAGTGTTGGAAAGCTGTTGGTCTTCGCGTCGACGAATAACCTTAGTTCAGTTTCTCCAATACGTTATACGGTGCTTCTAGGATTACCTATTTCGCGCTGAATTTCCCAAGAGATTTGCTTGTAGGGCCTACTCGGGTCATTGTCTTGACTGCCAATTTACTCGGACACACAAGCCTATATTCAAAGCCTTTCATCACGGCAAGGATTCAGGGGTGGAGTGGAGGGGTTGGAGGGGTTGGAGGGTCGGGGGTGGAGTTAGGGGGTGGAGTTAGGGGGTGGAAGTGGAAGGCTGGGATGAGCAAATTTTCCAGAAAACTCTAATTTCTCTGGGCGTACCGGTGCAGGTCGGAGTGTGGTGGGTGTGGTGTGGTGGGACGTGACCGGAGCGGGTCGAAACCTAAATTTCCCTGGCAACGCCGGGTACCCCAGCTAGTTTAACATAAATAGGCCTACATTAATGTCGACAGCAAAAAATAATAAAATGTAGTAGTGATGAGGCATTCAAGATAATCATTCATGTATTTTAGGAACAGCAGAGGGCCCGGAATAGAACATCGTAGCACACCGGCGCATATTATGTAAGATAGTTGCGAAACATGCTCAATGAAACACCATTATTATGACACGAATCTATTTCTGACCTAAAAATTACACTATTGATACAGTTATATAGCTTTGGTGAAAGGCATTTTAGTGGTGTCTAAATACAGCCACGCATTATCTCTGCAGTCGCTCACCCATGGTTCGTTGTGCTTACTAAAACCTGTGAACTGTGTCATCTGCCTTAGTTTAAAAAAATGCATAATTGCAATGCCACTTGTTTTACTTACTTTCCATTGTTCCACGATGCCAATCCTATAATGGGCGTCTTGAAGCACGGGTCCTAAGACGCCCAGCTTGACAATATCTCCTTTTTTAATTTACCCAAACGATCTTATTGAATTAACTTCCACGATTGCTACAATTGTTTTATTAACTATCTCTCTTTGCATTGAGGTCAAGCATGCACTTCTCATGGAATCCACACAGAAGAGAAGCGCATCTTGGAGCACTCTCCCCTACACTTTGAGTCGTCTGGGGGTACTAGCAACCAATCCTCCGCGTGTGGAGCCTGAGAGGCTAAGAGACGAGCCCATTCAGTCAAGGGCAGCATCCGCAGACTCGTGCAGTGTTGCCCAGGCATTACTGGTCCAGAGGCTGCCCCATTCTCATTGATGGTGATCTGATGATCCGGATGGCCGATCGGATCCCGTAGGTGCATGTTGAATTGTTGATCAGGCTTTTAGAGCTGTGTCCATTAGATCGTCCGGGATGTCAGCTGATTCTGGTGGCACTATGTTTGCCTGGAGTTTGCTAGTGCTCGCAGCAGATGGTAAGAAAGCAGAAAGTGCCAGCGTTGCAGCACAGCGTATTCCAAGGTCACCCTTTACCGGAAGGGATGCCGGAAGCTAATTCTCGTCCGGTAGCTCCACGTTCAGGATACAAGTTTTGCTCGATAATTCTGTACAGCTTTTAACATTCGTATGAATAATGGATCAAATTAAAAAATCACTCAATCTAAAAATTGAACTGTTCAAGCTTATATATAGATTCATTGAAAACGTTTCAGTGGTGTCTAAATACAGTCACGCATTGTCTCAGCTTTTCATCGATGGCTTGTACAGTTGTACTTACTAAAACCTGTAAACTGTGTTATATTTAGCACAGATCATCAGTATATCCCCCCCCAAAGTCTTACCTACACCTCACTGCGGTTGGGGAGGAGGGCGGTTGAACAACCAAGTAGGAGATCGCCTGGTGAGGCTTTGCCATCAGGAGAGAAAGCTGAAGAACTTCGTAGGCGCTACTCGTCGTAAAACAGGCTCTTCGTGCAATAACCCTGAAAGAGTTGGCCAACGCAGGCGGCAGTTGTTGGAAGGACACCTCAGGGAGAAAGAGGTAAAGAAGACCCACCGGCCTCCTTACCCTACCAGGAGAGGATTGGTCACCACCTGGGAAAAGACCAAGACGCTCTTACTGATGACGATTGACTTAACGTCAGGGAAGATTTGATGGAGATGAATTTTAGCACGACAAGAGCAAAGGATCTCATGAGAAATAGACAAGTCTGGAGAAGTCATGTAGGAGCCTCATCGCTCGACTGACGGAAGAGAGCAAAGATGAAGAAGATCAAAATATCTCTTCTCTTTCTCAATGCGTGAGACTAGCGCTGTCAGAGAACGAGTAACGGCGAAGTTGCGAACGCGCAGCATTTGAATCGGGTCTATCTAAAACCCCTAAATACAGGGGCGGATCCAGGGGGGGCCAATCCGGCCATGGCCCCCCCATTTCAAATCACCATGGGACGTGGCCCCCATCCATGGTGACCGAAAAAAATTTTTTGGGGTGTCAGCCATGCACAGGAGAATTAATGTATAAATGTAATTAAAACCTATAATAAAAATAATGTATAAATGTAATTAAAATCTAATCTAAGTCTCTCACGCAATTGCATTGCCTTTATATAAAGCATCGAAATGAAACAATCTTTCAACAGTATCCAACTATGATTTATGGCATGCAATGTATGTTATTCGTGTATATATTCGTAGTAAATTGTAAAAACATTAACACCAATAAACACAAATATAACTAAGTACAACTAACTATTAATTACAAATCAAGTTAACACTAACAACAGTTTTTGGGATGTAATTTATTTTTTGCAGATGACAAAAAATTTCAGGGCGAAACATGTTAAGTTTTGAGTTTAGTCTATATGTGCAAGAAAATGCGGTGAATGATAACACATGTTTACTCCTTGTTTTTATTTATATCTTACTATATTTCATTCAGTAGTGGGAAGTATTTGATTTATTCTAGTCCTAAAAAGTCATCAGTTTTTGGGAAGCGAAACTGAAAACTTTTTTTTAAATTTCGCACGGAAGAATAAAAAGTTGTCGCTCTTTTTAGACGAAAAATTAAACACCTTTTTTAAGATTTCGCACGGATGACTACAAAAGTCATCAGCTC
This sequence comes from Lumbricus terrestris, assembly GCA_949752735.1. NCBI lineage: Eukaryota > Metazoa > Annelida > Clitellata > Crassiclitellata > Lumbricidae > Lumbricus > Lumbricus terrestris. The sequence goes on along the minus strand of OX457047.1, from coordinate 8,069,386 downwards.
TTTGGGAAGCGAAATTAAACACCTTTTTTGAAAATTTCGCACGGAAGACTAAAAAGTCATCACTCCTTTTAGACGAAAAATTAAACACCTTTTTTAAGATTTCGCACGGATGACTACAAAAGTCATCAGTTCTTTGGGAAGCGAAATTAAACACCTTTTTGAAAATTTCGCACGGAAGAATAAAAAGTCATCACTCTTTTTAGACGAAAAATTAAACACCTTTTTTAAGATTTCGCACGGATGACTACAAAAAATCATCCGTTTTTTTAATTCTAAATTGAACACCTTTTTTGAAAATTTCGCACGGAAGACTAGAAAGTCATCACTCCTTTTCGACGAAAATTTAAACACCTTTTTTTAGATTTCGCAGGAATGACTACAACAAGTCATCAGTTTTTTTATGCGAAATTAAACACCTTTTTTGAAAATTTCGCATGGAAGAATGAAACGTCATCACTCTTTTTAGACGAAAAATTAAACACCTTTTTTAAGATTTCGCAGGGATGACAACAAAAGTCATCAGTTTTTTTAAATTCTAAATTGAACACCTTTTTTTAAATTTCGCACGGAAGACCAAAAAGTCATCACTCTTTTTAGACGAAAAATTAAACAACTTTTTAAAGATTTTGCACGGATGACTACAAAAGTCATCAGTGTTTTGGAATGTGAAATTGAACACCTTTTTTGAAAATTTCGCACGGAAGACTAAAAAGTCGTCACTCTTTTTAGATGAAAAATTAAACACCTTTTTTAAGATTTCGCACGGATGACCAAAAAATGTCATCAGTTTTTTTTGGGAAGGAAAATTGAACACCCTTTTTGAAGATTTCCGGCGGATTACTTAAAAAAGAACATCTAGTTTTCGGGAAAGAAGTTTTTAAGTAAAGTCTATATTTATTGAGACCTTATGGCACTCTTATAAGCACTGAAAAGTACAGCTATTTTGTTAAGATAACAGCTTAAAATGCTACAATTGCAATGTGAAAATTCAAAAAGTTTCTGGTGGGGAGGGGCATATCCCCTCCCCACACCCCTCCCCTACCACTCTCGGCGCTGCGCGCCTCATAATTGTCTTCAGACGGTCAATTATCTACCCCTCCGGAAACCTCAATTTCCCCAGAGGTGGGGGCTAAATTAAACTCTGGTTTCGGCCAAAAACGACTAAAAAAGTTCATCAGATTTTTCAGCGAAAGATCAACGAAAAATTTTCCGACCCCAGCCCAAAAATTTTTTGGCCCCCCCCTTCGAAAATTCCTGGATCCGCCCCTGCCTAAATAGGCTACAGTTTCAAAATCCATGGGTTAAACAAGAGGCTCATAATAGTAAATAATAATAGCACAGATTACGACAATGTATATATTATAGCACGGAATAGCACACGGTCATGACGTCACAAGGCACGACCCTAAGGTCGCCTGGTTGAATCCACCGCCAAAAATAAAAAGATTGGTACCCATTCTAGGCCGACAGATCATCTCAACGGGTCCCCAGAGGGCAGGGTGAGATTTGAGGCTCAACCACCCTACAGTCTTTCTTAGTACCCATAGCGAAATCTTCATTGAAAAAACATCCCAACTCCACAAAAAATCAACTTGTGACTCTCTCAACTCATTTTTTCCTGTAATTCTCATACTGCCAGAGTGTGAACAGTAACTAATTAACATTTTCACCTGTGACATGCAATAAAGTTGGTATTTCATTTGTATACATTCAGATAATTATTTAACCATAACAATCAGCTTCTGAGTATAGTCCCCTTGAAGAAGCGCTATATAAATTCTTGAATGAATCAGACACCCCAAACGAAATATTATATGCATTTAGTTATCAAATAACATTAACTTATTGACATATTTTAACCGTCAACTAAGAGCAATGTAGCAATTTTATTTTAAGGCCAATTTATAAACTATGGACATATTTATTTAAAGAGGTGTTTAAATGTCAGCAAACAGCGGATACTTTGTTCGTGGGCTTTTATGCCATTGATGGCCGGTGTCTATACTCCGGATGACTTGGATGGAGATCCGATACTGGGATGCCCAACAAGGTAAGAGCATCTGAGTCATGTGCAACATCACTATCATTGATTGGACGTTGTGACGAGGTTCTTCCAGCGAATCTGGTTTCATGCTGCGCCTGCCCGCAAGATAATATTATTATTATGGTCGTTGTTTAAAATAAGTTACTTTCCATGACTTCACTAACCTCATAGTGGCGCTTTAAAATCTGATGGTACGAATACATTACACCAACATTCGTGAAAGGAACTGCCTTAGCGTACAGTAATAGTTTACACACCATTTTCAACGGCTCCAAACTTAGTGATATAAGCTTATACTGCTTATAAGAAGTACCTTGCTCTTAAGTGCTGTAATACGCCGAGCAAATTTCTGTCCAGGGTCACGGCCTCTGTTGTCATAGACCCTGGTCAAATCGGATCCATCCATCCATAAGCTGGGTACGGCCACAGTCGTTGGGTGGTTGCAATATTGTTAATATTCGCGGTAAAATGTAACTTTATATGAAGGTTTGTCTGTCTGTCATAGTAGCCGCCGATTTGGAATCTTATTCTGCAAGATGAGCTTTGCCACTTGCGGAGACGACGCTTGGCAGAACGCACCGAATTGTCGTAGAGCGCTTTGTACCGAATGTTCTCCATCCAGAGATTATGTAGCACCGGCAATTACGACGTCGTCGTCGTCGCCGTCGTCAACAGCATCGCAATAAAAATTAATTGATCGTTGCTCGTGGAATGGCGACGGATTATTCAATCCGTTGTCGGAGACAACAGACAACACGGAGCGACGTGAATTGGCAACAGCCTGCCTGCTCGTCGAAGATTGTGCCTGGCGCCTCATAAAGGACGCTGCTGCTGCTGCTGCTGCTGCTGCTGCAGTGATGTGGATAAATTTTCTCGATAATTTTTTATCATCATAGATGGCAGCGCTAGTGGACTGAGACCGGAGCGTGCTGTTACCTGGTACAAAGAGATTAATTAAGGAAATAATTAAGAATATTACGATCTATTTGGAACGTCTGAGGGAAGGTTCATTGAGGTCAGTACTGTGGACAGGTAACACGATAATAATTATGTGTGTATCCAGGCAAAGTACTATAATGTAGTCGTATGTATGCATGTATTGGTAAATTTCTATGGATCTATGCATGCATGTAAAGGGTGGGCCAAAAAAGAGTAATCCCCTCCGGATTTTTGCCAGTATCTTGGCCAGCAATAAGAATTTTAAATCAAAGTTTACGGGTTTAAAGACAATTCAAATCTACGTAAAATAGCCAAATTTCACCAAGAACTTTCAAACAGAACAAAAGTTATATCACTGTAATGTAGTGATCTTTTAGTGAGCCTACCCACTTTTTTGACGATCCAAAAAGGTGACGCTTCAAAAAGTAACAAAAAAATGATTTTACTATGTCGCGTCTCAAATGATAGCAATATTGTTATCAAGTAAACTTGATATTGCTTCACATCTTGTGTTTAATGTGTCCACCACCAGTGGTCACTCCTGGTCTCAGTCTCCTTGTAAAGTTCTTCATGGCGTTGCTAATGTGTTCAAGAGGTAAATCTTCCCTTTATCAACTTCAGTGCGACCATCAATTCTCTTACCACTCTTGGTTTTGGCGGCAGATTGTTTTTCGTGCATAGCTCTCCACACTTAATATTTAAGTGTATCGGGTAAAACTCTGGAGATTTGTGGGAGGCTTTTTGTTCTTCTCGATGAATCTAGTACAACAATCTTGAAACGTATAATTATCTGTATTATATATGCACCCACTACAGGCTATGTATGCTGGCACACGTATGTATCTGAACTACTTAATTCGCATTTTGGGTCCAGCGAAAATCACCATAAGGGCATGATAAGGCAATAATTTTGGATCACAGTACAGAAATGTAGGATAATGCAAAGTTGTGAGGTTCGATGAAGCATTGTAAGGTAATGTAATAAAGGCAAGACACACATTGTAAGTTAGAAACGTGAACATCAAAGCTATAATAATTATGCCTAAGCTTAGATCCGATCAAATCAGACTAGATTCTTAAGTCCGATCAAATCAGGTCGAATCAGAAGGCGGATTACAGACATATACCCCAGGTCAACAGTTCACCTAATAACTGCTTGCGTTCGATAATAATTTCCACCTGAAATCCTCTTGAATTTGTCAATCCACGCAACATATTAACCAAAGCCTCAACGCTGCATGCGCCAAGTCACCGTGCGATGAAATCGTCGTCATTTTATTGGCTGATGAAGTGATGATACGAGGGCGTTGTGAGTGCTACGGCAGCCAAAGCGCCTGCGTGTCGATATAGCGCTGCTTTATAAGTGTCGGGTCTTACCTTGCTCGCAGGCAGACTTACAACAGACTGGTAACGCGTTGGTCAGTTTTGCTGCGCGATTTGTCTAGTGTGAGTTTAACGGTAGGCAGAACGTCGTTTTGAAAAGTTATTCTGTTTGGAGTTGCTTCTGCTATGATCGAAATGAAGGTGAGGATAATTTTTTCTCTACACTAATCAATGATAATCATTGATATGCCCTTCAAGTGCTGGTCAACTAAAACATTGCGAAATTTTCATATTTCAACCTCGAGAGTTTTCATATTATCAATAATTAATTTGTTATCTGTGGACTGTGTATTCTTTTTAGTTACTCTGAAAATAATATCATCAGTTTTAGAACGGGTTGCTTGCTTACTCCAGCTTAATCAGATCATAAGATGCATGAAATAAAAATGCATGAAAGTTGTCCGCAAATATAATTTAACGAAGCTGTGCGACGAATTGAAATTTAGGAAGGTCGACGATGTAAATTAAAAATAAAAAGGGCCAAGGATTGACCCTTGAGGGACACCTCGTAGAATAAGTTGGACAAGATAGATTATCATTAGCCCACACAAATCCTGCTTTGATCAACTCAATGCACAACTGCTTCACGGGCGCCTATTCTGTATTAATTAATAAGTCTTTAAAAAGAGAAAATAGTTTCATGAGTTACAATTCTAGTCATTTTCAACATTATAAGTGGGCGTTGAGCCGGGTTTATTGAGATATGCCGTTGACATTGATAAAGAAAACACTTTTGAGCAGTTTGGCTGCTTTTTGTGACAAATTCCTTTAAAAGACTTGAGTGGCAGTGAAATCAGTGACGCATTGGTCGATCGCACCATCTTGTACCTGATGGATGAATGGTGATTAAATGAAAATGACAAATTAAAAAGATCTGTATGAACCGATTTGAATCATCAAATCATCAATATCATTGGGCTCAATGTCCGTGAGAGTCCGACTCCACTCTCTGTCTGAGTCTGTCTCGCGTCATGCTGCCCAGCTTCAACCGGTCCGGTCAGCAGGTCTGCTCCATACCATTAACATCTTGGAGCAGCTAGACCACCTTGTCTAAATGAAGAGAATATTGGGAGAGAGGCATGAAGGACAACCTGGGTCAATGCCCGTATGTGTCCCACGCTCTCCCCCGACTCTCTCCACCGGTCTGTTCTGTACATGTCTACTCCACATCATGACACCTTGAAGCATCTGGGTCGCTCTGACACTTGCGTCGTGGTTTTTGCGGATTTCAATCGTCTTGGTCTTTTACTGCCAGCGTATCGCCACCCATCTGGCAAATCTTCCTCCTTTTGTCCGGGCTTATATATAGGACCGGCACAGGGAAGGTGTTGGTTCCCTGTGGCGGAGGATGGATGCAGTTTAACGCCGTGCCCAGGACGGAAAAGAACCTTTTTAAGGATTTAGTTTCTATATTAGAAGCGTTCTTTAGCTCATGGCAAATGTCGAAGAATAGCTGAATTGGGTGAAAATGACAAATTAAAAAGATCTGTATGAACCGATTTGAAGGTGTCGAAAAATGACTAAGTTTATATGAAATATTTTTCCGGTGAAAATGACATATTAAAAAGATCTGTATATATGAACCGATTTGAAGGTGTCGAAAAATAACTAAGTTTATACGAAATCTTTTTCACTGGAACCCATTGACGCCGACAAGAGCATAATGTTTGGCTAAAAATAAAAAATTCTGAATTTTTCTAGAATTTTAAGTAACTTGCTGTTTTAAATATTGTTAATGTGACTGAGTCGAATTGTGTAACGCTATCTTATGGCATCAATGGCTGTTGACATCAATATATCTACATTTCAAACCGTTCCATATTATACATTCTGTGCAATTTGAGTCAGAATCAAAAGAATTTTATTGTTATTCCAAAGTTTTTCGTCGTCTAATGGCATCGTTGATGTCCTCTGTGTGCCTTCCCATCTTTCCATTTACTCGATCCATTCCGCCATTAGCACCTTTGAACGGTGCATATCTGAGCTCGACCTCATTGGTTTTTTGCGACGGACAAAGAACAGACCCCATAAACCCTTAGCTCTTGCGGGCTGGCCACCCTGACACAACCCTGGTGTTGGATCAACATTTTCAGATAATATACACTGCTGTGCAGCAACTTGTGACAATTTCCACCGTTTATTTTGTAGACAAAACAACGCAGCTCCCACTTCATAGTCGTAGCACATATTTAATTAATTTCATGAAACATAAAGATTCCGTATAATTTTCAAGCGGTCATCTCCCACATGCCAATCCAAGAGCAAATGGTTTGATTTTCATTAACGTGGAATATGTCAGAATTCAAACAATAAGTCATTCCATTATTTTCACATTCGTTTATAGATTATCAATAATGCAAAAGCATCGATGTCACACAGCTTTGTTTTTTTTATCATTCACAACTAATTTACTTATTCTAAAAGTATAACGAAATCCTCTCTCATTGTGCTGTCGTAATCATAATCATGTTCATAATCGTGATCGTAATCTACAAATTTCTAGAGCGCCACACGAAACCAAACGCAGGGCACCATTTTATTCACGAGCGCTGTGCCAAATCAGAAGGGTTGTCCAAAAGAATATAGCCCGATGGAAGTCGTAGTCCGAGTACCAAAGAATCAGTGGCTCTAAACTAAACAAATACGGGGATTCTTGTGCATGCCCTTGTCACTAGTGGAATGGATCACTGCAGTTTAATACTTGTATAGGTTTCCGCCTGCATGGCTAATAATTTGGCGCCTTCGTCAAGTTCTGATGTACAGCTACTCGACACATCGACCGCTTTAACCTTCATCCTACCAACACATTTTACATACGTTGTTTACCAACTGGGGTCCGAACGGACCCCAATCATATATACATACATACTTGTATATATTAGAGTGGTCCAAAAAGACAAAATGTCGAAAATTAATTTGGGTCATATATGTTCTTGTTCCATTCACTTCAAATAGTATTTGAACCAATGTTGGTGTCATTTGAAGAATATCTAGGGGTGACTCAATTTTGAACGATAATTTTGTTTCTTCGAAAATTTCGTCATAATGTAATATATTTGCATTTATGACCCAAAAGTGTTTTGAAACAAGACTGAAAGCAAATCACTATTTAGTGTTAACTGTTTAGTAAGTTCCTAGGTAATAAGATCGCCATTAAAACAAGTCTTTATTGATATGTTCCTCTAGAGAAACTTTTATGGCTCCGGAATGGCTTGACAAAGGTATTGCCTTCGATTCTCGACTCTTGTCACAGAAGAGTTGAATATCTGGATGAAAGCAATAACTTTTTCTGCGCTGTGGGCCTAATTTATTACTTTAATCTGCCTGGCTTTGTCTTTCAATTTGATATAAATTGAATGCAACTGCCAAAGTGTGATGGCGTCGAGAGGAAAGCCTAAGCCTCATTCGCCAGCCACTTGCTGGCAATGATCATATGTCTTCGGCTTGCCACATAATGATTCCAGTGGATTTCCAAAGTTCAACATTTTGCATTCAATTCCGTTTGATGCTATATTCTTTTCAGAACATTTGAGCTTCGTAACCAAGGTGGTCCTTGCATTAAATCACATCAACGTGGGTTCAAAAAGACCAGGTGTCTCTTGAAAGAGGTTGTGGCAGCATTCTGCACAACATTGTTGCAAATATTAAGTTCTGACTAGTTGAACAGTGTCAAATAATTGTTTGGAGCTCTCTCTTGTCCAAGCAAGCTTCATGACCATAGGCGCAACCACCCTATGGGACCCACGGGACGCGTCCCCCCAACTTTTGAGTGGTCCCATTGACTTTATCATTATGGTCCCCCCCCAACTTTTAGGACGTGTTTCATTTGGTCCCCTCCAACTTTTAGGACGTGATTGCGCCTATGTTCATGACCATATTCCATAGAAAAGAGAAGCAAAAAGGCTGACATTAGATCTGTTAAAACTTTTTCATCCCAAATGCGGAGAGTCATTTGATTTTTGAGGATTTTGCTAGAAGTTGGTGAGCGGTGTTGCATGGTGTACTGCCCCAGAAGCTGGAAACGAAATTGCACTTCTCCTCTCAAACACCTATCAAGAAGGATGACATGCGATAATTGCATAAGCTCGTTGTAATCTTCACGTTGGTGTTGGTTTTTCACATAAATCGTTTGAACGAGCCCAGGGCTTTTTTTAACGTGCAGTTGTACACAAAATGTGCAGTTCTAAATGGATTTGTGCAGTTGTAAAAGCACTTCTGTCACAAGTGCTGTGCAGTTAAAACTAGCAAAAAGGTCATTGACATCCGATTGGAAGTAATTTACCATGGAGGATGGGAAGGGAAAGAAGGGGTTGTGCAGTTCTAAAAATTCCTTAAAAACAGCCCTGAACGAGCCTACATCTGGACCCCTGGTTGTTCCGAGGGTTGTGGGAGTAGAGAAACCACTGGATTTCATAGATGCGAGCACACAGCAGTGGCTCCTCATTGAGTGTCTGTTAGATAAGTGTACACTGTACAACTGTACATGTGCAAGTCTTTTGAGACCGTTTTATCAAATGCAAGCCCATATATACTCTGCTACCGATTCCGATCATCCGACATTTGAAGACAGGCATTAACTTGCTGTTTTCAATTCTCTAATAAACTTGGAAACTACAAGAAACTTTTCTCTCCAGCTCCAGAAACACTTTCAGAATGGTCTAGACAAATTCTAGTTAACGTTTCCCATCGCTGTGCAAAGGAGAGGTACCTCGGCTGAATAAAAATCCTGTTCAGCTGCAGCCTTAGCGTGCGTGTGGCAATTCTAATGCCAGAAAAAAATGTTCAAGTTTGAGTCACCTCCAAATATCATCGAATTCTTCTAATTTTTGGCATGTAAGCTCCCTTGGTGTATAGGAACAAGGACACCTGTGACCCAATTTGATATTTGAAATTTTATTTTTTTACATGGTAAGCTGGACCACTCTAGTATATATACACACAAACATACATATATAATTGCATGTATGTATGTATATATGTTGTCTATGCATGTATGTATGCATGTCTGTCTAAATGCATGTATGTATGTATGTTTGTAGGTAAGTATGTATGCATGCAGTGGTGCATGTATGTACAATATGCATGTAAATGTAATATTATGTATGTGCCTGTGAATGTATGTATGTATGTATGCATGCATGTACATGTATATGTATCATACATACATACATACCAACATACATATATACATACACACATACATAATGTATATATGTATGTACTTACATACATACATAATACATGCATGCACATGTATGTATTGTATGTATGCATTTATGTATGTACTGTATGTATGTATTGCATGTAAGTGCCATACATACAATACATACATACATGTATGCATGCATGATACATACATATACATACATACATACATACATACATACATACATACATACGTACATACATACATACATACATACATACATACATACATACACACATTATGTATGTTTGTATGATGATGTTTGTATGTATAAATTGCATGTATTGTATGTATTGCATGTATGTATTGTATGTATGTATTGTGTTGTATGTATGTATGTATGCATGTATGTGTGTATGTATGTTAGCAGTATGTATGCATGAATGTCTATATGTATGCACGTATGTGTGAATACCCAAATCATCCAAATGTATGCATATACATATGTATGTATGTAAGCACGTTCGCACATACATACATACATGCATACATACAAACATGTATGCATACACACACATACATACAAACATACATACATTCATGCATACATCAATATGCATATATATGATGAGCAAACAATTGTCAAACATGCAGGTAGTCGTGCATGAATGTATGCATGTATGTTTGTATGTATGTATGTATGTATGTATGTATGTATGTATGTATGTATGTATGTATGTATGTATGTATGTATGTATGTATGTATGCTTGTATGTATGCTTGCATGTGTGTGCATAATTGCATGTATTCGTGCCTGAATATATGTTAGTATTCAGCATGCATGCATGCATGTATGCATGCATGTAGTTTTGCTTTTATGTGCATACATTCGTGATAAATGAATGTGTGCATTTATGTTTGTATGTATGATTGTGTGTATGTTTGTATGTATGCATGCATGTATTTTTTGGGTTATGTACATAAATAACATTACCTTGACGAATTGTCCTTTGAAAAACAGTACTAGAACCAAAATCTTGTAGTGCAGAGTTGCAGAAATCCAGCTCTGCATTGGCTATAAAGCTCATGCGTAAGCTGTTTTACGTTGGGGTCCGTTCGAACCCCAACAGAATTTTTTTTATTAAAAATTCAAAATAATTTTTTTCAAAAAGAAACTACAGCACATCATGTAGGACAGACCTATAGACAAATTCATAAAATGCCGACTTTTAATCATTTATGGAAAAAAAATTGCACAGCAGTTTATGTGCTTGGGGTCCGAACGGACCCCACTTGGTAGGATGAGGGTTAAACAAAATAATATGTTCCTGGCTCTGTCTATATGCGATGCATTTTCTTCACTGGCTTCTCGTTCTCAATGCATTTTCTACCTATTTCCTGTTCGTGTTTGACGGTGCCTTCTTGCTATGCCCTATGATCTTTGTCGACCTGTCTCTGACCTCGCAGCAAGATACGCTCTTCGGCAAAGGAGAGTTGTTGGTTCCGCGAGCACACTTCTGATTATTTTCGATTATGGATTCCGCCATTTGGATTAGTCTCCGATTAGACATGCGACTGATGTTGGGTTAAACTCGACTGTCTTATTTAAGGCTCTCATATTACTTTTTTAATCTGTGGCTGGGAGTGCCGCCTAATTGGTCTTTTGGAGAGCTACTATATAAATTCTCCAAATGAATCAATGAATGAATAGTACTTTTGCCGTTGAAATCTTTAAAAAAAGAGAATCGTCTTCTGCCAGTTCCTTTAATTAATTACAGAAAAACAAAATCTACGAGTGATTGATAGATACAGATTTGATGAGGGCTTATGACAACAGAGACCGCTGGCCTAGGCTAAAAATATTTGTTTGTCATAATACAGCACTGGAAGGGTGAATGCTACACACTAACCGAAGCGAGACACAATTTCCACTTATAAGTTTTTTTTCTAATATTAAAAGAGGTGTCGAAACTATCGACAAAAATTGAAATAGTACAGATTTTGATTATAGTAGTTTCAGATTACGACAATGCGTGATAACAAATAACGCTAGTGTCACCCTCCTCCCTCATCCAGCGTTGAGTCTGGCACTCTAACGGTAAGGCGCGGACGTGCACTGGCGGAGCATGGATTCCGACTGTGTCAGCATTATTATGGTGTAGGGGTATGTTCCGTGCCTTGGAGCCGGAAGGTTGCAGGTTTGAATCCACCGCAAGCCGCTGCGTGGGGACCCTGAGCCTGCAAGTCCTTAACTTGCAATTGGCCGTGCGCTTTGGCGTGAAACTCCGATTCAGCGTCCTCACTGTAGTCGGGAGCGCCTCTTAGTAGCATGCTTGAAGGATCGCTATGACAAGTGCTCATACATGGTACTACATACATATCTTGCATCTGCAATGCGCACTCTTCTTTCACTGGCTTCGCACGGATTTCCATGGAATCGAACAAGAAATAGTAGCAGTAGTTTGAGTTGTTCTAAACGCTGTTTCATCGCTTAGATGACTAGCGCCAGTATTCGTTGCCAACAATGCCAAGGCGCAGGTGTGGCACCACCGGATGTGATAGAACTCAAACCATTTTCAGATATTTCGTGGCATTAACGATGACTCTGTAACTATGTTATTGCTCGTGCAGATTGTGTATGATTGTAACGCGCCTCTAGACCAATTTATACGACTGGTTATTATACTTAAAAGAGGTGTTGAAATGACAGCTGGTAATTTACCAATCGGGTTCTAGATGCTGCTAAATTTCGGGATCTACATTGAATAAATACTCTTGATTAATTTAGAAATAAGTCAAAAGATTTGCCCTCAAAATAAACCTAGTTTCGGGTACCCGTGGCGACTGGATGCGTATACTATAGCCTACTTCAACCGGACACCGATTTCTGGACAACTCATCTGATGTGACGCAGAATTTTTGAAGAAACTAGTTCTTTGTGGCTAGTTTAAGAGTAGCGTTTTAGTGAAGGAGCTGCGTAACTAAACGCAATTTGAACTTCGAAAGCGACGCCGTTTGTTGAATATATACTCTAACCTAGTTTGGTCTTCAACTGGGTCAACCGGATGTCACGTGAATCAATTCCCCATTGCGGTGCCTTTGTTTCGGTTCAGCTTCCGCCGATCCCAGAATTCACAGCTGCACCGCACGCCACCTGGAGGCAGGTTTTAGATCGAGTGAAAGCCTTTCGACATCTAGCGAGAACGTCGCGAACTTTTCGATTTATTGCAAGATCCGCATATTATAACTTGTCTCATTTGATTATCCAAGCCGGACTGACCTGTGGGATGACCGTCTACGTTTCGCGCATTCGCAGTCTGACTTCCGGTGTCTTAGCTTGACAAGGAGTAGATAATTATTTGAGAAGTCGGGATTTCTGCCGATTGCTTACGATGATCATGAATTGACGGATGTATTTATTTCCATGCGACGCTACATATTTTATATGTCGTTACATGATTCTCCACACCTGATAATATGGTGGCATGATGTGATCCATGCGACATGCTTTGATCCATAATGACATTCTTCGATATACGGTCACATGATTTTATACCTGATGACATGATTTGATCAACGGGGACAATCAACTCCGGTCCATGGTATCATGCAGAGGCGTTCGTTCTCTGTGGTTGGTCCAACAACCTGGAAATGGACTTCCCTTGACTATGCAACACATCCCAAGCTGTTCTCAATTTCACAAACTGTTGAAGACTGTTTTGTTCGCTTGATCTCGGCCGGGAGCGCCTCTGAGTAGGTACATTGAAGGGGCGCTATATAAATTACTATTGATTTATTGATTGAACTATACAGTGACAAAGAGAAACAACGGCATCGAACGAAATTAAGCATTGAGCCCTTAGCCAATATACAATAGGTAGCAAGCATTCTGTGTCCATCATTGGACAGAATTCGATTCTGACCAAATTGGCTAACGACGCGAATTCTATAATCACGATTTAGCAGTGATGGGGTAGATCCACATTGTTTAACGACAGCGTTTGTTTGTACGTGCACTTGCTATAGCGCCCCTTCAAGCTCCTTACTCAGAGGCGCTCCCGACTGCAGCGCGGACACTGAATCGGAGTTTCACGCCGAAGCGCTAAGCAATTGCGAGTGAAGGACTTGCTCAAGGTCCCTACGCGGCGGGCTTGAGCTGGATTCGAACCTGCAACCCTTCGGCTGCAAGGCAACGACCATACCCACTGCACCACCGCCCTCCACAATGACAATAGAGGTCGTATGATAATAGAGGTTGGTGCCGAAGCCAGAAATAATTTGTTTTACACATCTCAATCAATTCATCAGTTTAAGTAATTAGCGATTGTTGTTTCAGTGTAACGACTCATAGGTCGCGGTGGTGTATAATTGGGCATGTTCGTTGCCTTGCAGTCGAATGGTCGCAGGTTTGAATCCACCACAAGCTACTCGTTAGGGACCTTGAGCAAGTTCTTCACTTGCAATTGCTCATGCGCTTCGGCGTGAAACTCCGATTCAGTGTCCTCGCTTTAGTCGGGAGCGCTTCTGAGTAGACTTTTGGAGGCGACATAAAAAAAGTGCACATGCATACACTGCGTGATGGCAGATATATTTCGCATCGCCCTCCTCTGTTATCGTGATTTTGGACTGGCACTGTCAGAGTGCAGACAGTACTGTGGTGGAATTTTAGCGTTTAGATTGGTGTGTGACCGCTGGAGCAAAGTTTAATTATACATTTACTAATACATAGCATCAGAAGGAAACGTCTGAAAGGTGTCTAAACGCAGAGCAATAATATAATATGCCGTAATTATTAGCGTTGGCTGTGTAGGTTTAAGTACACACTTAAATGAAGGAGGCGAATTTTTAAAAAAAACCATTGTCAAGCGATATGATTTTGAAATTTACATAATTTCTATGATCATTTAATGAAAGAAAACTCTAGTTGACGCAAAGCTTCATTGCAAAATCACAAAAGCGTCGATAGTTAATTGCGTTCCAGGCCAAACAGTATAAATTGGCATTATCAGCGTTGGTATTATCGATTTTTTTATTGCACTGATTCTTTAGAAAACTAAAAGGAGCTAGCTCAAAATATGACCCGCTGTTCGGTCCTTGAAGTGAATTCGAAACAAATATTCGGTATACAGCCTTAGTTAAAAGGCCTTTGGACAAGAAGTGAAAAAATCACCTGATCAAATAAATAATAATGCATTATCTATATTATAAGGCAGAAACACTTTCCATATGTTTGTTTGTTTGTTTGTACGCTTTTGACTCTCCCCTGCAGAATAGGCTCGGAAATGAAACAGCGTCGGTTTTAAAAATAATTTGCAATTGATTCTTACCCAAATTATAAGGTCAGCGCAACTATTTTCAGCTTTTCAATCAATTTAAAAGCAGAGTTATTCGCGTTTTGAGGCATATTTCATCAATAATGACGCTCCAGTAAAGAGTCTACAGCCCATGACGTCATACCCGCCGAGTAATAATTTCCGCAGCGCCCCGCAGCGGCGGGTCAAATTTGGCCTTTTGGGGAAGCGGGGTGGGGTGGAGGGTTGGTGAAAACCCGAAATCTAGCGGTCTACGATGGGTACCACAGTGGAGTAGTGTTTAAAACCCTAAATTTCCCGGGCAACGCCGGGTAACACATCTAGTTATTTTATATATCTATGGGCCTATAAATTTAAGTAGAATATTTTAAAACGATGATAGCACATGGATCAATATGCTAATATAATATTCATTCAATGAAATATATTTATAGTAATTATATTAAGTAATCTATTAAATGATGACCTGTTTGTTAAATAAGATTGTTAGCATGGCCATTGAAATTTCTAACCAGCCTTAAAGACACGGAATAATCGTTCAGAGAGCAGAACATTAAGGAAACTGATGAAAAGTTATGCAAAAATGATGACAGGTTATGCAACAAAAGCTTTAAAGACGTCAGCAGTACATTTGGCTATAACAATTATTATAAGCTGTCGATACACATTGGAATAGTTAGGCCCATAATAATAATGTTACAGTATAGGCCAAGTCAGGAATGAAATTTCTTTCATTATTGGGCGGAGGCTGGAAGTAGCAATGGTTTCAGTTT
Organism: Lumbricus terrestris; assembly: GCA_949752735.1. Lineage (NCBI taxonomy): Eukaryota > Metazoa > Annelida > Clitellata > Crassiclitellata > Lumbricidae > Lumbricus > Lumbricus terrestris. Next base: position 8,053,789 of record OX457047.1, on the reverse strand, counting down.
ATCAACGCTGTATGATATTAAATATCGCTAGCGTTGACCTACCCCTTTATCCACGCTTGGGACTAGCACTGCCAGAGTATGAGCAGTTAAGAAGAGTTATGAAGTTAGTGATGAAATCAGGAGCAGCACGCAAACGTCACAAATATCAAATATGTATCCCTCGAATATCCCACTTTAAAAAGGTGTGCAGGGCTTTCTCCGTTGTTATTATTATTTATTTATTATGAGCACATAATTATATAGCGCCCCCGTTCGTACAATCTAATCAGAAGGCCATTTTTATCAGATGGTTCATTTATTGTTAATACTAATAATAATAAAGCTAATATTATTATTTATATAATTATTTATATATAATCTTCATCGTTATCGTCGTCATCATCGTCGTCGTCGTCGTCGCTTCTATTTAATCATGGGTTGCTGCAGCAATTCTCCTTCCAAGCTCAGTAATGAACTTCCTGTCCTTCTCTGCACCAAGCGCCGCAAGTCCTCAGGGTGACCGCGTGTCAAAAGCGTGTTGTGCTGGTGATGTCGGCGTGCTCAATCATCTTGAGACAAAGGCATGCGTGAGGTAGCTCCATTTATAAGTCGTACATGAGAGCGGACCCAAAGGTGGACCTTGGAATCTACCGATAGCAGTGGAATAGTCTGTTGGTTAGTGATTAGAAAGGCGTTTTTATAGAGTGGCTGCAGCTACATGTGTTCTTGCAAGGAGCGGAAACAATTCGCAATTATTGGCGAAGCTGATGGGCAGCGACTGCGGGTGAGTTGATTTATGAGTAATGAAAAGTAAGTGGAAAAGTAAGCTCTTGGTCAAGAATGAATCCCAAATATCAAACCGAAGCAAGGAGAGCAACAATTATGTGGGAAGCCCACGGCGACCAGGATCAAATGGATCCTAGAAGTATTGAGAAGCAGGCAACTCTGCCACTGGTTTCCCTCTGCCAATGCCGCCGGTCCCAAGTCTCGTTAAAGAAGGCATGCGATGCAAATGATCTTTGATATTACAAAGTGTTGTTAAACAGAAGCTACCACTACTACTTGAGACGCAGGCGGTTAGATGCCAGCTAAGGAGAGCTTGACACTAACTGAGCAACTACAGCCAGAACAGCATCAGAAAATCGTCAGCATGTAGCCGCTGATGTAAAAGCCTGTAGGAGACGATTCTTGAATTTGAAGGTTTTTTTTATTTCAATATTTAACGTCGTCGTATGACATCGTTGGTTGTTGACGATAAATGAAATAATTATATACAGTACAACAGTGAATACATAGGTATATACGATACAGTTTTCAAAAGTCATCAATTAAAGATGTCAAAACATCATTTGCAATGTCATCAATATTCATTGTATTATAGCATGAAATAACAAGTTAATGAGGCCCATAAAACTCAAAACATTTTTAAAGCGCATCTTTGAGACAAATAATTAAGCAATATCGCATGGCAATTTTCATGCACAATCATTTGTAAAAGAAAAATTATTGGAAACATTCATAATGTAAAAGAAATCTATTAAATAAATATCTTGTACAATGGGAATGTTTACAAGAATTTTATCTATGTTGTTAAACCAGCTTTCGTTACATACCTACAATACATTTAATGATGCCATGAGATTTTTCTACTGTTGTAATTTTCAGGCATTACTCATTCAGAACAATCAGACAGCATCATTTATTATAGTTGTATGCAAACATTCATTACGGTAGTTGTTTATCATAATATCATGTTGCCAATTTGAAAATGGGACTAGGCCTACCGGTGGTGGAATTAATTAATTTAACGATATTCGTCATAATATTGAGCCAGAAGAAACAATTTAAAGGTATCTAAAGCACTCAGAAAGTTTATTATCTGCGTGATCTTTCTAAGTAAGAACGCAGGGCAAGTTCACCAAGACCTGACGTATACAAGATGCAAAGCAATGGCCAAAGCATAGAACCATTAGGAACACCGAATTTGGCAAGAACCCACGCAAACCTGGAAGAGCAAAGGACGCAACAATTTCTGCGTTCAGACGCAAATGCTGGTAAGTTTCTTTTGCGTCGCACCCAAGTAAAACAACTTCAGCAACAGAAACAGCGCAGTATAGAAGCTGCGTTGCCTGATGTGCAGTCATGCATGGGAAGGACTGACGTCCAAGTCTTCAACTGAGGTCATGGCAAAGTTGCATACCGTCACCTTCTCCTTGCTTCAGGCTTGGGACTGGCTTTACGGACTGTGGCGGAGTTAGGCGTAAATGTGGTAAAGACAGGATTATGCCTTGGTCATTTCTGTGGATAAACCCACAATAATATTGTCCATCGATCATATTCAGTCATCTACCAGCGCTCTTTAAAGCTTATATAATGTTTTAATCTCTCTAAAAAAGGTGTCTCATAACGTTGCTTTGTCGTAAATGGCGGAAGGGCTTTGAGCAGTGTTTAATCAAGTAATAATAATAATTTTCGTTTATTCAACAATCTAGTTGACACACCGCAGCCGGTTACAGTCTACAATTATACAGTTGAAACAATTTACAATAATTCAGATGACAGAATGTACAAATCTTAACTATACTAATTGAACAGACAGCCTGCAATAATCGGCGCTAATAGCAGCCTTCAAAGCATGTCCGCCCAACGGGGGAACTCGCTAATTCGCTCTCTACGCCAGCGTGTTATTCTATACTCTACCCGGCTCCCGTAGTGCCATTCCGCTCCGAAACAACCGATAGAACATTCTCCTCCTCTCTCCAGGCTTGGGACTAGCTCTACCAGACGTAACCAGGGTGCGCGGACGATTGATCACCGGACGGTTGATCACCGGACGGTTGATCACCGGACGATTGATCACTGCGGACGTTTGATCATCGACCGATTGATCACCGGACTATTGATCACCGGACGATTGATCACCGGTCTAGTGGTCATAGAAATCTATTAACTGAGAACGAAAGATAAAAGTCGTAATTACCGCTAGTAAAGATAAACATTTGTATGAAACAGACTCAATCTACCACATAATGTACTTAATTTGTAATGAATTATAAGAAGTGAAATGTGAAAATATACTGAAGCGGCAAACGTGATTAAACTGGTAACTAATCAGATAAACAGATGCGTGCTTATTCTGATGTGCTATTTGCTGTGTGTATAACTGTATATTTACAGAAGCCGACGATGTTTATCTTTACTAGCGGTAATTACGACATTTTTCTTTCATCCTCAGTTAATAAATTGTGGTGACCACTAGACCGGTGATCAATCGTCCGGTGATCAATCGTCCGGTGATCAATAGGTCGATGATCAAACGTCCGCAGTGATCAATCGTCCGGTGATCAACCGTCCGGTGATCAACCGTCCGGTGATCAATCGTCCTAGAATCGTAACCAGAGTGCAGACTGTGGCAGAGTTAGGTGTAATTGTGGTAAGACAAGAGTATATCATTTATGTGGATAAACCCATATTGACGATCAATATATTTATATCTATTCCCGAATGCACTGACTAGAGGAGTTCTTTAAAAGTTTTTATACTTTTCTAATGCATCTAAAAAACGGTGTCTCGTAATATTGTTTAGTCAGCATGTTGAGAATCGGCTTTGGGCAGTGTTTAATCTAGACATCTCCGGGGAAGTCCCCGTGCACCAGCCACCACCAGGAATGACATTCACAAGAAAAACTTATAGAAACTTTAATGCACTCTTTTGTATTTGGCAATTTATAGAGCGTTTTTCCGAAAACTTTTTTACCTAGATGTATTATAGTGCATCGTCAGATGAGCGGTTAGAGTAAATCCTGCAAAAAGTCATCAGATAAAAAGAAGCATAAGACAAACATGCCCCGAAAAGAAAAGGTTGCAATAAGGGGAGAAAGCCTCGACCAGTCGTCACTTGTCAACCCAGCCCACCTCAATTTTCCCCGACCCCAAAGCAGGGGGCTACCTGTGTTGAATGCAGCGGTGAAGCTCGTGTGTAATCGTCGGAAGTATGATCATTTGACACCATTACTGCGTGACGTGCTGCATTGGCTTCCAATTATACCGTACCGCATCGAATACAAACTCTCATTGCTCGTCTACAAGTCACTACATGGCTTAGCACCGGACTACCTTAAATCCTACTGCGTGCAGATGGCGGCGTCAGGTGCTGGTCTTACGCTGAGATCCAGTGTGAAAGGAGATCTGTATGTGCGAAGGACGAGAACACGCTTCGGGAAGCGCGCTTTTTCAACTGCTGGCCCCCGCTGCTGGAACAGTCTGCCTACCACAGTTCGTTCTGCCAACTCTGTTGAGGTTTTCGAAACTCGACTGAAGACATAATATTATATGTTTTCTAAGGCGTACCTTTGACAGTTTGACTGAATATATTGCGTTTGTGTTTGTAGAGGCGCCTTTGTAACGGCATGCGCTGTGTTACGGCGGCATAGAAATTGTCATTATTATTATTATTATTATTATTATTATTATTATTATTATTATTATTATTATTATTATTATTATTTATTATTATTATTATTATTATTGTTATTTTTTACCCTAGGTATCTATAATCCCTCAGGTTTCAGATATTAATAAGAAATTTTAACTCTGGAGTGGCCATCTGAGTCAAGATCAGGGAGAACAAAGGTGAAGCGCTGAATAATGGTAGACAGGCGTTGGAATAAGTAAGTGTCCACTTCAATCCAATATGTCCTTGTCCCGCTGCCCTTGTCATCACCCAGTCCACCACCAGCGCAAAAATCATTGGCGACAGCAAACATCCTTGTCGCAACCCCGTCATAATCCGAAAGACCGAAACCCCATTCCCACCTCTTCTCCACACCTGACTGCGCATGCTTACAATGCATTTAATGATGTCATAAGACTTTTCTACTGTTTTAGTTTTCAGGCATTAGGTTACTCATTCAGTACAATCAGACAGTATCATTTATTATAGTTGTATGCAAACATTCATTACGGTAGTTGTTTATCATAATATTATTATGTTGCCAATTTGAAATTGAAGACCACCGGCAGTGGAATGAATTAATTTGACGATATTCAGCATAATATTGAGCTAGAAGAAGCAATTTAAAGGTATCTAAAGCACTCAGATATTTTATTATTTGGATGGATGGATCCGATTTGACCAGGGTCTATGACAACAGAGGCCGTAACCCTGGACAGAAATATGCTCGGCATATTACAGCACTTAAGAGCATGGTACAGAGCCAGTTTTTTTATTTGCCTGATCTTTCTAAGTAATACCGTAAGGCAAGTTCACCAAAATCTGACGTACAAGATGCAAAGTGTACAGCCGTTGACAAAGGGCTGCGTATCATCGGCATAGAAGTGTGATGACAGGCCGAGACTAGTGGCAAGCTCTCCCACGTCGGCGGTGTAGAGTAGGAAAGGCAGCGGACCGAGCACGGAGCCATGAGGGACTCCACAGACGAGGGAGCGAACGGATGAAAGAACCCATATGGCCACTGCAAGGGAAGGACTGACGTCTAAGTCTTCAATTGAAGTCATGGCAAAGTTGAATTTCGTTGCCATCCTCCTTTCTCTAGGCTTGGGACTGGCACTACGGACTGTGGCGGAGCTAGATGTGAATGTGGTAAAGACAAGAATAGGTCATCTCTGTGGATAAACCCCATATCATCAATTCAACCCATCTCTGTGGATAAACCCATTATATTGACGATCGTTCAGTTCCAGTCATCTATCGTCTTAGCAAAAGAATCTTTAAAGCTTATATAATTTTCTGGTCTCTCTAAAAAAGGTGTCTTGTAACGTTGCTTAGTCGTGAGTGGAGAAATGGCTTCGTGCAGTGTTTAATCTAAGAAAAACAATAATTTTCGTTTATTCAACAATCCGGTTGACAGACCGCAGCCGGTTACAGTCTGTAATTAAGCAGTTGAAACAATTTACAAGAGCTTAGATCACAGAATATATAAATCTTAACTACTAGCAAAGCAGACAGCCTGCAAACACGGCGCTAATGGCAGCCCACAATGTACGTCCGCCCTACGGGGTGCGGACTCTTTGCGTCCTGCTCTCTACGATAGAAAATTCCCCTCCCCTCTCTTGGCTTGGGACGGGCACTATCAAAGTGCAGACTGTGGCAGATTTTGGTGTAAGATATTTGGGTTAGATAATTATGAGTAGATCATTTAAACCCATTTTGACGTTTATAGGACAGTTATTTTAGCCCGCCAAGACAATGAGAAAAAGAGCTCTTTAAAAGCTTATATCATTTTTTAATATCTAAAAAGGGTGTCTCTTAATGTTGCATAGCCGTGTATGGTGAATCGGCTTTCTGCAGTGTTTAATCTGGACATTTCTGGGAAAAGTCTTCCCCCCACGAGGAATGACATTCCCAAGAAACATCTGATAGATAATTTTACAGGTATTGTTTTACTTACTTAGATGCATTGTGCGTCATAAGATGAACTGTTAAAATGGAGTAAACACTAAAAAGTCATCAGAAAGAAAGAGACATCAGACAGACATGCCCCAAAAAGAATTTTTTTTTGCGATATTGAGAAAAAACCTCGAGGGGTCGTTTGTCACACCCCCCTTTCAACCTCGATTTCCCCCCCAAAGTAGGGACCGACCTTGTGTTGCACCGTTGCCTAGCGACTTACAATTCATTTTTATCTCAATTGTTTCGCATTCCGTTGCATATTGTTGTGTTCTGTCACCTTTCTCGTCTTTGTCTTTTAGAAGTTGATACGCTGCGATTCGATCTGCCTGGTTGGCCTTCTCTTCCTTACTTCTTTGACCGCAGCTCTTCTAGCAGACCAGTCATCTGCCTTGGATGTTCCTCAAGACCCGACCACTCTCTTCGATTCAGAGGAGAGTCCGACCAGAGAGACCGGAAGTGACGCCGGAACCGGAACTCATCTGACGTCATCACCGGAAGCGAGACCAGTCCTCCAGCGACGTCGAAGTTCGTTCAGAGCGGACCTAGGGAAGAGGTTCTCCGTGGACTGGTCTCGGCTGGAGGGCAAACGCGGCTCGAAGACATCCTTCCGGCCAGACCTTGGACAACGAGGATGGAAGTTCGAGCTTCCGATGGATGATGGTGAACAGCTGGAGAAGACGAGGTACTTAGAAGCGATGGAGTCGAAGGATGGATCCGTGAGGAGAAAGAGGTTCGTGGTTGGTGAGATGGAAAGGCAGGTGGAGGAGGAAAGACCATCAGGGAGATGGATGGACGTCGGTAAGAGATCAAAGTCTTCGTTCCGGGCTGATCTTGGAAAGAGGTTCAAGGTCGAACACGGGTATGGAGAGCAGGGAGATGAGGGAGACAGCGTGGAAGAGATGGAGGAAGGAGGGTCGTATTCGAAGAGAGGGAAGTACGCATTTCGCGGTGACCTTGGAAAGCGGTCGCCCGAATTATTGGATGCGGACGATAAGAGACGCTACGCCTTCAGAGGTGACCTTGGACGGAAAAGGTCCTTGACCATGGAATCGTGGGACTCCAGACTTCCTCTGTCTCCTTCGAGCTCCGACGGTGAAGAACGTCTTCGGAAACTGTTCGGCTCACCGAAAGGAAGTGACAGCGATCCAGATTACAATGGTGGACTCGAGAAGAGGAGATTTCGATCTGATCTCGGCTGAAGAGGTTCCAGATCTGGATGAGATCCAGAAGATCCTTCGATAGGTCAATTGCTGTAATCCGCAGAACACTTCCTCTGGTAATTGAACAACGGAATACACACCAAAACTTGTTAAAGCTCACAAGATTTCTTGACACTGAGTGCGCTATAAAAATTAGAATAAATGACAAAAAACAGTGCAATGAGTCAAAAATATTTGGTGAATGAACACATAATTATCTGAGTACTTTAGACACCTTTAACTTGCTTCTTCTAACTCAATATCGCGATGATTACGGTGGCTTTTAAATAATTATGTTATAGTATACCCAGCTCATTATCGTCGTATCAAATAGCTGACTAAGGTCAGAAGATACCGTTACACATCGAAAGCAAATCGTTAATTCATTTATCGAATCAAATTTGCAGTGGACGATGTGGTACGTTCAAATACAGAAGAATAATGTGTTGATATTACCCGTTTCATCATCCATATGTTTACAATCCCATATAATTGTCGTCAATGTAATAGATCACCATGTGGAAAGGGTTTGACGCAGTGGGTATAGGGTGGACCTACATGCGCCTTATTTAGCAATTGGACAAACAACTCGAGTTTTAAGTGGATTGCCAGTGCAGGAAATCCTCTCTTTAATATCCGACCTGACATAGAATGGCCTTCATCACATTATTGCTCGGACTCAACTCAAGGTTTTTGCATTAATTTACCGGTCTTATGATACCGGCCGAGCTTCCAAGTATCTATGTGATCTCATCCGTCTGCCGACTTCGGCCACTTCTCTTCGCAAGATCCGCTCCTCTGATTGGCATGATCTCCTTGTCCCGCGAGCTAGGACTACCATGGCTAAAACGTGAGCCTTTGCTTTAATTGACCCCGTACTGTGGAACCAGCTTCCTCCTTCAACGCGTTCCTCTTTATTAATTTGCGGGCCTCTTTTCGTTGTCTCAAAACCACTTTTCTCTCTCTTGGTTTAACACGATGGGGGCGCGTATGATTGGCGTGCACTGTGAGAGGCGCTATATAAATGCATGGATACAATACAATACAATATTTAATATAAACCACATGCATGGCATGGTAGATATAGGCCACCGCGATAATGTCTTTCAATTCGGTTACTGTAGTCGTTGAAATCTATAACTTTTAAACACCTTTTTAATTGACTCAAGATGGCTATAAGATTAACTTCTAACGCTGTATTAGTGAGGTTTTTGTTTAGTTGAATCTACGATGGTCGGTGGTCATCCCGTTATATAAAGAGGCGGATGCGCGATTTAGAAGGTGTCATATTTGGATGCATGTATAGTACGATATGCCACAGTGGACTATTACAGATAATATACAGACAATTACAGACTGACATAGTGACAGGCAGACAGAGAAAAAGAAGACAGATTGGCAGACAGAGAGACAGGCATAGAGAGAGAGAGGAGGAAGGAAGCTTTTAAAAGTAGTAGTAAGCGACGATATGGAATGAAAATAAAGGGTGTATGAACGATTTATTATGTCTAAAGACAGTCAAAATTATAGCCTACTATAATAGTATCTTAATGAAAGTTGAAAGGCAGATTTTTGTGCTGACGTCGATTTCACCAAACCCGCAGTTTGTTAACTGCTGCATCCACAGAAATGCATCAGTGGCGACGCCAGGAGGGAGCTAGGGGGGCTAAGCCCCCACCGAATGCGACTCAACCCTCCAAACGAAAAGATGAAAATCTCTACAACTGCTTTTAACTTGGAAATCAGAAAGCAAGACAACGGCAACGAAATCAGCCACATTATCATAACGTAGAGTGCTTAGCCTAATATAACACACCACAGATAATTATTTCAAATAATTTTGCGGCCGACCTGTGATGAGGTTATATATAGCCTAGGTCATGTGCTGCCCGCCGTTGTCACGAAATAGAGTATCCCCCCGTATTAATTGTATCCACCAAATAAAAAAAAAGCCGAAAAAACCGCTTCCGCGTGTATTGTTTTTGCAAATTGATTTTCATCTGCTTTGTTTTGAACAATGACACTAACAGGTATGTTTATTCCTACTAGATAATTTGTTTTGCCCTGTTTTTAAAGCACTTAAAACATTTAAAACACTTAAGAACACTCAGAGTCACTAAATAAATTCGAGTTGCCTTTTTCTGAGCATTGCTTAGGACACTTAAAACACTAATTATTAGAGTCACTTAAAATTTTGATTTTGGCATAACTTTTTTTATTATGCGCATTTTTCAAAAATGGGGAAAGAATGGTTTATCCGCCCGGATAGTATAAACCGGTTAATTCCATCCGGTGGATAGATTAATTCATCCCCCGGGATAGCTTTCAGGGGGATACTCCGTTTCGTGTCACCGGCCTGCTGAGGGTCTACGCCGGTATTCCTATTCAATTGGGCTACATTGGGAAAGGA
>OX457047.1:7979472-8043589 GCA_949752735.1 Lumbricus terrestris | reverse complement strand
ATGCGTCTTTCCTCCTCTTTCTTTAAAGTCCATGTCTCACACCCAGGGCCGGCCTTAGCCCAAGTGGCGCCCTAGGCAAGGCATACATTTGGCGCCTCAGGCATAGGCATGCATTAGGATTTTATTTCGGGGAATGTTTTCTTGACCGTGAATTTTGAGGTGCGTACACGCTCCGGGCGACTTTTTTGGTCGAAATTTTCTGACGACTTTTGCTAGTCGTCGAATTTTCTGACGTCCAAAAAACGCTATTTTCCGCGATTTTCGACTATTTTCTGCTCAAAATTACATTACACACTGTCATGCGCTAGCAAATGCATAATTATTTCATTTTTACATTATTTCATTTAGGGGAGGGGGCGGTGTTCAAACACCCAAAACATCCCCATAGCTACGGTCTTGTAGGCCTATACGCTCAACTGAGTAATTCATTATAATTTTTTTATTAGTGCACTGAAGGCTGGATATAATATTCAATTTTGTGAAGAATGGTATAAGTTTAAAAATATTAAAATAGGCTACACTCTTGTGGAAATGGCGCCATCTTTGTGGAAATGGCGCCCTCTAGAACTTGCAATGGCGACCCATGCAACTGCCTGCTTTGCCTATGCCTTAGGTCGGTCCTGCCTCAGCTACTACCCTTTCTTCATCGTCGTCCCTACTACACTATTTTATTTTAATATGAATAAAGGGCAGCTGTAATGTTGTAATATCATCTTCATACTCAGCAAGGCCCACTCCCATTTCATACATTTCATTTCTTGCAACATCTTCACTCTCGAAATTGAGCGTCGCGTATTTTAACCTGTCTCCTAAAGCAAAGAGTAGGCCTATAGCCTACGGAATGTCGTTAAAAATCGAATTTTTTTTGTCGATTTAAAATTTATACAGTCCTTGAAATTGAATTAGGCCTGCCTGAACAGTGAACAGGTGCAAAGAATCCATAATTATTTCAAATTCTTTCCATTAGCAAAAGTTTTGAGTTTAAAAGAATTCTAGTGTAAAAAAAATAAATTCGCCGGTGCCGCGGCGCCCCCCAAAGACTGCGGCGCCCTAGGCAACTGCCTACTTTGCCTATAGGTAAGGCCGGCCCTGCTCACACCAGTATGTCGCCACTGGAAACACCAATGCTTTCAGTAGTCTCGTCTTTGTTCTGTTGCTGACAGCTTTATTTTTCCAAATCTTCGTCATATTTACCAGACTCGTCATTCCCATCGCAAGTCTTGCTTTTACTTCTCCCGTGCAATTTGCATCCTTTGTAACCCGGTGTCACGAAATAGAGTATCCCCCGTATTAATTGTATCCCCCCAAATTAAAAAAAGTCGAAAAACCGCTTATGCGTGTATTTATTTTTGCAAATTAATTTTCATCTGCTTTGTTTTGAACAATGACACTAACAGGTATGTTTATTCCTACTAGATAATTTGTTTTGCCCTGTTTTTAGAGCACTTAAAACATTTAAAACACTTAAAAACACTCAGAGTCACTAAATAAATTCGAGTTGCCTTTATCTGAGCATTGCTTAGGACACATAAAACAATTAGAGTCACTTTAAATTTTGATTACAGCATAATTTTTTTTATTATGCGCATTTTTAAAAAAAGGGGATATAATGGTTTATCCCCCCGGATAGTATAGACCGGTTAATTCCATCCGGGGGGGATAGATTAATTCATCCCCCGGATAGCTTTCAGGGGGGATACTCCGTTTCGTGTCACCGGCATCCCAAATAAACAAATGAATGCCGTCATGTAACGCTCATTAACGTTATTCCTGAATTAATTAAATATGCTAATGACCGTTGCGTGACGTCATGTTGAGCAAAAAGTTTAGTATAGCTGCTGTTGATATCATTCACTCATTCATTCATTCATTCGTTCATTTCAAGAATTTATATAGCGCCCTTTCTATAAAACCACTCAGAGGCGCTCCCAGTCCGACAACGGTGAAGCAACAAAGTTTTGAGGAGCCTGTAAAACACTGACGAGTCAACCCTAACCCTAGGTAACAGGCGCATCTCCAGCGGGAGTCTATTCCAGACAGATGGACCTACAACTGAGAAAGCACGACGCTGATAGGTTGAAGTTTCAACACCCGGGGCCAAAAGCTTCCCGCTAGAGGCAGAGTGAAGGGCTCTGCGAACCGGGACAACAGATATTTGACAGCAGATTTCACATACATGTAGATACATGTAGGTCACCCAAATAGCCAGGCTGCAGACCGCAGACCACGGTCTAGTCTGGATATCAATAATAGAAACAAGAGCAACAGTAGCTTAGTGAGGCCCTAGTCCAAGCGGCTGGTGACAAAAGCATGGATAAGAGTAACAGCAGAATCCTGCGATAGGGAGCGAGAGATGACCCGTAACTGACTATTTGACGTCTTTGATTAGTTGCTGTCGATGTCTGCTGTGCTTTGACAAAGACGCTTAGCACCACCTCCTCATTTCTTCAGGCTAAAGTATGAGCAGTGACCTAGTTTTCAGTTTGAACGATTTTTTCTGTAAGTCATAGCTCTTAACGTTAGAGATCATCATCATTGTGCATTTTGGTGCTACAAGTCTTAAAAAGGAAAAGACAAAATTATTTTAGATCAGAATGAATTTCAGAAAAAAGTTTTATCAGCTGAAACATTTTCCCGTTTTTTCTAGTTTTCACCATAAGATGTTTTCCATGAGCGTTAAGTAATTATGACGAAATAGGTAAAATTTCTAATGTTAAACCGGAAATCTCAATGTCATGCTATCGTCTTTAAGTACTATATTCATCCTATTACAAAACTAAAAGTGTATATATTCACATGATTTAATAACATCTGAGGTAACCGATTTGAGGGTGTTTAAGCAGTCCCTTATCGGTTTCAAAGTTCCAATTTTTGAAGACTTCTATACTATTTCTGCGCCAATAAAACGAATAAATAAATGAATAAAAATTGATGGGAAAAGTAATTAAATGAAACAGTAGATAAATAATGCAAAAATGAACTAGACCTGCCATGAGACATAGTCAAACAAGTCTCCGCACAGCAGAATGATGTCTGCTTTTAATTATTACTCTCCTGCCAGACACGACGCCTAAATGTCTAGCGCACCGTTTCACCAGATAGGATTCATCTTAACTTTCAAGTAGCGCACTTGACATTACTGAGATAATGGTTTTACTGTCCCGCATGATTTCGCACAGTCTTGCGAAATCTATGCACCCTATTCAAACACAACTGTAATAATTATGCACTTATCCTGTATTATATATTGACAGTTGTGGGTAATTACACGGATTTAATTAAGGATGCTGCATCATAATGGAGTCTCGCGTAGGACTAGCCAAATGTATCTATCTCTATCTTCTTCTTTTGCTTTTTTAACGTCAGCTGTGTGGTATCAATGACCATTAGCGACGCCCTCCTATCTTCTTCCAGGCTTGGGACTGGCACTGGCAGGCACTAAGCAGCTGATGTGCAAAACCTGGACTCCCAGCGGCGGAGGTACTGTTGCCCTTGCGTACTTGGTCGCCGACCCTCGTCCCCGCAGAACTCGCAGAAGTCAGAGTCGGCTAGAGCTCCTTCGCCTCGACAAGGCGAACGCATCGGACGTTTACAACGTCGAGTGGACTCGCTCGAACGGCGCTCCGAGGGAGTATCTCTATCTATCTGTCTGAAGAATATTATATGTAGCATCATTTATAGATAATTATTGAGAGGCGCTCCCGACCCAAGAACGGCCAAGGAGGAAAGTCTTGAGTCGCGGAAGGGAACCCAGATCAAGGGGAGAGACTATTCAAAACTGAGAGCCCGCAATCGAGAAGCTCCTATTCTGCGTGCATGTGTTTCCCCAAACTCACCTCTAGATGCCGAGCACAAAGACCGGTGAGAGGATCAAGCCGAATTTAAAGTAAAGCTTTTCCGAAGAAAACCGCGTATCCCAATGCGTGAGGTCTTGCACTGGCTTCCTTTCCCGCAGCGCATCTAATTTAGGATTGCATCTTTGGTGTGGCGATGTTTATCTGGTTGTGCACCCTTTTATCTGTGTGAGCTTTGCCTCCCTCTTTCCACTTGCATAGGCCGCCGCGCACTGCGCTCTGCTGTCCATGGTAGCTTAATGGTTCCTTTCACTCGCTCTGCACCAATGCAGAGGCGTTCATTCTCTGTGGTTGGTCCAACAACCTGGAATGGACTTCCCTTGATTATGCGACACCTCCCAAGCTGTACTCAATTTCACAAACTATTGAAGTCTGTTTTCTCCGCTTGATCTCGGCCGAGAACGCCTCTGAGTAGGTACCTTGAAGGGGCGCTATATAAATTACGATTGATTGATTGAAGATAATATTTATATAGACAGGTGTAGGCCTAAAACTGCATACCCAGAACACAATGAAAGATGAGACCATAAATTATAGGCCAAATGGATGCGCTGCCGGCCTGGAAGCCAGTGGATGCCGTCCTGCATGTAAGCGAAATCTTATCAATAAATCGTTGATTTCCGTTTCAAGAATAGATACTTAAGACGACAATAATATATATGTTATGTTGTCTCGCCGATTCCCCTAATAATGGATGCACCTCGCAAATTACGAAGTTGTTCATAGTGCTGTACTATGCCGAACAAATTTATGTCCAGGGAAACGGCCTCTGTTGTCATAGACCCTGGTCAAATCGAATCCATCCATCAACGACTCGCTGCATAGGCCTAAATAATCGTCGTCCTTATGAAGAAATATTTCGCTTAAACCATCGGTTCAACAGACCCCCTATATATACGGTACAGCTCTTCGGCTATTTTTTGCCGCCTGTTACAGTAATAGACCTATTTATATTTCAACTGAATCCAACATACGTGAACTGATATTATCGTTACAATAATGTTTCATAGTTTTGAATCGCTCGCGGGTCTAATAGATTACATTCATTTGGTGAATTGCACAGTGGCGTAGACAAGGGGGTTTCGGGGGTTAAACCCCCTCCCATTGGCCTTGGAAACAACTTTTTTTAGAGGTTATTTATCCACTTAAATAAGAAGAAAAAAACAATTGCTTGTAGTAACAATAATATTGTTTTTCTTACTTTATTCCCTTTGTCATTTTATTCCCTTTTTATTTACTGTAATACTGTTGGGCTGGTGTCAGAAAGGGCATCCGGCCAGTCAAAAAAACAAACCCACCCATCATAAATTCCTGGCTACGCCACTAAAGATATTATATATTATATACCATATATATCATATATATATATCATATGTATAGTCATTTAATTTTATACATCATATATCATATACAAATTATACATGTATCGTATATATCTGCCGATTGAATGGTTGAATGGACCTTTGGTAGGGTTGCGGAAAGTGATCCTGCACCCGTGCGGTCTCCGTACCAGAGTGTTAGCCATACCCCCCCCCCCCGTGGCACGCCCAAAGTCTTATACATTTGTAGAAGTAGTTATTGAAGCAGACGTAATGGCAGACGAGTCGACGAATGAGTTCACACGGCGTAACTAATCCGATTCCCGTTCTTCCGGTCTGATGGTATAATATTATACGCACTCTATTATCGCCCAGGGCGTCCGCGCGTCTTCGACCGGTCGAAGAATCAGAAGGATATTCCTTTGAATGGAGAAGAAACAGGAAGTATAACGATGAACGTAAAATCTACTTTTGGTTTCTTTCAATAATCATGGGCAAATTTGTATACGGATTTAAAAACACCGCTCTATGGAATATATTAATATACGGGAATTACGTATATATATATATATTTATTTATTTATATATATATATATGTGTGTGTGTGTAATATATATATATATATATATATAGTTTATATTATATAGTATATATTATATATTATATAGTATATATATATATATATATATATATACACACACATACACCAACCCACTCTGTCTGTCGATCTTAAATTGTAAACAATCTCTCAGATTAAACATTGATTCCTATGAAACTGTGAATGTTATAATATAAACCTAGTATTGAACTACATCTAACTAAGTATGACTGAGTATCCATGTGGACCATGAGATAT
Source organism: Lumbricus terrestris (assembly GCA_949752735.1). Lineage (NCBI taxonomy): Eukaryota > Metazoa > Annelida > Clitellata > Crassiclitellata > Lumbricidae > Lumbricus > Lumbricus terrestris. The sequence goes on along the minus strand of OX457047.1, from coordinate 8,037,560 downwards.
AGTCTAGTGGATATCATCATGGACTGTCAGGTTGGGTTTCATATTAGCGCCTGGCAGTATGTACATGTACTGTAGGTGGGAAGAGTGAAAAAGAGGATATAAAAAGTCTGGAGAAGATCAGCTGGACCAGGGGCGGATCCAGGGGGGGCCAATCCGGCCATGGCCCCCCCCATTTCAAATCACCATGGGACGTGGCCCCCCCCATCCATGGTGGCAAAAAAAAAATTCCAGGGTGTCAGTCATGCACAGGAGAATTAATGTATAAATGTAATTAAAATCTATAATAAAAATAATGTATAAATGTAATTAAAATCTAATCTAAGTCTCTCACGCAATTGCATTGTCTTTATATAAAGCATCGAAATGAAACAAACTTTCAACAGTATCCAACTATGATTTATGGCATGCAATGTATGTTATTCGAGTATATATTCGTAGTAAATTGTACAAACATTAACACCAATAAACACAATTATAACTAAGTACAACTAACTATTAATTACAAATCAAGTTAACACTAACAACAGTGTTTGGGATGTAATTTATTTTTTGCAGATGCCAAAAAATTTCAGGGCGAAACATGTTAAGTTTTGAGATTAGTCTATATGTGCAAGAAAATGCGGTGAATGATGACACATGTTTACTCCTTGTTTTTATTTATATCTTACTATATTTCATTCAGTAGTGGGAAGTATTTTATTTACTCTAGTCTTAAAAAGTCATCAGTTTTTTAGAAGGAAAATTGAACACCTTTTTGAAGATTTCTGACGGTTCACTAAAAATTCATAAGTTTTTGGGAAGCGAAATTGAACACCTTTTTTTAAATTTCGGAAGAATAAAATGTCATCGCTCTTTTTAGACGAAAAATTAAACACCTTTTTTAAGATTTCGCACGGATGACTACAAAAGGTCATCAGTTTTTTTTATTCTGAATTGAACACCTTTTTTTGAAAATTTCGCACGGAAGACTAAAAAGTCATCACTCTTTTTAGACAAAAAAAAAACAAAAAAAAACTTTCGAAAGAAGAAAGCTCTTAAGTGCTGTAATATGCCAAGCAAATTTCTGTCCAGGGTAACGGCCTCTGTTGTCATAGACCCTGGTCAAATCGGATCCATCCATAGACGAAAAATTGAACACCTTTTTTAAGACTTCGCACGGATGACTACAACAAGTCATCAGTTTTTTGGGATGCTAAATTGAACACCTTTTTTTGAAAATTTCGCACGGAAGACTAAAAAGTCGTCACTCATTTTAGACGAAAAATTAAACACCTTTTTTAAGATTTTGCACAGATGACCAAAAATGTCATCAGTTTTTTGGGAAGGAAAATTGAACACCCTTTTTGAAAATTTCCGGCGGATTACTTAAAAAAGAACATCTAGTTTTCGGGAAAGAAGTTTTTAAGTAAAGTCTATATTTATTGAGACCTTATGGCACTCTTATAAGAACGGAAAAGTACAGTTATTTTGTTAAGATAAGAGCTTAAAATGCTACCATTGCAATGTGAAAATTCAAAAAGTTTCTGGTGGGGAGGGGCATATCCCCTCCCCACACCCCTCCCCTCCCACTCTCGGTGCTGCGCGCCTCATGATTCTCTTCCAGACGGTCAATTATCTACCCCTCCTGAAACCTCAATCCCCCCAGAGGTGGGGGCTAAATTAAACTCTGGTTTCGGCCAAAAACGACTAACAAGTTCATCAGATTTTTCAGCGAAAGATCAACGAAAAAATTTCCGACCCCAGCCCGAGAAATTTTTGGCCCCCCCCTTCGAAAATTCCTGGATCCGCCCCTGAACTGGACAGATCATAAAACAAAAGAAGCGTTGGAGAAGAGAGAACACTGATAAGAACGACAAGAGAAAGACAAAAATGGATTGGACACACCCTGGGAGCCTTGAGAGGAGATTCTCTGCTGAGAATGGCGATTGAGAGTAAGTGGAGGTCAAAAGAACAAGAGGAAGATCGAGGCGGTTGATGTTAGACTGGATGATGGAGGACGGATATACCAGCAACTCAAGGAGAAAGCACTGTGGATGATGGAATGGCGAAATACTGCATTCGAACCTGCCTAGGGGCAGAGAACCTGACGAATAATGTTTTCGTCAACAGCCATTAATGTCACAGAACGACGGTAGAAGTTGGAATAAAAAAGAACAGCGTTTGCAACTTATTAACTATGATATTAGCCGGTGTAGGTCCAAATTAATGTCTTATTGCGACTCCAATTTATATAGCAGCAGCTGAAACGGTTTCGACGGTGTCCAAGGTTATTGCTCTGAAATAATTATATAATTATAATATTCGCCTTTCTAATAAAAGTGTGTAATAGAGTGATAGCATTTGTCATCGACCATCATAATTATCGCATCCTTAAACAGTTGTAGTCACAGTTTCAGTTAAGCGATATTGTGTGATGACAATAATAATATTGTTTTCTTTATTGAAACAATCCGGTTGACAGACCGCAGTTACAGTGCACATTATTTCATGCAATTGAAACAATTCACAAGAAAGCAAATTACAGAAGACACACTTTTTAATTACTAATCACCACCACCCCTCCACCAAAGCCTGGCTTGTAACTGACACTGTCGAAGTGCGAACACTGTCGGAGTTAAAAAAAAAACCATACAGAAGTTAGTTTCAGTTTAACAACGTTGTGCCATAACAAATATCATCAGCGTCGCCCACCTCCAGAATCGATGCTTGGGACTGGCACTGCCTGAACACGAAGAGTGACGGAGCTCTTATTTTCACTTTTGAAACTGATGATGATGATCGTAAGTGCAGAAATTAAAATATATGGGAGAAAAATATTTTTGCCGCTCGGTCTACATTTACGTGATCTAATTAACAGCGTATCGCGACTCCACCTTATATAGCAGGAATGAAAACGGTTTCGAGGGTGTGTAAGGCATTTATTTTGATTGACACAGACAAAGTTACCGCTATAATAAAAGACTGAGAGCAAAAGTGGAAGGCAGAGCCAAAAAAGAGCTATCAAGCCAAAAAAGAGCCCAAGGGCCAAAAAGAGCAAATGGAAGAAAAAATCCAGAAGATACCAAGAAGAGCCAAAAGGCCAATCGTCCATATACTCAATACAATGTCAAAAGACGTCAACGGGCTGTGTGCCATAGGATGTCGTAAAACTTTGGACAAGAAGAAGAAGTCATCGACCATCATTATACATGTATCTCATCATCTACACTAGCGGTTCCCAACCCGTGACCCGCGGGCCAAAAGTGGCCCGCCAGGCCTAAAAAAATGGCCCTCGTCTCTGAACAAAAGGTATATGAAAACTTTTAAAATTTGGACAGGATAGAGCACACAATTATTTTCTATTAAAAATTATTTTATTTTGACGTCTATAAATACCACCAAAATTCTATTTTGAATCAATTACAACAGTTTTATATGCTTTTAGTTAATTAAATTTTAGCCTTGTGGCCCCCTAATGTCCTTCAACTAAGAAAAAATGGCCCTCGTGTCCTCCAACGTAGAAAAAGTGGCCCCAGAGTCAAAAAAGGTTGGGAACCACTGATCTACACAATTGTTGCAGCAATTTCAGTTTCAAGACGCTACGTGATGAAAAATTCAGATTTTAAAGTGCCATTTCTAGGTGATAACTAACGACCCTGGAAAAGGAACGGCCATGTTTGACACCACTTTGGTTTTCAGGAAGAACTTTTCAGGGATTGATGGGCGCTTTGGGGATTTTTTCTATTCGTAATTCTGCACCTATCGTGAAAAACTCAGCTTGTTGTGTAGCTATTTCCACATTTCGGTTTACTATTCCTAAACCGCATGCAAGGGGCGAAGCAAGAAAACTTTTACTCATTTACAAATGGCGCTATATCACACTTTTTGATACTTTCTTTCTTAACTCAAAATATCTTTTCTTTTTGCTTGTAGCGCCAAAACGCACAATGTTGCGCTAGCAACTATTGATCTCCACTATTAAATAGTGGAGATCAAAATAATTGCATGTCGAGACTCAACCTTGTATAGCAGCAATCGAAACAGTTTCGACGGTGTGTAATTGTTGGATAAAGATTTGACGAGGACTTAATAATTATGACAACAGAGACCGTTTTGACCGAAAATCTTTTTGGCATAACTCAGGCGGTGTACAAGCAATTGCTTTGATTAATATATGGATATTGACACATCTAATTAAGGTGTGTACAAGAGGGCGCGCATTATTTTGTCATCGACTGTCATAATTATCTCTTCCTTCATAAAGTAGCAGTAGTAGTAGTTGCAGTTCAACACGGCATGATGACATAGATCATTCACGTCGCCCATCTACTTCACCGAAGCTTGGGACTGGCACTGCCAGAGCGCGAAGAGGGACGGATGACAAGCATTGCAAGAAATCGCAATTACGCAACGCATTCGATATGCGGAGGGAAACCTAGACAGTCATCGGTCTGTGATGCCCATCAGTTGAGACTGATGATGATGACGATGATGATGACGATGATGATGATGATGATGATGATGACGACGACGACGACGACGACGACGACGACGATGACGATGACGGGAAGGTGACGGTGACGGTGACGACGACGACGACGACGACGATGATGACGATGACGGGGACGGTGACGGTGACGACGACGACGATGATGATGATGATGAATGGAGAAGATCAACAGTTACTGGACAGAGCATAAAACAGACGAAGAAATGCCGATAAGAGTTGCAGAAGAGGGAACACTGATAAGAACGATAAGCGGAAGACAAAAAATGGATTGGACACACGCTGAGAGCAGATTCTCTGCCAAGAATGGCCACTGAGGAAAACTAAAGAGAAAAGAACAAGAGGAAGATCGAGACAGATTATGCTGGACTGGATGATGGAGGACGGATACGAAAAACGCAAGAAGAAGGCACAGCGGAGGTTGGAGTGGTGATATTTTGGATTCGAACCTGCCTAGGGCAGTGAACCGGAAGAAGAAATTGTCGTTAACGGCCGTTGATGTCTTAGAAAAGGATAGCGTTTGCAACCTAATTATGATTTTTATTATTAGCGAACGGATACAACCTAGTTAATTTCTTATTGCAACTCCACTTTATATAGAAGTATTTAAACTCGTTTTGACGGTGTCTAAGGCAATTCTCTGATCGAGAACTTAATATGCAATTATCACGTTCTAATAAAGGCGTGTAAACGGGTGCGAGCATTTGTCATCGACTATCATATCTCATCCGTATACTCAGTAATAGCCGCATTTTGATTTAAGCGATACTGTGTGATAACTAGGGTGAGAATTTATTGTCGGGGGGCTGGGGCGGTTTCAACCCCCCAGTCTTTCTTAGAACCCCATAATGAAGTCTGTTTTTCACACCCTAATTCCAGGTGGATAATGGTTCAACCCCCCAGTTATTTTTCCACAATTCTTAAACTGGTGATAACATTAATATTTTTTAAATTTGGAAACAATCCGGTTGACAGACCGCAACCGGTTACATTGCGCATGTATGCAATTGAAACAATTTACAAGAAAGAAAATTACAGAAGACACAAATTTTGATTATTAACTTTCCGCCCCCAAGTCTCGCTTGCAACTAGCACTGTCGTAGTGCGAACACTGAAGGAGTTGAAAATGCATACAGAAGTTGTAGTTTCAGTGTAACGACGTTATGTGATAACAAAGATCATTAGCGTCGCCCTCCTCCATCATCGATGTTTGGGACTGGCACTGCCAGAACACGAAGAGTGGCGAATCTCTTATTTTCACTTTTGAAACTGATGATGATGATCGTTACGTGCAGAAATTAGAAGAACGGAAACCAATAATTGCGTATCGCGACTCCACCCTTATATAGCAGCAATCGTAACAGTTTCGAGGGTGTATAAGGCAATTGCTTTGATTGATATACAGTCATGAAGACAAAGTTACCGCTATAATAAAAGACTGAGAGCATTTTGGACGACATGAAGGGTCACTAAAAGTTCAAACTGACAACTTGGAGATAATGAACGTAATGGTATGGAGTGAATCAGATACATTTATCGGTTTACCTTATGCTTTATTTGATTAGAAAGTTAGTAAACGCATATAGAATTGTTAAAATTGAATCAAATTAGAATGCTTTATGTCATTTCCAAACGTCCAAATAAAATAATTTGTAATACAAAAATATGTATGACATTATATTCTATATCATGCCCAAATAATCAATTTTTGCATATATTTTTTGTTATTCTGTAAGAAGAGGCTGAGGGCCATTTTTAAGGCCCTCAGCCTCTTCTTCAGGCCCTTCAGCCTCTTTCCATGGGTTGGTAACCACTGATCTAACTACATCTAAGTAAGTATACCGTGTATCTATGTGGACCATTAGATAGTTTAATGGTTATCGTGCCAGACTGTCAGGCGACTGGTTGTGGTTCAAATTACCGCCAGATATGATATGTGTGTATGTGAATATTCGTTTAAATGAAAATAAGACAATTCTGGTGACATTCCGCACCCGATTACACGGTTACACGGTTACCCGGTTACGTCAGCGGCAGCCACAGGCAGGCGCCATTAGATAATAAGACACAGCATCCATACAAAACAATTACAAATACAAAGCTGGCAGCCAGGAACGGCGCCCATCCACAACTCGCCTATGATTAGGCTGAGGGCCATTTATCCAACTCAGTGGTTCCCAACCTTTTTAAACTTTAGGGCTACTTTTCCCCACTGCCGGTGGGAAGGCGAGAAAAGAGAATTTAAAAAGAATGGAGAAGATCAACTGGACAGAGCATAAAACAAACGAAGAGATGCTGAGAAGAATTGCAGAAGAGAGAACACTGATACGAACGATAAGAGGAAGAAAAATGGATTGGACACACGCTTGGAGCAGATTCTCTGCTAAGAATGGCGATTGAGGAAAACTGGAGAGAAAAGAACAAGAGGAAGACCGAGACAGATTATGCTGGACTGGATGATGGAGGACGGATACGAAAAACGCAAGAAGAAGGCACAACGGAGGATGGATTGGCAACATTTTGCATTTGAACTGCCTAGGGCAGGGGAACCTGAAGAAGAAATTGTCGTCAACGGCCGTTGATGTCTTTGAAAAGGATAGCGTTTGCAACGTAACTACAATTATTAGCGAATGGATACAGCCTAATTAATTTCTCATCGCGACTCCACTTTATATAGCAGTGTTTAAACTGGTTTCAACGGTGTCTAAGGCAATTCTCTGATTAATAGGCCTATACAATTATCACATTCTAATAAAGGCGTGTAAACTGGTGGGCGCATTAAATTTTGTCGTCGAATATCATATCTCATCCTTATACAGTAATAGCCGCATTTCATACGCGATACTACATGTATGTGATGACAATAATAATATTTTTTTCCATTTTGAAACAATCCGGTTGACAGACCGAAACCGGTTACAGTGCGCATAAATTTTATGCATCTGAAACAATTCCACAAGAAAGCAAATCGCAAAAGACAGACTTCTTAATTACTTACCGCCCCCTCCCCTCAGAGCCACGCACTGTCAGGGCGCGAACAGTGTCGGAGTTGAAAAAGGCACACATAGGTCGTAGTTTCAGCTTAAAGACGTTGTGTGACAATAGAGGTCCATCTTTCTTCATCCAGGTTTTGCAATGGCACTATCAAAGTGTGAACAGTCGCTTGGGTTAGAAAATATCATGTAGATGCTGAATGAATGTCATAAGATACTGTAGCGGCGTGTATGCAGCTGCTTTGATTCATTTTGACTTGTTTTGCTTCTAATAATGAAAGTGTTTAAAAGAGTGGAACCATTAATTTTGTGATGATTATTGTATCTCATCCTCATACAGCAATTGCAGCAGTTTCGGTGTAACGACGTTGTGTGTGATAACAAATATCATTAGGTCGCCCACCTCCGTCATCGTTGTTTGGGACTGGCACTGCCAGAACACGAAGAGTGGCGAAGCTCTTAATTCATTTTTGAAACTGATCATGATGATCATTAAGCGCAGAAATGAGAAAATATAGGATACAAATATTTTTACCGCTCGGTCTATATATACAGTTACAGTAACTGGATCAAATATTAATTGCCTGTCGCGACTCCACCTTGTATAGCAGGAATCGAAACGGTTTCGAGGGTGTATAAAGCAATTGCTTTGATTGACATATAGACAAAGTTACCGCTATAATAAAAGACTGAGAGCATTTTGTCATCGACCATCATTATACATGTATCTCATCATCAACACAATTGTTGCAGCAGTTTTAGTTTCACGACACCATCGTGTCGTGAAACTAAAATCTTGAAAAAGTCAGATTTTTAAGAGCCTTTTCTAGGTGATAACTAACGACCCTGGAAAAGGAACGGCCATGTTTGACGCCACTTTGGTTTTCAGAAAGAGCTCTTGGGGTATTGATGGGCACTTTGGTTTTTTTCTCAATTCATAACTCTGCACCTATCGTGAAAAATTCAGCTTGTTGTGTAGCCATTATTTTCCACATTTCGGTTTACTACTCCTGAACTACATCCAAGGGGAGAAGGAAGGAAACTTTTTCTTATTTTCAACTGGCGTTATATCACACTTTTTCAGACTTTCTTTCTGAGCTCAAAATATCTTTTCTTTTTGCTTTTAGCGCCAAAATGCACAATGTTGCGCTAACAGGACAACAGTGGGGACCCTATTAATTGCCTGTCGAGACTCAACCTTGTATAGCAGCAATCGAAACAGTTTCGACGGTGTGTAATTGTTGTATTTGACGAGGACTTAATAGTTATGACAAGAGAGGTCGTGATCGAAACAATTTTTTTCCCATAACTCAGACGGTGTACCAGCAATTGCTATGATTAATATATGGATATTTACATATCTCATTAAGGTATGCACAAGAGGGCGCGCATTATTTTGTCATCGACTGTCATATCTTTTCCTTCATAAAGTAGTAGTAGTAGTAGTTGCAGTTCAACACTGCATGATGACATAGGTCATTCACGTGGCCCACCTCCTTCACCAAAGCTTGGGACTGGCACTGCCAGAGCGCGAGAAGTGACGGATGACAAGCATTGCAAGAAATCGCAATTCTTCTACGCAACGCATTCGATATCGGAAAGGTTGTGCGGAGGGAAACCTAGACAGGCGTCGGTCTGTGATGGCCATCAGTTGAGACTGATGATGATGACGATGATGACCGTGTTCAGAACATAGAAAAACAAATAGATGGAAGTAGAACTGAGCCGTGTGGTGAAAAGTTTGGACCGGAGACCAGAAATGTCGGAGAGCTCGTCACTATTCACTCGTATACCTTCGTGCAGCAGGACTTTTTAAATGAATTTCTGGACCGCACAATAATTCTTTCCTTTTGCATTCTCCATTGTAAATTACTCTCAATCGGCGGACAATGACCTTGTTTGCTATTATTAGCTAAAATAAGTGCTTCTACAACTGCATAAATCCACTTAGAACTGCCCTGTTTTTTAGGAGAACTGCACGATAAAAATCCTTGTTGTGTAGATTTACGAGGTAAGTCTAAAATTTGAAAGACCGATGATATAAGTTAGATGTGAAATATTTCTTGAGCGGTTTTCACCGAATTTTAGCAAGGACCACGGAGAGGGGACAGGGGAATTGTCCATGGTCCTGGTGGCTTTTAGGAACCTGTGGTTGGGTATCCATACAGAGTTGGAGATCTATGCCTTTTAAAATACAATATTTCTTAATATTTAACAACTTGATGAAATCATACCTTAATATCACTCGGTTGTTGGATTCATACACTTTTCGCACTTTAATGTTTTTTAAATTGCTCATAAAGACTAAAATTAGATTGTGGCTGCTTTGCTCAGGGATCCGATTTTCTGTTGCCAATTAGAGATCTAGAACTTGGAAGTAGGAGTGCATTATTTTAATTATATCAACACCTAGGAACCTACTCAACCGACTGTTTTTGGGACTGTTCCAACATGTTTTATAACATCTAGATGACGTCATTAATGGCCCAATATTAAACTGAAGAATATAGCACCTGAAGAGGTTCATTTAATGGTGTCTGTATAGCGCATAATATTCGTGTTTTTATTGCCATCGAAATGGTTATGACATTGTGTAAATTGTCATTGTAATCGCAAGATTTTTGCCATACTTATAAAGCGAAATTGAGAAACTTAGAGCAGGGTACCAGGTCATTTATGAGCGCTAAGCCATGAGGCGAGGGTTAGTGTCTTGGTAATGCCAAGTGGAGAGAATTCTGTTGCTGGAATATATTCATCGCTAGCCAAAACCATGAGCAGTAAGAGAATTGATGGGCGCATTGGAGTTGATATGGGAAGATTTGCCTTTGGAATTCGTCAACAGGCATCAAGAACTTTGCAAAGATACTCAAAAAAGTTTTGGCACTGGTGGTGGCATTGAACACAAGTTGTGAATCACTATCAGGATCATTTCCAAACAGTTATTTGGGATATGACTTAATAAAATCGTGCTTTTGCTACTTTTTGCTGCGTTGCGTTTTTGGATCGTCAAAAAAGGTGGGTGGTCTGACTAAAAGTGGTATAACCTTTGTTCTGTTTGAAATATTTTGATGAAATCTGGCCATCATGTGTAAATATGAGTTTCTTTAAGACTGTAAAATTTCATTTCAAAATTCTTACTTTTAGCCAAGATTTTTCCAAAAAAACCTAAGTAGGTCTTTTTTGGCGCACCCTGTATATATTTCCATCTTTCAATACTTGGAATTATTAACTCCACCATTGGTCGCGCTCTGCCAGTGCCAGTTCCAAGTCTGGATAAAGCAGCAGGCTTCGTTAATGGTATTTGCTAACACACAGTAACGGTAAACTGCAACTACTACTACTACTACTACCACTACTACTTAGAATTACTAAATTTATGACAAAATTGCAGTGAATTTTGGTGAAATTTCGATGGAGATTCAATGGTTTGTTCCAAGATGTCGTAGATAAAAAGGGACATCATGAGCAGGAATTTCGTTCGTCAGTTGAACTTCGTTGAATGAGTTCCTTGTTTCCATTGCAACGGTGAAAGCTGCAACTAGGCTCTCTTTAGCCACCTTTAAGCCGCATGCACTCTACGGCAAACTTCCCATTTTGTTTAGTCCCTACGTGGTCGTGGTGGTGTAGTAGGTATGTTCATTTCCTTGCAGTCGGATGGTGCAGGTTCGAATCCACCTTAAGTCGCCGCGTAGAAACCTTGGGCAAGTTGTTCACTCGCAATTGTTCAGCGCTTCGGCGTGAAACTCCGATGCAGTATCCGCGCTGCAGTCGGGTGGGCTTCTGAGAAGTGAGATTGATGGTGCGCCATAACAAGTGCACATACAAACAAACAAGCCTCAAATTTGTTAGGTAATCATTAACTAATATTAGACCATGTTTCAGACACCTTTAAATCACTCATATAGCAATTCATATATTTTCATCATTCATTACTTTATGTAAATATTGCGCGGCCATGTTCCTCAATTTTGGTGCTGTGTCGATGATTATCTGAAAGAACTGTTCCAAAAATAGATGCATAGAGCAAGAAGATTTTGAGCAGGAATTCCGTTCCTAATGTGGACCTAGTTATATGAGCTGCTTCCTTCATTTTAAACGGTGAAAAGCTCTTCAAAATGATTCCTGCCGACATCAACAACAGGTTTGCCATAAGGTGTCGTCATACGATGGATTAAACTTTTCTCTATGTTATATAGACTCTCTTCTCATCTTCGTTGAATTACGAGCTTGATTCCATCACCCATCGTATCTCGATATAGAGACATTTCGGTAAACTGGACAAAGAGACTGGACTATAATAAACTTTTCATTATTTTACTGAGTGCTGAAATACAGCGTCTGACCCAATATCTTGCAGTATAGGCTATAGAAGATTGTCAGTAGTCGATCAACTGGCTGATTATGGAAAATATGAGAATATTCTTTAATTGACAAATTGCTATCCACATTTTATTGCACATATAAAGCAATAAACATACATCATCTCTAGAACCAATAACAAGTCAAATAATTTAAAATTACACACAGAATCCTAAATCCAATAATGAGTAATATTGTATTCTTATGATGACCAACCATTTACACAGCAATTTGGTTGTCGTGAATGGAAAATTTAATAAGATAAAGCAGCTATGTTAAACTGATTAATTATGAACTGATTGAAACTGATTATCTCACGTGGTCAAAAATATGTAACTTTAGCCTCGTAGCTGAATTAATATTGCATCGATAATGCGTGATTTGAAGGTGTCTAAACAGAGTTATTATTATAATAATAATTATTCTGGAAGCAGCACATGTGCGGACTGCTTTTAGCATCCCGTGTCGTATATAATTATATATATATTCTAGCATCCCATGTCGTATATATATACATGTAGCTTAAAACGAACAATTGCAGCCGATATCGGTCAACAGAAGCTCTGGACTCTGTACTGTGCAGTGAATGTCTAGTGATAATCATATTACGTGTCAAAAACGTAAAAAGCGTAATTTTTACATAACTAGGAAACGGAAAAACAGGACTAAATTAAAAAGAAACAAAATAGTTCAGTTTTGTAGCATCCCTGTCGGAATATTTTAACATTAAAATCGTTCTTCAAAGATTTTTGTTCAATCAGTAAATAACGCAATTCTGTTGTTTTACACTGAACGACATCGATCACAAGTTCTTACATTTATTTTCATCGAAAAACGCTGGCGTAATGAAAATTGAGTAACTAGAAAACATTAAATCTTTCCAAATTTAAGTTGCAGCCTAAGCGTATGTCCACATAAGTCCACGACTTCGCGAACTAACCGTTACAGCGTGAAAAAACATAGACGGCCTCGGAATAAAGTTTTATCATCCTTAAATGGTAGAACAAAACTAGTACATCTACACGGGATATATCTTGTTTGACATAAATAGGCCTACATTATAGTGTCGTCAGCAAACATAATAAAATGGAGTAGTGATGAGGCATACGAGATAATCATTCACGTATTTTAGGAACAGTAGAGGTCCCAGAATAGAACATCGTGGCACACCGCATATTATGTAAGATAGATGCGAAACATTCTCATTAAATGAAACATCATTAATTATGACACCAACATATTCATGCACTAAAAATTAAACTATTGAAACATTTATATAGTTTTGGTGGAAAGTGTTTCAGTGGTGTCTAAATACAGCCACGCATTATCCTAGTCGCTCATGCACCGATGGCTCAAAACGAGCCATTGATGAGCGACTGCATGGCGGTTTACTAAAACCTGTGAACTGTGTCTTCTGCCTTAGTCTAAAAAATGCATGAAGTTTTTAACATCCTTAAATGGTAGAACAAAAATGGTACATCTTTAGACTTGTTTTACATACACCTGTTTTACTCACTTTCCATTGTTCCAGAATGCCAATACTATAACGGGCGTCTTGTAGCACGGGTCCTAAGACACCCAGCTTGGCAATATCTACGTTTTTAATTTACCCAAACGATCTTATTGAATTGACTTCCACGATTGCTGTAATTGCTTTATTAATCATCACTCTTTGCATTTAGGTCAAGCATGTACTTCACCTGGAATCCGCACATAAGAAAAGCGCATCTTGGAGCACTCTCCCCTACACTTTGAGTCGTCCGGGGGTACTAGCAACCAATCCTCCGTGTGTGGAGCCTGAGAGGCTTAGAGACGAGCCCATGCAGTCAAGTGCAGCATCCCAGCAGACTCATGCATTTCTGGTCCAGAGGCTGCCCCATTCTCATTGATGGTGAACTGATGATCCGGATGGTGGTTCGGATCCCGTAAGTGCATGTTGATCATGCTTTTAGCGCTGTGTCCATTAGATTGTGCGGGGTGTCGGCTGATTCTGGTGGCACTATGTTTTCCAGGATTTATCTAGTGCTCGCAGCATATGGCAAGAAGGCAGAAAGTGCCAGCGTTGCAGCACAGTGTATTCCAAGGTCACCCTTTACCGGAAGGGATGCCTGAAGCTAATTCTCGTCCGATAGCTCCACGTTCAGGATGCATGTTTTGTTTGATAATTCTCTACAGCTCTCAACATTCGTATGAATATTGAATAATGAATCACATAAAAAAATCATGTAATCTAAAAACTGAACTGTTCAAGTTTATATATGGCTTCATTGAAAACGTTTCAGTGGTGTCTAAATACAGCCACGCATTGTCTCAGCTTTTCAGTGATGGCTCGTTGTGCCTACTAAAACCTGTAAACTGTGTTATATTTAACGAAGTCATCAGCATATCTCTCATTCTCATCTTTCTCAATGCGTGAGACTAGCGCTGTCAGAGACCGAGCGACGACGAAGTTGCAGCTGCACATCATTTGAATCGGGTCTATTTAAAGTCCTTAACTAGTCTACAGTTTCTAAATCCACGGGATAACAAGGGTGCAACTAATGATAATAGTAATTATTACGACAATGTGCATGCATATGGCGCAGTAACAGGGCACGACCCTAAGGACACCTGATTGAAACCTCTGCCACAATCAAGAAGAGGTGCCCCTCCTAAGCCGATAGATAATCTCAACTGGTTCCCAGAGGACAGGGTGAGAATTGCCGTTGGGTTTTGTGGCTCACCCCCACCCAAACGGAGCGACGTGAATTGGCAACAGCAGCCTGCTCCTCGAAGATTGTGCCTGGCGCCGCGTAAATGGCGCTGCTGCAGTGATGTGGATTTCTCGATATCATCGTAGATTGCAGCGTTAGTGGACTGAGACCGGTGCGTGCTGTTACCTGGTACAAAGAGATTAATTAAGGAAATAATTAAGAATATTACGATCTATTTGGAACGTCTGAGGGAAGGTTCATTGAGGTCGACTGTGGACAGGTAACATGATAGTATGTGTGTATCTAGCCAAAGGCCTGTAGTGTAGTCGAATGTATGCCATGTATTGGTGGTAAATATGCATCTATGCATGTACAGGGTGGGTCAAAAAATGTAATTCCCTTCGGATTTTGCCAATATCTTGGCCAACAATAAGAATTTTAAATCAAATTTTACGAGCTTAAAGATAATTCATATCTAGGCCTATACATACAATAGCCAAATTTCACCAAGACCTTTCAAACAGAACAAAAGTTATATCACTTTTAGTGAGCTTATCCACTGTTTTTCGACGATCCAAGAACGTAACGCTTCAAAAAGTAACCAAAAATTATTTTGTAAATCACATCTCAAATTATTGCAATTGTTATCAAATAAACTTGATATTGCTTCGCAACTTGTGTTTAATGTGTCCACCACCAGTGGTCACATCTGGTCTCAGTTTCTTTGTAAAGTTCTTTAAGGCCTTGTTACTGTGTTGAAGAGGTAAATCTTCCCATATCGACTTCAGTGCGACCATCAATAATTCTCTTACCACTCTTGGTTTTGGCCGCAGGTTGTTTCAGTAATTATTTTATCTTGCATAGCTCTCCACACTTAATTTTTAAGAGTATCGGGTAAAACCCTGGGGATTTGGGGGTGGGGGACATTTGTTCTTCACAATGAAACCAGTACAATTATAATCTTGATACGTATAATTATCTTTTTTATATGCACCCACTCTACTGGCACATGTATATAATCATCTGAACTATTTATATCACATTTTGGGTCCAGCAAAATCACCGAAAGGTAATAATTTTGGATTCACCTTGTCACCTTGTGCTGTCAGCTCGTAGAGCTCTAGCGATCGTCCTGACACACATTCTCCATTGTTCTCTGTTCGCAGACAAGTCCCTCAGTTCTTCCAAATTCATGCCAGTTACGTAGTGTATCTCGTCCATCCATTTCGTCCTTGGTCTGCCGAGTCTTCTCCTTCCCTCACCGCAAGCCAGCATCATTTCCTTCTCCAAACTATCAGATCGCATTACATGCCCGAAGAATCTTAGCTTCAATCTTGTCGCGAGTTGTTTTAACGATTCTTCGTTTTCCAATCCTATCTCCATTCTTATAGATTCGTTCGTTCTTTTCTCTGTCCAAGATATTCTCAACATCTTCCTCCAAATCCACATTTCGCATGCGTTAATCTTTTTCTCCATATTCTTTGTCTTTGTCCATGTCTCGCAGCCATATAATATTGTAGGGAAGATCAGTGCTCTCACGAGCCTCTTATTAGTATCTAAACTTACATGTTTGTCCTTCCATATCTTTTCCAGTCCAATCATTGCGGTTTTCCCTATCGCTAACCTTCGTTTTATTTCTGGATCACATTTTCCCTCTTTTTCGATCAGCGATCCCAAGAATGTAAAGCTTTTTACCACCTCTATTTCCTCTCCATCTATCTTAAAACTAATCCAATTTCCTGTTGTCATGACCTTTTTGGATTACAGTACAGAATGGTATGATAATGCAAAGCTGTGAGGTTCGATAAAACATTGTAAGGTATTGAAATGAAGGCAATACACACATTGTAAGTTAGAAACGTAATCATCAACGATATAAATTATGCCTAAGCTTAGATCCGATCAAATCCATCTAGATTCTTAAGTCCGATCAAATCAAGTCGAATCAGAAGGCGGATTATAGACATGTACTCCGGGGTCAACAGTTCACCTAATAACTGCTTGCGTTCAACAGTAATTTCCACCTGATATCCTCTTGAATTTGTCAATCCACACAACATATTAACCAAAGCCCCAACGCTGCAAGCGCCAAGTCACAGTGCGATGAAAATTATCGTCATTTTATTGGCTGATGAAGTGATGATACGAGGGCGTTGTGAGTGCTACGGCAGCCAAAGCGCGTGCGTGTCGATAAAGCGCTGCTTTATAAGTGTCGGGTCTTACCTTGCTCGCAGGCAGACTTACAACATTCCGGTGAAGAACGTTGGTCGGTTTTGCTGAGCGAATTGTTTAGTGTGAGTTTAACGGTAGGCAGATAGTCGTTTTGAAGAGTTACTCTGTTTGGAGTTGCTTCTGTTATGATCGAAATGAAGGTGAGGATAATTTTGTTCTCTACACTAATCATTGATAATCATTTATATGCCTTTTCAAGTGCTGGTCAACTAAAACATTGCGAAATTTGTATGTTTCGACCCTGATAATTGTCATATTATCAATAATTAACTTGTTATCTGTGGACTGGATATTTTTTTTAGTTAGGCCTACTCTGAAATAAATATCATCAGTTTTAGAACGGTTTAAGGAAAGTTTATTTGCTTTTAACCAGACTCTAACTTAATCAGTTGATCAAAAGATGCATGAGATAAAAATGATTTAAAGTCGACAGCAAATAAAATTTAACGAAGCAGTTCGACGAATTGAAATTTGGGAAGGTCGACGATGAAAATTAAAAATAAAAAGGACCAAGGATTGAGCCTTGAGGGACACCATATAAAATAAGTTGGACCAGATAGATTATCATTACACAAAAACCTGTGTGGATCAACTCAATGCATAACTGCTTCACTGGCACCCAATCTGTTTTAATTAATAAGTCTTTAAAAGTGGAAGTAGTATCATGAGTTAGAATTCTATAGTCATTTCAATCTCACATAAAGTGGGCGTTGAGCCGGGTATATTGGGATATGCCGTTGACATTGATAAATAAAAAAACTTTTGAGCAGTTTGGCTGTTTGTTTTGCTAAATTCCATTCAAATTCCAGTGAAATCAGTAAATTGCATTGTTCGATCGCAACATAATGCTGCGTGATGGGTGATTGGTAATTAAGTGGAAGTGACAAATTAAAAAGATCTGTATGAACCGATTTGAAGGTGTCGAAGAATAACCAAGTTTATACGAAATATTTTTCAGGTGAAAATGACATGTTAAAAAGATCTGTATGAACCGATTTGAAGGTGTCGAAGAATAACCAAGTTTATACGAAATCTTTTTTACCGGAAGCCATTGACGTCGACAAGAGCATAACATGTCTGGCTAAAGATTAAAATTTCAGAATTTTACTAGAATTTTAAGTAACTTACTGTTCTGAATATTGTTAACGTGACTGTGTCGAATTGTGTAGCGCTATCTTGCGGTATCAATGTCTGTTGACATCAATATGGTATGTCCATACATTTTAACCCGTTCCACATTGTGCATCGGACTGCATCCCATGCAATTTGAGTCAGAAATCAACTGAATTTTATTGTTATTCCAAAGTTTTGTGGTCGCCTAATGGCATCGTTGATGTCCTCTGTGTGCCTTCCCTTAGAACGGTGCATTTCTGAGCTCGACTTCATTGGTTGTTTGCGATGGACAAAGAACAGGCCCCATAAACCCTCAGCTCTTGCGGTTGGTTTGCTCCCAGCACCAGTAAATTAGTTGGCCACCCTGACACAACCCCATGTTCAGTTTTTTCTCTAACATTTTCAGATCATCTACACTGCTGTACGGCAACATATGACCATTTCAACCGTTTATTTTGTGGAGAAAACAGTGCAACGTCCGCTTTATAGTCGTAGCACATATTTTATTACTTTGAAACATAAAGATTCCGTATTGTCAAGCGGTCGTCTCCCACATGCCAATCCAAGCGCAAACGGTTTGATTTGCATTAACGTGGATTATGCCAGAATTCAAACAATAAGTCACTCCATTATTTTCACATTCATTTATAGATTATCAATGATGCAAAATCATCGATGTCACACAGGTTTTTTATAATTCACAACTAATTTACTTATTCCAAAAGTATAGCGAAATCCTCTCTCATTGAGCTGTCGTAATCGTAAACGTAATCGTAATGATAATCTCCAAAATTTCTAAAGTGCCACACGAAACCAAGCGCAGGGCACCAGTTTACTCACGTGCGCTGTGTCAAGTGAGAAGGGTTGTCAAAAAAAGTATAGTCCGAAGGAGGTCGCAGTCTGAATGCCAATGAATCAGTGGCTCTAAACTAAATAAATACCGAGATTCTTGTGCATGCCTTTCTCACTAGTAGAATGGATCACTGCAGTTCGATACTTGTATGTTTGAATGCTAAAAACTGAAAAGCCGTAAGACACAATTTCCACTTATACGGTTTCTTTTAATAGTAGAAGAGGTGTCGAAACCGTCACCCAAAAATTGAAATAGTATAGAATTCGATTATAGTAGTTTCAGATTAACGACACTGAGTGACAACAAATAACGCTAGTGTCACCCTCCTCCTTCTTCCAGGCTTGAGTCTGGCACTCTAGCAGTAAGGCGCGGACGTGCACTGGCGAAGCTTGGATTCCGTGTCAGCATTACCATGATGTAGGCCCTGTAGGGGTATGTTCAGTGCCTTGGAACCGGAAGGTTGCAGGTTCGAATCCACCTCAAGCCGCTGCGTGGGTACCCTCAACCTGCAAGTCCTTAACTTGCAATTGGCCGTGCGCTTTGGCGTGAAACTCCGATTCAGCGTCCTCACTGTAGTCGGGAGCGCCTCTTAGTAGCTTACTTGAAGGGTCGCTATAACAAGTGTTCATACATGTACATGGTACTACATACATATCTTGCATCTGCAATGCGCACTCTTCTTTCACTGGCTTCACACGGATTTTCATGGAATTGAACAACAAATAGTAGCAGTAGTTTGAGTTGTTCTAAACCATGTTTCGTGGCTAAGATGACTATTGCGTCAATATTTGTTTCCCAGGCGAAAGTCTGGCACCACCGGATGTGCTAGAATTCAAAGCCTTTTCAGATATTTCGTGGCATCAAATGCCGATAACGATGTTATTGCACTTGCAGCGTATGTATCATTCCAATGCGCCGTTAGACCGATTTATATAAATGGTTATTATACGTAAAAGAGGTGTTAAAATGGCAGCGGGTAATTTACCTATCGGGCTAGATGCTGCTAAATTTCAGGAACTACATTGAAATAATACTCTTGATTAATAATAATTATTTAGAAATAGGTCAAAAGATTTGTCTCAAAATAAACCTTGTCTCTGGTCCCCGTGGCGACTGGAGTCGTACTTCAACCGGACACCGATTTCGGGATAACTCATCTGATGGCATTTTTGAAGAAACTAGTTCTTTGTGGCTAGCTTAAGAGTGACGTTTTAGTGAAAGAGTTTCGTATAACTAAACGCAATTTGAACTTCGAAAGCGACGCCGTCTGTTGAATATAACACTCTGACCTAGTTTGATCTTCAACTGGGTCAACCGGATGTCACGTGAATCAATTCCCCATTGCGGTGCCTTTGTTTCGGTTCAGCTTCCGTCGATCCCAGAATTCCCAGCTGCACCGCACGCCACCTGGAGGCCGATTTTAGATCGAGTGAAAGCCTTTCGACATCTAGCGAGAACGTCGTGAACTTCTCGATTTATAGCAAGATATCATCCGCATATTATGACTTGTCTCATTTGATTATCCAAGCCGAACTGTCCTGTGGGATGACCGTCTACGTTACGCGCATTCGCACTCTGACTTCCGGTATGTTAGCTTGACAAGGAGTAGTTACTTGAGAGGCCGGGATTTCCGCCGATTGCCTGCGATGACGTGACGGATGCATTTATTCGCATGCGATGCTACATATTTTATACGTTGTGACATGATTCTCTATATGGTGGCATGATGTGTTCCATGTGACATGAATTGATCCATAATGACATGATTTGATCAACGGTGACAATCAACCGACTCCAATCCATAGTATCATGCAGAGGCGTTCGTTCTCTGTAGTTGGTCCAGCAACCTGGAATGGGTTGCCATTGACTATGCGACACCTCCCAAGCTGTTCTCAATTTCACAAACTGTTGAAGACAGTTTTTTTTCGCTTGATCTCGGCCGGAGCGCCTGTGTGTAGGTACCTTGAAGGGTCGTTATATAAATTACTATTGATTGATTGATTGATCTTACGGAAACCTCGTTGCCAAACCGTCTGTTTATAAAACTATACAGTGGCACAGAGAAACAACGGCATCGAACGAAATTATGCTTTGAGCCATTAGCCAATATACAATTATACATGTAGGTAGCAAGCATTCTGGGTCCGAAGGATCCTACATAATAGATGGGCTGAATTCTACGCTGACCAACTTGGCTAACTACATGAATCCTATAATCACGATTTAGTAGTGATGAGATTCATCCATATAGTTTAACGACAGCGTTTGCTTGTATGTGCACTTGTTATAGCGCCCCTTCAGGTTCTCTACTCAGAGGCGCTCCCGACTGCAGCGCGGACACTGTATCGGAGTTTCACGCCGAAGCGCTGAGCAATTGCAAGTGAAGGACTTGCATCATGATAAGGCCCCTATGCGGCGGCTTGAGCTGGATCCGAACCTGCAACCCTTCGGCTGCAAGGCGACGACCATATACCCACTACACCGCGGCCGCCGCGCTCCACAATAACACTAGAGGTCGTTGCCGAAGCCCAAAATTTTTTACACATCTCAATCAATTATTGATCAGGTTAAGTAAGTAGCGATTGTTGCTTCAGTGTAACGACATATTGGGGCGCGGTGGTGTATTGGTAAGTTCGTCGCCTTGCAGACAAAGGGTCGCAGGTTCGAATCCACCTGAATCCACCTCGTTAGGGACCTTGAGCAAGTTCTTCACTTGCAATTGCTCATGCGCTTCGGCGTGAAACTCCGATTCAGTGTCCTCGCTTTAGTCGGGAGCGCTTCTGAGTAGTCTTTTGGAGGCGACATAAAAAAAGTGCACATGCATACACTGCGTGATGGCAGATATATTTCGCATCGCCCTCCTCTTTTATCGTGATTTTGGACTGGCACTGTCAGAGTGCAGACAGTACTGTGGTGGAATTTTAGCGTTTAGATTGGTGTGTGACCGATGGAGCAAAGTTTAATTATACATTTACTAATACATAGCATCAGAAGGAAACGTCTGAAAGGTGTCTAAGCGCAGAGCAATAATATAATATGCCGTAATTATTAGCGTTGGCTGTGTAGGTTTAAGTACACACTTAAATGAAGGAGGCGAATTTTAAAAAACCCCAGCGTCAAGCGATATGATTTTGAAATTTACATAATTTCTATGATCATTTAATGAAAGAAAACTCTAGTTGATGCAAGGTTCCATTGCAAAATGACAAAAGCGTCGATAGTTAATTGCGTTGGCTTAACAGTATAAATTGGCATTATCAGCGTTGGTATTTTCGTTTTTTGTATTGCACTGATTCTTTGGAAAACTAAATATGACCATTTGGTCCCTGAAGCGAATTCGAAACGAATATTCGTTACAGCCTTAGTAAAAAGGTCTTTGAACAAGAAGTGAAAAAATCACCGGATCAAATGAATAATATTGAATTATTATTTATTTATTTATCTATATCTATAAGAAAGGTTGTACGTATATTTATTTATTTGGGACCGATGCACGCTCGCAGTTTAGCAGCTACTCACCTGAAACATTGGATTTAGATAAACGCTCACCACAGAAATCCAAGTACGCTATTTTCAGCTTTTTATTCACTTTAGATTTCGAAAAACAGACATTTTAAATTTCGCCGTGTTAAAATATGCGCTAGCGGCTATATTATAGCCTACCGCTCCAAATTCTGTAATTGCGTCGCCGTATTTCAATCGTTTTCAGTAACGCCTGTTGCCGTTGACGTCATACTTTGACGTCATTTTTCGCAAAGCTTAATTAGCATGAAAATCATACGCTCCACACACCTCGGCCCGCAGGGCCGAGGTGTGTGGAGGGCGTGGGGGTGGCGGTTGGGAAAGAAATTTTCCCGCAAACTCAAATTTCACGGGTGGCGTACAAGTGGAGGTCGGAGCGTACACGTGGAGGTTGGAGTGTTGTGGAGTGCAGTGGGGTGGTTGTGGAGTGCAGTGGGTCGTGGCCGGGAGCGGGTCGAATCCTAAATTTCCTGGGCAACGCCGGGTACCCCAGCTAGTAGGTCTATAAATTTAGTAGCCTATCTTAAGATGATGATAGCACATGGATCAATATTTTAATATAATACATATATGAATAAAATATATTTATAGTAATTATATTAAATAATCTATTAAATGATGACCTGTTTGTTACATAAGATTGTTAGCATGGCCATTGAAATTTCTAATCAGCTTTTAAGACACGGAATTATCGTTTAGAGAGCAGAAAATTTAAAAAACTGATGAAAAGTTATGCAAAAATGATGACAGGTTATGCAACAAAAGCTTTAAAGACGTCAACAGTACATTTGGCTATAACAATTATTATAAGCTGTCGATACACATTGGAACAGTTAGGCCTAATAATAATGTTGCAGTAGAGTAGGCCAACTCAGGAATGAAACTCCTTTCATTATTGGGCGGAGGCTGGAAGTAGCAATGGTTTCAGTTTATCAACGCTGTATGATATTAAATATATCGCTAGCGTTGCCCTACCCAGGGCCGTCTTATCCAGTAGGCACAGTAGGCACAGTAGGCACTGTGCCTAGGGCCTACGAACTTACCAGAGGCCTACGAAATCCTAAAAAAATATATTAAAAAATAAATGCAGTGATTGGTCAATGACCGGAAAAAGCAAACAGAAAACGAAAACTTGCAAATTTCATTTTAACGAGCTAACTTTTTTAAGGCTAGAGTTAGCTAATGAAACAGTAACATTGTCTAAGCTATATGCTAACATTGCGGCTCTTTGCATTCGCGAAATCGCTTATAGGTTAATGTATTCAAATGTCATTTCTCGCATTAAGTAGTTTTCAATTGAAAGTAATGCAAGGGAGGATAATCGTGCCTGTCCCATCGTTGACCGAAGGTAATTTTTGATAATTTTCAGCTTCGAAATAGAACGTTCACCTTCACAACTTGTTTCAAAAATATAAAGATAAATTCGAAAAGAAATATTAACATTTGGAAAACTGGAGACCAGCTTGTCAGCCATTTGTGATCTAATCATTTCAGCTACAGATTTATTGGTTTCTCCAATCCAGACTCGTGTTTCCTCTTATAACCATCAGACATGTTTTTTTTAGAAATTTGTATTAATAATTTAACAAATTAAAATTTAAAAAGCGATGGCGATTTTTCATTAGAACTTAGACCGAAACGCCGCTAACAGAAAGTCGAAAATCGGAAATATTACATTTAGCGGATATTGAAAATAAATATTACAAAAAGTAGATTGAGATTTAAAATAAAAACTGAATGCGTTCACAAAACATGGTTCAGCATAATTTTAAGAAATAATGTAAATGTGTCACAATTTGAATTTATACAGAGTTGAGTTGGATAGACCCTAGGGGCCTACGAATAGATTAATATGCAAAAGTGCCTAGGGCCTACGATGACCATAAGACGGCCCTGGCCCTACCCCTTTATCCACGCTCGGGACCAGCACTGCCAGAGTATGAGCAGTTAAGAAGAGTTATGAAGTTAGTGATGAAATCGGGAGCAGCACGCAAACGTCACAAATATCAAATATGTATTCCTCGAATATCCCACTTAAAAAGGTGGGCAGAGTTTTCTCCGTTATTATTATTTATTTATTATGAGCACATAATTATATAGCGCCCCCGTCCGTGCAATCTACTCAGAAGGCCATTTTTATCAGATGGCTCATTTATTGTTAATAATAATAATAATAAAGCTAATATTATTATTTATATAATTATTTATATATAATCTTCATCGTTATCGTCGTCAACATCGTCGTCGTCGTCGCTTCTATTTAATCATGGGTTGCTGCAGCAATTCTCCTTCCAAGCTCAGCAATGAACTTCCTGTCCTTCTCTGCGCCAAGCGCCGCTAGTCTCCATGGTGACCGCCCCAAAGGTGTGTGTTGCTGGTGATATCGGCGTGCTGAATCATCTTGAGACAGAGGTATACGCTTGAGGAAGCTCCTCATAAGTCGTGCAGGAGAACGGAACCAAAGGTGGGCTTCGGAACCTACTGGTAGCAGTGGAATAGTCTGTTGGTTATTGATTAGATTACAAAGGCGTGGATAACGGTGTTCTTGCATGGACCGGAAACAATTCGCAATATTAACGACGAAGCTGATGGATAGCGACTGCGGTTGAGCTGATTTATGAGTAATGAAAAGTAAGAGGAAAAGTAAGCTCTTGGTTAAGAATGAATCCTAAATATCAAACCGAAGCAGGGAAAGCAATAGGCCACCAACCGTCTGCCACCGCCCAGGCAGATCAGTTGGATCATAGAAGTGTTGAGAAGCAGGCAACTCTGCCACCGGTTTCACTCTGCCAATGCCGCCGGTCCCAAGCCTCGATAAAGAAGGCAGGCGACGCTAATCATGATCTTTTGTATCACAGAGTGTTGTTAAACAGAAACTACCACTACTTCTTGAGAAGCAGGCGGTTATATGCTAGCCACGGAGAGAGGGCATCCATAGCTTGACACTTCTGAGCAACTGCTGCCAAAGCGCAATCAGAAAATCGTCAGCATGCAGCTGATGCAAAAGTCTGTTACGTAGGAGACAATTCTTGAATTTGAGATTTTTTATTTAAATATTTAACGTCGTCATAAATTATGACATCATTGGTCGTTGACGATAAATGAAATAATTATATACAGTGTATACAGTAGGCTATACAGTGAATACATAATTTTATATACATTATACGGTAAAGTTTTCAAAAGTCATCACTTAAAGATGTCAAAACGTCCTTTGCAATGTCATCAATGTTCATTGTATTATAGCATGAAATAACATAGTTAACGAAGCCCATAAAACTCAAAACATTTTAAAGCGGATCTTTGAGACAAATAATTAAGCAATATTGCACGGAAATTTTCATGCACAATCATTTGTAAATGAAACATTCTTGGAAACATTCATAATGTAAAAGAAATCCATCAAATAAATATCTTGTACAATATGAATGTTTCCAAGAATTTTATCTATGTTTTTAAACCAGCTTTCGTTACCGGCCTACAATACATTTAATGACGTCATGAGATTTTTTCTACTGTTGTATTTTCCAGGCATTACTTATTCAGTACAATCAGACAGTATCATTTATTGTAGTTGTATGCAAACATTCATTACGGTAGTTGTTTATCATAATAATTATTATGTTGCCAATTTGAAACTGACATTTTTGAATACCGGTGATGGAATGAATTAATTTAACGATATTCGTCATAATATTGAGCTAGATGAAACAATATAAAGGTATCTAAAGCACTCAGAAATTTTATTATCTGTCTGATCTTTCTAAGTACGAACGCAGGGCAAGTTCACCAAGACCTGACGTATACAAAATGCAAAGCTGTGGCCAAAGCATAGAACCATTAGGAACACTGAATTTATCAGGAACCCAAGCAAACCTAGAATAGCAAAGGACTCCACAATTTCTGCGTTCAGGCGTAAGTTTATGTTTAATGACACTGTATAAAGTTGTATGCGGTGTGTTTGCATCCCACCCAAGTAAAACAACTTCAGCAACAGTAACAACGCAGAACAGAAGCTGCGTTGTCCGATGTGCAGTCCTGCACGGGAAGGATTGACGTTCAAGTCTTCAACTGAGATCATGGCAAAGTTGCATACCGTCACCCTCTCCTTGCTTCAGGCTTGCCACTGGCACTACGGACTGTGGCGGAGTTAGGTGTAAATGTGGTAAAGTCAGGATTAGGTCTTGGTCATTTCTGTGGATAAACTCACAAAAATTATATTGACTATCGATTATTTTCGGTCATCTACCAGGTATAATACTATCCTAGCCAAATACGGGAGTTCTATGAAGCTTATATAATTTTTGTATCTCTCTAAAAAAAGGTGTCTCATAACGTTGCTTAGTCGTAAGTGGCGGAAGGGCTTTGAGCAGTGTTTAATCAAATAATAATAATAATAATAATAATAATAATAATAATAATAATAATAATAATAATAATAATAATAATAATAATAATAATAATAATAATAATAATAATAATATTCGTTTAGTCAACAATCTAGTTGACAGATCGCAGCCGGTTACAGTCTACAATTATGCAGTTGAAACAATTTACAATAACTCAGATGACAGAATGTACAAATCTTAACTATACTAACTGAACAGACAGCCTGCAATAATCGGCGCTAATAGCAGACTTCAAAGCATGTCCGCCCAACGGGGGATCGAACTCAGTACCTCTTGCTCTCTACGCCAACGTGTTATCCATTACTCCACTCGGCCTCCGTAGTGCCATTCCGCTCCGAAACATCCGATAGAATATTCCCCTCCTCTCCCCAGACTTGTGACTGGCACTACCAGAGTGCAGACTGTGGCAGAGTTAGGTTCAAATGTGGTAAGACAAGAGTAGGTCATTTCTGTGCTTAAACCCATATTGACGATCAATATATTTATATCTATTCGCGAATGCACTGACTAGACGAGTTCTTTAAAAGTTTTTATACTTTTCTAATTCATCTAAAAAAAAACGGTGTCTCGTAATATTGTTTAGTCAGCATGTTGAGAATCGGCTTTTATTTGGGCAGTGTTTAATCTAGACATCTCTGGGGAAGTCCCCACCAACCACCACCAGGAATGACATTCCCAAGAAGAAAAAAACATAGAAAATTTACATGCACTCTTTACTTACCTAGATGTATTATAGTGCATCATCAGATGAGCGGTTAGAGTAAATTCTGCAAAAGTCATCAGAAAAAAGAAGCATCAGACAAACATGCCCCGAAAAGAAAAGGTTGCAATAAGGGGAGGAAGCCTCGAACAGTCGTCACTTGTCACCCCACCTCACTTCAATTTCTCCCGACCCCAAAGCAGGGGGCTACCTGTGTTGAATGCAGCGGTGAAGCTTGTGTGTAATCGGCGGAAGTATGATCATTTGACACCATTACTGTGTGACGTGCTGCATTGGCTTTTAATTATACCGTACCGCATCGAATACAAACTCTCATTGTTCGTCTACAAGTCACTACATGGCTTAGCACCGGACTACCTCAAACCCTACTGCGTGCAGATGGCGGCGTCAGGTGCTGGTCTTACGCTGAGATCCAGTGTGAAAGGAGATCTGTATGTGCGAAGGACGAGGACACGCTTCGGGGAGCGTGCTTTTTCAACTGCTGGCCCCCGCTGCTGGAACAGTCTGCCTACCACAGTTCGTTCTGCCAACAGTTACTCTGTTGAGGTTTTCAAAACTCGACTGAAGACATATATGTTTTCTAAGGCGTACCTTTGACAGTTTGACTGAATATATTGCGTTTGTGTTTGTAGAGGCGCCTTTGTAACGGCATGCGCTGTGTTACGGCGGAATAGAAATTGTCATTATTATTTTTTTTTTGCCCCGAGGTATTTAGGATCCCTCGGGGACTTATCTCCTAACTACTGCTATAAAACCAGTCCGGAATGGCCCTATTATTATTATTATTATTATTATTATTATTATTATTATTATTATTATTATTTATTATTATTATTATTATCATTATTTATTATTATTATTATTATTATTGTTATTTTTTTACCCGAGGTATCTATAATCCCTCAGGTTTCAGATATTAATAAGAAATTTTAACTCTGGAGTGGCCATCTGAGTCAAGATCAGGGAGAACAAAGGTGAAGCGCTGAATAATGGTAGACAGGCGCTGGAATAAGTAACTGTCCACTTCAATCCAATATGTCCTTGTCCCGTCGCCCTTGTCATCACCCAGTCTACCACCAGTGCAAAAATCATTGGCGACAGCAAACATCCTTGTCGCACCCCCGTCACAATCCGAAACCACTCTTCCCACCTCTTCTCCACACCTGATTGCGCATGCTTACAATGCATTTAATGATGTCATGAGACTTTTCTACTGTTGTATTGTTCAGGCATTAGGTTACTCATTCAGTACAATCAAACAGTATTATATAATTACAGTTGTATGCAAACATTCATTACGGTAGTTCTTTTTCGTAATTATTATTATGTTGTCAATTTGAAACTGAAGACCATTGGCATGGAATGAATTAATTTGACGATATTCAGCATAATATTGAGCTAGAAGAAGCAATTTAAAGGTATCTAAAGCACTCAGATATTTTATTATTTGGATGGATGGATCCGATTTGACCAGGGTCTATGACAACAGAGGTCGTAACCCTGGACAGAAATATGCTCGGCATATTACAGCATTTAAGAGCATGGTACTGAGCCAGTTTTTTTTATTTGCCTGATCTTTCTAAGTAAGACCGTAAGGCAAGTTCACCAAAATCTGACGTACAAGATGCAAAGTGTACAACCGTTGATGGAGGTATAGAGCTGCGTGTCATCGGCATAGAAGTTTGATGACACGCCGAGACTCGTGGCAAGCTCTCACACGTCGGCGGTGTAGAGTAGGAAGGCAGTGGACCGAGCATGGAGCCCTGAGGGACTTCACAGACGAGGGAGCGGACGGATGAAAGAACCCCTTTGGCCACTGCACGGGAAGGACTGACGTCTAAATCTTCAACTGAGGTCATGGCAAAGTTGCATTCTGTTGCCATCCTCCTTTCTCCAGGCTTGGGACTGGCACTACGGACTGTGGCGGAGTTCGGTGTAAATGTGGTAAAGACAAAAATATGTCATCTCTATGGATAAACCCATTATATTGACAATCGGTCAGTTCCAGTTATCTATCGTCTTAGCAAATGACTCTTTAAAGCTTATATAATTTTCGTATCTCTCTAAAAAAAGGTGTCTCATAACGTTGCTTAGTCGTGAGTGGCGGAATGGCTTCGTGCAGTGCTTAATCTAATAAAAGTAATAATTTTCGTTTATTCAACATTCCGGTTGACAGACCGCAGCCGGTTACAGTCTGTAATTATGCAGTTGAAACAATTTACAAGAGCTTAGATCACAGAATATATAAAGCTTAACTACTAGCAAAGCAGACAGCCTGCAAACACGGCACTAATGGCAGCCCACAATGTACGTCCGCCCTACGGGGCGCGGACTCTTTATGTCCTGCTCTCTACGATAGAAAATTCCCCTCCCCTCTCTTGGCTTGGGACGGGCACTATCAAAGTGCAGACTGTGGCAGATTTTGGTGTAAGATATTTGGGTTAGATAATTATGAGTTGATCATTTAAACCCATTTTGACGTTTATAGGACAGTTATTTTAGCCCGCCAAGACAATGAGAAAAAGAGCTCTTTAAAAGCTTATATCATTTTTTAATATCTAAAAAGGGTGTCTCTTAATGTTGCATAGCCGTGTATGGTGAATCGGCTTTCTGCAGTGTTTAATCTGGACATTTCTGGGAAAAGTCTTCCCCCCACGAGGAATGACATTCCCAAGAAACATCTGATAGATAATTTTACAGGTATTGTTTTACTTACTTAGATGCATTGTGCGTCATAAGATGAACTGTTAAAATACAGTAAACACTAAAAAGGTCATCAGAAAAAAGAGACATCAGACAGACATACCCCAAAAAGAAAAAAAAGATTGCGATATGGGGAAAAAACCTCGATGGGTCGTTTGTCACACCCCCTTTCAACAACTCCCCCCCTCCCCAAAGTAGGGACCGACCTTGTGTTGCACCGTTGCCTAGCGACTTACAATTCATTTTTATCTCAATTGTTTCGCATTCCGTTGCATATTGTTGTGTTCTGTCGCATTCCTGTTCTTTGTTTTTTAGAATTCGAGAAGTTGCGATCCGATCTGCCTGGTTGGCCTTCTCTTTCTTACTTCTTTGACCGCAGCTCTTCTAGCTGACCAGTCATCGGCCTTGGATGTTCCTCAAGACCCGACCACTCTCTTCGATTCAGAGGAGAGTCCGACCAGAGAAACCGGAACCGGAACTGATCTGACGTCACCACCGGAAGTGAGACCAGTCCTCCAGCGACGTCGAAGTTCGTTCAGAGCGGACCTCGGAAAGAGGTTCTCCGTGGACTGGTCTCGGCTGGAGGGCAAACACGGCTCGAAGACATCCTTCCGGCCAGACCTTGGAAAACGAGGATGGAAGTTTGAGCTTCCGATGGATGATGGTGAACAGCTGGAGAAGACGAGGTACTTGGAAGCGATAGAGTCGAAGGGTGGATCCGCAAGGGGAAAGAGGTTCGAGGTTGGTAAGATGGAAAGGCAGGTGGAAGAGGAGAGTCCTTCAGGGAGATGGATGGACGTCGGTAAAAGATCCAAGTCTTCGTTTCGAGCTGATCATGGAAAGAGGTTCAAGGTCGAACACGGGTATGGAGAGCAGGGAGATGAGGGAGACAGCATGGAAGAGACGGAGGAAGGAGGGTCGTATTCGAAGAGAGGGAAGTACGCATTTCGGGGTGACCTTGGAAAGCGGGCGCCCGAATTACTGGATGCGAACGATAAGAGACGCTACGCCTTCAGAGGTGACCTTGGACGGAAAAGGTCCTTGACCTTGGAATCGTGGGACTCCAGACTTCCTCTGTCTCCTTCGAGCTCCGACGGTGAAGAACGTCTTCGGAAACTGTTCGGCTCACCGAAAGGAAGTGACAGCGATCCAGATTACAATGGAGGACTCGAGAAGAGGAGATTTCGATCTGATCTCGGCTGAAGAGAATCCCGATCTGGTTGAGATCCAGAAGATCCTTCGATAGGTCAATTCCTGTAAACCGCAGAACACTTCCTCTGGTAATTGAACAACGGAATACACATCAAAACTTGTTAAAGCTCACAAGATTTCTTGACACTGAGTGCGCTATAAAAATTAGAATAAATGACAAAAAAACAGTGCAATGAGTCAAAAATATTTGGTGAATGAACACATAATTATCTGAGTACTTTAGACACCTTTAACTTGCTTCTTCTAACTCAATATCATGATGATTACGGTGGCTTTTCAAAATGTTATATACAACTCATTATCGTCGTATCAAATAGCTGACTAAGGTCATAAGATACCGTAACAAATCGAGAGCAAATCTTTAATTCATTATTTTATCGAATCAAATTTGCAGTGGACGATGCGGTACGTTCAAATACAGAAGAAAAATTTTATGTGTTGCTATTACCCGTTTCATCATCCATGTGTTTACAGGTGAAGGGGGGTTGGAGTGAGGGGTGGAGGCGGGCAACGCCGGGGACCCCAGCGAGTCCTATATAATTGTCGTCCTTATTTATTAGATCACCAGGGAAAGGGTCTGACGCAGTTGGTATACGGGGGACCTACATGCGTCTTATTTAGCAATTGGACAAACAACTTGAGTTTTAAGTAGATTGCCAGTGCAGGAAATCCTCTCGTTAATATCCGGCCTGACATAGAATGGCCTTCATCAGAGAATTTACGATTATGAACACTCGTGGGGCGCGGTGGTGTGGTGGTGTGCATGGTGGGTATGTTCGTCGCCTTGCAGCCGAAGGGTTTCAGGTTCGAATCTACCTCAAGTCGCCACGTAGGGACCTTCGGCAAGACCTTCACTTGCAATTTCTCATCGCTTCGGCGTGAAACATCGATGCAGTGTCCGCTCTGTAGTCGGGAGCGTCTCTGAGTAGGGAGCTTGATGGGGCGCTATAACAAGTTCACATACAAACAACAAACTCAGTTGACTTCGGTTCATCCATCACCTCCTCACTATGCGAACTTATAGTCGATGTGATACATATAATGTATTCATAATAATTATATATGTATATGTGTGTATATATATGTATAGATATATACATATATATATATTAAAAGCATGTATGAAAACCATGGCACGATAGAGGCCACTGCAATTAGGTCTTTCACTTCCACTACAGTTGCTAAAACGAAAAATTGTAAACACCTTTTTAATGTGACTCAATATAGCTATAAGATTAAATCTAATTGCTGGGTCCTTTAAGATGGTGAATCTTCGACGTGTTTTAAATGCAATTCTTGTTGGCTGTAAGTTTAATCATGAAAAAGCTAAAGCATCCATTTGATCGAAACTTAACCACAAAGTTCATAATCATTGTAGCGATCCCATTATGGGGTACGACGCGTTCATTTTGTTTGGATCGGCATATGAAGGCGTGTGGTCAGTCTGATCCCTCCATATCTCATCCTTGAGTAGGCATTTTATGCATGACATGTCACTTGACAGCCCATCACGCTAGCAACTTTAAGAAGTCTCCAGGTATTTAGATTTTCTCATGTCCTCGGCAAATGCAGCATCGTCCTAAGCCATTAGCTCGCTGCATTGACAGTCAGGAGCGGCCCACGATACTAAAGAGGCCCCAAATTAAAAAGGCCAGAATTAATTCAAGTAAGTTAGCCTACAAATAAATTCTCTGCCAAAAAATATCACGAACTTTGCGTTGATGAATAATAAATTTTTCATACAATACCATCACAGGGAGAATGGGTGAGACTGCTTCTAGAATAAAAAAATTACGTTTTAATTTTTAAATCGAAATGTGATGCTTACCAATCTGGACAAGGCCAGGGGTAAGTGAATGCATCCAGCTTGGAAAGTGGAGCGCCAAGAAGGACCGCGTTTTGCGGTGTAGTGACTGAAGAGCAACTGAGCGGTGGAGGGGAGAGTGAGTCAATACTAATAGTTCGAATTTTGAATGGTTCAAAGGTTCCCACATCGGCATCCACCCTCGTTGCCGTCCCTCCCAGCGTAAGGTCATCAAGGTATCCTAGAAGCAAACGGGGAGGGGGTGAGTTGTATCGCCTCAGGGGGAGACAAAACAGCAGCTAACAGAGGGGATCGCCCTGCTGTGGACCCGTCTCATACAGTATAGAGAAACGACCAAACTTCAGGTCAGAAGTTTCTTCGTAAGCCAAATGACATGGCAGCAGTTCGTGTAGTGTGTCAACAGCATTCGGTCTCTGAATACACTATTGAATGCGTTGGAGAAATCAGGTTTTACGAGTATTAGGTCTCCTCCATCCGCATGAATTGTCATCATCATTGTTGTTATTATCATCGTCGTCATCGTCGTCGTCGTCGTCGTCATCATCATCATCATCATCATCATCATCATCATCATCATTATCATCAAGCTTCATCGTCATCGTCATCGTCATCATTATCATCAAGCATCATCATCATCATCATCATCATCATCATCATCATCATCATCATCGTCGTCGTAATCATCATCATCATCATCATCATCATCATCATCATCATCATCATCATCATCATAATCATCGTCGTCATCATCATCATCATCATCATCATCATCATCATCATCATCATCATCATCCTCGTCATCGTCATCGTCATCATCATCATCAAGCATCATCATCATCATCAGCATCATCATCATCATCATCGTCGTAATCATCATCATCATCATCATCATCATCATCATCATCATCATCATCATCATCATAATCATCGTCGTCATCATCATCATCATCATCATCATCATCATCATCATCATAATCATCGTCGTCATCATCATCATCATCATCATCATCATCATCATCATCATCATCATCATCATCATCATCATCCTCGTCATCGTCATCGTCATCGTCATCGTCATCGTCATCGTCATCGTCATCATCATCATCAAGCATCATCATCATCATCATCATCATCATTATCATTATCATAATAATGCAATACTTGTCCGCCCAAAATGTCGCGCCTCATCGATCGTCCTTCGGCCGCTCGTTCGTCCCCCCCCCCCCCACTTCTTGGACCAAGTATCCGCCTTTTAGGGCAGAGCATAAAACAAACGAAGAAGTGGTTGGGAAGAATTGGAAAAGAAAGAACACTGATAATAAGGATAAAAGAAAGGCAAAGAAAATGGATTGAACACACACTAAGAGGAGACTCCTTGCTAAGAATAGTGAATGAGGGGAAAATAGAGGGGGAAACAGGGCTCTGTTTTTAAGGGAATTTTAGAACTGCACAACTTCTTCTTTCCCTTTCCATCATTCATGTTAAATTACTTCCAATCAGAACGCAATGGCCTTTTTTGCTAGTTTTCACTGTTCAGAGGTGTTTCTACAACTGCACAAATACATTTAGAACTGCACATTTTGTGTACAACTGCAAGTTAAAAAACCTGGTGGGAAAGAACAAGAGGAAGACCAAGACAGAAGGTGCTGGACTTGATGATGTAGGACGGCTACCAACAACTCAAGGAGCAGGCAGAACGGAGGATATAGTGGCGACATTTTGCATTCGAACCTGCCTGAGGGTAGAGAGCCTGAAGAAGATGACCATGTGGTTATAAGACTCCGTTGATCTTTGTTCATCCATTCCTCACCAGTGATGTTTAACCATCACTCTGCAAACTCATGGTCGAGGTAGTATATATGTATATATATATATGTATATATAATTATAATTTAAGCTGTATTATGCCAAATAAATTTTTTATAGAGTAACGGCCTCTGTTGTCATAAGCCCTCGTCAAATCTGGATCCATCCATCCATACTGCATCGTACGGTAGAAACCCCTGCAATTAGGTCCTTCGCAGTTCAAACAATGATAGTTAAACACCTCTTAAACATAATTACATGTGGCTATAAGAAAAACATTATCGGTTGAAAATGTAACCTAGGAAGTCTGTAACAGGGTAGTTCGGAACACCTTTTAGACGCAGTTTTTGTTGGCTATATGGGAAAGATAAAGCATCAATTGCAAAAGCTGGTTCAGTACCTTGCTCTTAAGTGCTGTAATATGCCGAGCAAATTTCTGTCCAGGGTAACGGCCTCTGTTGTCATAGACCATGGTCAAATCGGATCCATCCATTTTAAACTGCTAATATACTACTGTGTAGATGATGAGCTACATGTAATCAACAGCTGTGTGCGATAACTGCCCTTCGAGGCTACAAAACAGCTGTTTTCTGCTTCGTGGTTTCTCAGGTGGATCGGTGTAACAGTCTATTGGCTGGTGCGCCGAAGTACCTGCACGATCGACTACAGTCTGTGTTGAATGCAGCGGCGAAGCTCGTGTGTAATAATTTGTAATATATAATCGGCGGAAGTATGATCATGTGACACCATTACTGCGTGACGTGTTGCATTGGCTTCCAATACCGTACCGCATTGAATACAAACTCTCACTGCTCGTCTACAGGTCACTACATGGCTTAGCACCGGACTACCTTAAATCCTACTGCATGCAGATGGCGGCGTCAGGTGCTGGTCTTACGCTGAGATCCAGTGTGAAAGGAGATCTGTATGTGCGAAGGACGAGGACACGCTTCGGGGAGCGTGCTTTTTTAACTTCTGGCCCCCGCTGCTGGAACAGTCTGCCTGCCACAGTTCGTTCTGCCAACTCAGTTGAGACTTTCAAAACTCGACTGAAGACATAATAATATGTTTTATTAATGTATTGCGTGTGGGTTTGTAGAGGCGCCTTTGCAACGGCATATGCTGTGTTACGGCGCCATAGAAATTCTCGTCATTATTATTCTTATTGTTATTCGGGAAACTGGAAAAAAGCTCAATATTACGCTAGCATTGTTAATTGTTATGCTATTACAAACTAGAAGTATCTGTACGAATAAACAGCACTTGAATACACCGATTTCAGGGTGTTTAAGCAGTCCTTTATCGGTCTCCAAGACCTTATTTTTGAAGACTTCCTATACTATTTCAATGTTAATAAAATGAAGAAATAAATGAATAAAAATTGATGGAAAGAACTTGATTAAATGAGCGGGTATACAAATAAAGCAAAAATGAACTAGACCTGCCATGAGACATAGCCAAACAAGTCTCCACGCAGAAGAATGATGTCTGCGTTTAATTATAATTCTCCTGCCAGACACGACGCCTAAATGTCTAGCACACCATTTCACCAGATAGGATGCATCTTAACTTTTAAGTAGCGCACTTCACATTTCTGAGATAACGGTTTTACTGTCCCGCATGATTTCGCACAGTCTTGCGAAATCTATGCGCCCTATCCAAACACAACTGTAATAATTATACACTTATCCTGTATTATATATTGACAGTTGTGGGTAATAACACGAACTTAATTAAGGATGCTGCATCATAATGGAGTCTCGCGTAGGACTAGCCAAGTGCATCTATCTCTATCTTCTTCTTTTGCTTTTTTAACGTCAGCTGTGTGGTATCAATGACCATTAGCGACGCCCTCCTATCTTCTTCCAGGCTTGGGACTGGCACTGGCAGGCACTAAGCAGCTGATGTGCAAAACCTGGACACCCAGCGACGGAGGTACTGTTGCCCTTGCGTACTTGGACGCCGACCCGCGTCTCCGCAGAACTCGCAGAAGTCAGAGTCGGCTAAAGCTCCCTCGCCACGACAAGGCGCACGCATCGGACGTTTACACCGTCGAGTGGACCTATGAGTCAGTCACTCGAACGGCGCTCCGAGGAAGTATCTCTATCTATCTGTCTGAAGAATATTATATGTAGCATCACTTATAGATAATTATTGAGAGGCGCTCCCGACCCAAGAACGGCCAAGGAGGAAAGTATTGAGTCGCGGTAGGGAACCAATATCAAGGGGAGAAACTATTCAAAACTGAGAGCCCGCAATCGAGAAGATCCTATTCTGCGTGCATGTGCTTCCTCAAACTGACCTCTAGACAGGGCATTTTTTAACGAAAAGATATACACAAAATGTGCAGTTCTAAACGGATCTTGCAGCTGTAAAAGCAATTGTTTTTCTTACTTTATTCCCTTTGTCACTTTATTCCATTTTTATTTACTGTTATACTGCTGGGTTGGTGTCAGAACGGGCATCCGGCCAGGCTAAAAACAAACTCACCCATCATAAATTCCTGGTTACGCCACTAAAGATATAATATAATTATTATATACCATATATCTCATATATATCATATGTATATCATATGTATGCATCATATATCATATATATGTATCGTATATATCTGACGATTGAAAGGTTGAATGGACCTTTGGTAGGGTTGCAGAAAGCGATCCCGCACCCGTGCGCTCTTCGTACCAGAGTGTTAGTCATACCCGCCCCCCGTGGCACATCCAAAGTCTTATACATTTGTAGAAGTAGTTATTGAAGCAGACGTAATGGCAGACGAGACGACGAATGAGTTCACACGGCGTAACTAATCCGATCCCCGTTCTTCCGGTCTGATGGTATAATATATATAGTCTATTATCGCCCAGGGCGTCCGCGCGTCTTCGACCGGTCGAAGAATCAGAAGAATATTCCTTTGAATGGAGAAGAAACAGGAAGTATAACGATGAACGTAAAATCTACTTTTTGTTCCTTTGAATAATCATGGGCAAATTTGTATACGGATTTAAAACACCGCTCTATGGAATATATTAATATACGGGAATTACGTATATATATATATATATATATATATATATATATATATATATATATATATATATATATATATATATATATATATATATATATATGTGTGTGTGTGTGTGTGTGCGTGCGTGCGCGTGTGTGTGTGTAATATATATATATATTATATAGTATACATTATATATATATATATATATATATATATATATACACACCAATCCACACTAATCCGCTCTGTCTGTCGATCTTAAATTGTAAACAATCTTTCAAGTTAAACATTGATTCCTATGAAACTGTGTAAGTTATAAT
Organism: Lumbricus terrestris; assembly: GCA_949752735.1. Classification (NCBI taxonomy): domain Eukaryota; kingdom Metazoa; phylum Annelida; class Clitellata; order Crassiclitellata; family Lumbricidae; genus Lumbricus; species Lumbricus terrestris. Next base: position 7,999,300 of record OX457047.1, on the reverse strand, counting down.
ATAAACCTCGTATCTAACTACATCCAACTAAATATACCGAGTATCCATGAGATAGTCTAGTGGATATCATCATGGACTGTCAGGTTGGGGTTTCAAATTACCGCCTCTCACTATGTACTGTCGGTGGAAAGACGTGAAAAGAGGATTATAAAAAGTATGGAGAAGATCAGCTGGACAGCTCATAAAACAAAAGAAGCGTTGGAGAAGAGAGAACACTGTTTAGAACGACAAGAGAAAGACAAAAGCTCGATTGGACACACGCTGTGAGGAGAATCTCTGCTAAGAATGGCGATTGAGAAAAAATGGAGGTCAAAAAAACAAGAGGATATCGATACGGTTGATGTTTGGCTGGATGATGGAGGACGGATGCCAGCAAGAATAGCGTTTGCAACTTAACTGTAATATTAGCGACATGTTGTATCCAGTTAATTAATGTCTTATTGCGACTCCACTATATATAGCAGCAACTGAAACGGTTTCGACGGTGTCCAAGGTTATTGCTCTGAAATATATAATTATCATATTCGCCTTTCCAATAAAAGAGTGTAATAGAGTGATAGCATTTGTCATCGACCATCATAAATATCTCATCCTCAAACATTTACAGTCGCAGTTTCAGTGAAGCGAGGTTGTGTGATGACAATAATAATAATATTGCTTTCTTTATTGAAACAAATCCGGTTGACAGACCGCAACCGGTTACAATGTGCATTTTATGCAATTGAAACAATTCACAAGAAAGCAAATTACAGCATACATCATGGGCGGAGTTTATTAGGGGCTAAAGGGGCTAAACCCCCCCCTCCCCAGAAGACCCAGATTCATGTTTTTACCGTGTAAATGGTATATTTTCCCGGGCTTAGCCCCCCTCCCCCCAAGGAGGCTTTAGCCCCTCCAAGAACGGAAACCAAACTCCGCCCATGGAAGACATACATATTGATTGCTAACCGCCCCCCCCCGCCCCTCCCCCGTCCCGCGCCCCCCAAGAGCCTTGCTTGTAAGTAACTGACACTGTCATGCAGAGTGTGAACACTGACAGAGTTGAAAAATGCATAAGTATACAGAAGTAGTAGTTTCAGTGTAATGATGTTATGTGATAACAAATATGATTAGCGTCACACACCTCCACTATGGAAGTTTGGACTGGCACTGCCAGAATACGAAGAGTGGAAAAGGTCCTATTTTCATTTTTGAAACTGATGATGATGATCGTTAAGTGCAGAAATTATAAGAGCGGTAAGATGGGAGAAAAATATTTGTGCAGCTTGGTCTATAAAAGTTGTAATCCAATTAATTGCGTATCGCGACTCGACCTTGTATAGCAGCAATCGAAACGGTTTCGAGGGTGTATAAGGCAATTGCTTTGATTGATATACAGTCATGTAGACAAAGTTACTGCTATAATAAAAAAAACTGAGAGCATTTTGGACGACATGAAGGGTCACTAAACGTTCAAACTGACAACTTGGAGATAATGAACGTAATGGTATGGAGTGAATCTGATACATTTATCAGTTTACCTTATGCTTTATTTGATTAGAAAGTTAGTAAACGCATATAGAATTGTTAAAATTGCATCAAATTAGAATGCTTTATGTCATTTCCAAACGTCCAAATAGGATAATTTGCAAAAAAATATGTATGTATTCCATCATGCCCAAATTATCAATTTTTGCATATATTTTTTGTTATTCTTTAAGAAGAGACTGAGGGCCATTTTTAAGGCATGGTGGGCCACGGGTTGGGAACCACTGATCTAACTACATCCAAGTAAGTATACCGTATATCTATGTGGACCATGAGATAGTTTAATGGTTATCGTCCTGGACTGTCAGGCGACAGGTTGGGGTTAAAATTACCGCCAGATTTGATGTGTGTGTGTGTGTGTGTGTGTGTGTGTGTGTGTGTGTGTGTGTGTGTGTGTGTGTGTGTGTGTGTGTGTGTGTATTCGACGATTATTCGTTTGATTGAAAATCAGACAATTCTGGTGACATTCTGCACCCGGTTACACGGTTACACGGTTATCCGGTTACGTCAGCGGCAGCCACAAACAGGCGCCACTAATTAGTAAGACACGACATACATACAAAACAAATACAAATGCAAAGCTGGCAGCCAGGAACGGCGCCCATCCAAACCCCGTCTATGACATGCACTGCCGGTGGGAAGGCGAGAAAAGAGGATTTAACAAGAATGGAGAAGATCAGCTGGACAGAGCATAAAACAGACGAAGAAATGCTGAGAAGAGATGCAGAAGAGAGAACACTGATGAGAACGCTAAAAGGAAGACAAAAAATGGATTGGACACACGCTGAGAGGAGATTCTCTGCTAAGAATGGCGATTGAGGAAAACAGGAGAGAAAAGAACAAGAGGAAGACCGAGACAGATGATGCCAATTGCTGGACTGGATGATTCATTCATTTCAGACATTTATATAGCGCTTCTTCGAGAGTATCTACTCAGAAGCGCTCCCGACCCAACCACGGCTAAAGAGAACAGTCTTAAGAGCAGAGTAGAACGTAGTCTCAAAGGTTCTAGGCATTAGACGTAGTTCCACAGGAAGCCCATTCCAGGTTGTAGGGCCAACGACAGAAAAGGCACAGCTCTGCGTAATAGAAGTGCGTGATCGAGGGACAATTATAAGCTAAGAAGGATGATGGAGGACGGATACGAAAAACGCAAGAAGAAGGCACAGCGGAGGTTGGAGTGGCGACATTTTGCATTAGAACCTGCCTAGGGCAGGGAGCTTGAAGAAGAAATTATTGTCGTCAACGGTCGTTGATGTCTTAGAAAAAGATAACTATAATTTTTATTATTAGCTAACGAATACAACCGAATTAATTTCTTATTGCGACTCCACCTTATATAGCAGTGTTTAATCTGGTTTCGACGGTGTCTAAGACAATTCTCTGATTAACAGACAATTATCACATTCGCCGTTCTAATAAAAGCGTGTAAACGGGTGCGAGCATTTGTCATCGACTATCATATCTCATCCTTATGCAGTAATAGTCGCATTTTCATTTAAGTGATACTATGTGATGACAATAATATTTTTTCTATTTTTAAACAATCCGGTTGACAGACCGCAACCGGTTACAGTGCGCAACTGCGCATTAATTATGCAATTGAAACAATTCACAAGAAAGCAAGTTACAGAAGACACACTTTTTGAATACTAGCCACACCCACCACTCCCAAGCCTCGCTTGTAACTGGCACTGTTAGAGTGCGAACAGTGAGGGAGTTGAAAAATGCATACAGAAGTATTAGTTCCAGTTTAACGACGTTATGTGATAACAAATATCATTAGCGTCGCCCACCTCCATAATCGAAGCTTGGGACTGGCACTGTCAGAACACGAAGAGTGGCGAAGCTCTTAATTCATTTTTGAAACTGATGATGATGATCGTTACGTGCAGAAATTAGAACAACGGAAACCAAATAATTGCGTATCGCGACTCCACTTTTATATGGCAGCAATCGAATCGGTTTCGAGGGTGTGTAAGGCAATTGCTTTGATTGACATAGACAAAGTTGTCGCTCTAATAAATGACTGAGAGCATTTTGTCATCGACTATCATACATGTATGATGTATCTCATCATCTACATTCTACACACAGGACTGTAATTAAGAGTATACGCGGGTACACAGCGCATAGCCCTACTCACCTACGGGGGAAAACGGCATCGTATAGTCAACTCCAAAAACCAGGGTACACGCGGGTATGCAGCGTATACCCACCCAAGGCAAAGTATTTAGGTGTAAAAATAGTCATCAGGCTTTTCGGACGCGAAATTGTTGACACTTTCAGAAGATTTGGGCCGGATGACTTAAAAAAATGTCGTCAAAAATTTCGGACCCAAAAAGTCGGTTTTCCCCCCCGTCAGCGTGTAAAATTTACCAGTACAACCATGTCTACACAGTACACATGCAATAGTAGTAGCAGTTGCAGTTTAACCACACTGCATGATGACAAGGATCATTAGCGTCTCCCACCTCCTTCACCGAAGCTTGGGACTGGCACCGCAAGAACACGAAGACTGCTCTTAATTTAGTGGAATGAAACGCATTGCAAGAAATCGCAATTCTTCGACGGAACGTTTTCGACATCGGGAATGGTCTGGACGGAAACCAGGCATCGGTCGGTGATGGCCATCAGTTGAGACTGATGATGATGATGATGATGATGATGATGATGATGATGATGATGATGATGATGATGATGATGATGATGATGATGACGACGACGACGATGACGACGACGACGATGATGAGTTGTCGAAGTTGTCGTCTATGCCTTCCAAAATATGATAGTTCTTAAAATTTAACAACTGAATGAATGAAAACAGAGTTTAATATCTAATATCGCTCGGTTGCATGACTCATACTCGCACTTTTATTGTTTCAATTTTTTTAATCACTCATGAAGACTAAATATAGATTTGAGACATGTGGCTTCTCTGCACTGGGATCCGAATTTCTGTTGCCGATTAGAGCTCTAGAACTTGGAAGTCGGAGTGCATTTTTATAATATAGGCCTATCAGCACCTAAGGACCCACTCATCCGACTGTTTTGGGACCGTTTCGCCATGTGGTTACGCCATCATTACCGGCCGAATATTAAACAGCAGAATATATATCGCCTGAATATACCCATTTAAGGGTGTCTATAATGCATAATATTCGTGTTTTTTTTATCGCCATCGATATGGTAAATTGCCTTCGTAATCGAAAGAGTCGCGATTCTTAGGTTATTAAGCGAAATTGAGAAACTTAGCGCAGGGTACCAGGTCATTTATGAGCGCTACGCCATGGGGCGATGGTTAGTGTCTTGGTAATGCCAAGTGGAGAAAATTCTGTTACTGGAATATATTCATCACTAGTTTCCTGCGTCATCAACCCACATTATAATCTGCAGACTTTATCTCTTAAGATCTCCGCCATCCAGTTGGGCGACGCTCTCTGTTGACTTTGTCCATACGCGTTAGTTAATTATCCAATCGAATCCAGTCTTTGCTTTCTGATCATCCTCTTCGCATTTTTTACATCTAATTTCATGTATACATTATCACTCTGCAACCTGTTGAAATTACACTCCAACCTTTCACGTTTTTGCCTTTGTAAGTGCATTTCTTTGTCAGAATCATTTTCCACAGAACGACACGGCGGAAGATGTTACCATATGCTCTTCTTTTCTTACTCTTCTTCTTGATCTCTCCTCCGTCAGGGTATGCCAACGATGGGACCTCAACGTGCCGTTTCCAACTTGCTCTGTCCTTGATTTTGTGTACAGCATCTCTAGCCTCCATGTTCTGTGCTATTAAATCTTCTTTTATATTGTCCATTATTTAGACACCTTTAAGCCGCATGCACTCTACGGCAAACTTCTCATTTTGTTTAGTCCTTACATGGGCGCGGTGGTGTAGTGGGTATGTTCGTTGCCTTACAGCCGGAGGGTGCAGGTTCGAATCCACCTCAAGTCGCCGCGTATGTACTTTGGGCAAGTCCTTCACTCGCAATTGCTCAGCGCTTCGGCGTGAAACTTTGATGCAGTGTCCGCGCTGCAGTCAGGAGTGCCTCTGTGTAGGGAGCTTGAACCGGCGCCATAAGCAAGTGTACATACAAACAAACAAGCCTCAAGATTGTTAGGTAATAAAAATTAACTAATATCAGTCTCTGTTTTAGACACCTTTAAATCATTCATATACCAGTATATATATTTTCATCATTCATTACTTTATTAAAATGGAGTTCATGTGGGTCAATTTTGGTGCTGAGACGATGATTACCTGAAGGGACTGTTGCAAAAATAAATGTTGTATATAGCATGAAGGTCTTGAACATGTATGTATGTATGTATGTATGTATGTATGTATGTATGTATGTATGTATGTATGTATGTATGTATGTATGTATGTATGTATGTATGTATGTATGTATGTATGTATGAATGTATGTATGTATGTATGTATGTATGTGCATTTGTTATAGCGCCCCTTCAAGCTCTATCTACTCAGAGGCACTCCCGAATGCAGAGCAGACACTGCATCGGAGTTTCACGCCGAAGCGCTGAGCAATTGCGAGTGAAGAACTTGCCCAAGTTACCTGCGCGGTGACTTGGAGTGGATTCGAACCTCGAACCTTCGGGCTTCAAGGCAACGACGCCACCACTACACCACCGCGCGCCACAAATTTAGCATGAATTCTTTCTTCTGGACCCAGTTATATGAGTTGCTTTCTTCATTTTAAACGGTGAAAAAAAACTCTTCAAAATGATTCATGCCGACATCAACAACGAGTTTGCCATAAGGTGTCGCCATACATACATAGTTAGCTACACCGGTAAGCTAAAGCGGCATACGTCGCAACGGACTGCGGTTCAAGCCCCGGGCTGGGAGTTAACATTGAGAGATTTAGATATCTCGGGCTAGCACGTGTGGGACGCAGGGGCGCAAGCTCCTGCGGAGCGACCTTGGGCAAGTTGCTTACCCATCATTGTCTGTGGGGAAGGCAACGGGAATCCACCTCACTCATCTCATCCCCAGGGGTGCAAAGCCAACGAACCTGCCTTCGGGCAGAGAATCATCATCATCATACTAAGGATCAAACTTTTCTCTATGTTATATACTGTAGACCCTCTTCCGATCTTCTTTGAATTACGAGCCTGATTTCTTCATCAACCGGTATGTCGGTATAGAGCCATTTCGGTTAACTGGATAAAGAGGCTGGACTATAATAAACTTTTCATTATTTTACTGAGTGCTGAAATACAGTGTCTGCCCAACTATCTTGCAGTATATGCTATATAAGAATGTTAGTTACTGGAGTCGGTCAACTGGCTGATTCTATAAAAGATAAGAATATTCTTTATTATTGACCAATAATAGCTATCCACATTTTATTGCACAGACAAAACAATAAACTGACATCATCTCTAGAACGAATAGAAAGTCAAATAATTTAAAATTACACACAGAATCTTAAATCCAATATAAGTAATATTGTATTCTTATGATGACCAGCCGTTTACACAGCAATTTGGTTGACGTGATTTGAAAATTTAATCAGATAAAGCGCCCAGGTTAAAACTGATTTCTCTACGAGATTGCGATGACTCTATAACATTAGCCACTTAGCTAAATTAATATTGCATCGATAATACATGATTTGAGGGTGTCTAAACAGAGTTAGTATAATAATAATAATTATTCCGGAAGCAGCACATGTGCGGACTCCTTTTAGCATCCCATGTCGTATATATATATAGATATATATACTCATATATATAGATATATATACATATTGTTGGGTTCACTTGCTCTAGTCTAGAAGATGATGAGTAATACTCAGGTCCGTAATGTAAAATAACATCGATTTATTCAATAACAGAGCAGTCTGACAAGGAGTAGGTTAACGTTACCCAAAGCTGACATGAAGTACGACCGATACAGCTGATTCGACAGAGCTGACGTGAAGACACACCAGGCTAACGGAGCCCAAAGGAAGACGGATGTAGGCCAGTTCACCAACGAGGTGGGACGGCAATCGAAGAAGACAACCGTCGTAGAACACGAACCACACGCCACGCTCAACAGGAGTCGAACACACACCACAGAGTAGACCCACGACAAGAAGCAAGCCCCCACAGTAGTAGCCCTTTAAATAGGCCCTGCCCTTCCCTCAACTCCCACATAGTCAAGGAGAGTCCAAGTAAGGAAGCCCAGAGGGGTAATAGGTAGCTAACACTCACATACCCCCCCACCAGAACATGAGGAGTCCAACGGGGACGACGAACTATACGAACAATGCTACGCCTAAATGCAAAATCACTCAGTACAAGCCATTACACGTACTAAGCAATTCAGCAAGACTTAACTAAATAATGCATCGCACTCATAAATAACGTAAGAGTCCGATATAATCATGATCTGAATACACAAACTTCATATAACCCAAATCATCAGTTCACACGTAATCACGATATATATACATACACATCAATAGTTCAAATGTCCAAAAAACTATATCTGAAACACAAGAAAAAATTTGGACACCAACTGGTGTATCAAAAATGAACCAAAATGTATAATGGTCATCGGCACAAGCCACCCTACACTACAGACACACTGCAGAGTTCATTGCCGAAGAATTCCGTGCTTTCCTTTTATGACAGAACGTTCCATTGAAACTGTTTCTGGACAGTGTTTGACTTTTCCTGACAGAATGTTCCATTGAAACTGTTTCTGGACAGTGTTTGACTTTTCATGACAGAATGTTCCATTGACATACGACGAGGATAGACGTACCAGAGAGCATCTCTAGCACGCCCGACGACTCCGCTGTGAGGAGACAAGTGGAGACACTGATTGACGTGTGCCCTCACCCGCTCCCACTCACATTACGCAGATGGACGACTCAGAATGTCCGGCAGAACATTCCATTCGCCTGGACGATGTCTAATGTCCAAGTTGTACTGTTCAAGCTCCAAACTCCATCGCAAGAGCTTCATATTTTTGTTCGCCATCTGATGGATGAACTGCAAAGGTTTATGATCGGTGAACACCAGGACGACTGCGGATCCAAAGTAGACACTAAAGGCCCGCAAGGCGACCATCAGTGCCAGCGCTTCCTTCTCTATGGTCGAATAGCGAATCTCCTGCGGCAGCAGCTTCCGACTCAAATAGCAGATCGGGTGTTCCAATCCATCCTTCATCTGAAACAAGCACGCTCCCAGACAGAATTGAGAAGCATCAACACCCACACAAAACTGTTTAGTAAAGTCAGGAGGTATTAAGATAGGTCTAGAAGCCAGACGAGATTTTAGATCAAGAAAAGCAACCTCCGCTTCCTCATTCCATCTAAAAGGAATCCCTTTCTTTGTCAAAGCCGTGAGCGGCAAAGTAATATCAGAGAAATGAGGCAAGTACCTCTGATAGTATCCCGCTAATCCTAAGAAAGATTGCACCTGTTTTTTAGTAGCAGGCCTAGGAAATTTCAACACCGCTTCCACCTTCTTCAACCTTGGCTGAACTCCGTCAATCCCAATGTGATGACCCAAGAAATCCACAGACGCATTAGCAAAGACACATTTAGCCAGATTCAGAGTTAAACAAGCATCAGCTATTCGAGATAACACTTTTCGCAAATGAACCAAATGATCCGACCATGCTAAGCTGAAAATGATGATGTCGTCTAAATAAGCATCACAAAACTCATTCAATCCATTCAGCACTTTCGTAATTAACCTTGAGAACGAAGCCGGAGCATTCTTCAGGCCAAAACTCATGTATTTCCATTGGTAATGCCCTTTCGGGGTGACAAACGCAGTTAACGGAACTGACTCCGGATGCATCGGGATCTGCCAGTAACCTTTAGTCATATCCAGCTTTGTTATAAACCGTGACTGACCCACTCGATCAATTAACACCTCCACCCGTGGCATAGGAAATGGATCCGGAACAGATAATCCATTCAGTTTCCTGAAATCTGTACAAAGACGATCTGTACCGTTTGGCTTAGGCACCAAGACAATCGGAGCTGCCCACGGACTCTCGGACTCCTCTATTATCCCCGCTTCCAACAACTGATTCACCTCTTTATCCACCCTCGCCATTTTCTCAGGATTTAACCTGTAAGGGTATTGTCGAACAGGGCGAGCACCTTCAACCAAATCAATTCTATGAGACACCATAGATGTTTTACCCGGTACTTCACTAAACACATGTGCAAAGTCATGCAAAACATCCCGCAATTCCGCACGACATTCAGCAGACACTTCACATTGTAAGACCTTATCCTCTAAAGTCACATCATTCATCCTCACATCCGGATTTACCACCAACACAGAAGCCACCACCTCCTCATTCGGTCGCTCATACACCACATCCATACGATCCACATAGCGCTTCATCAGATTCACATGTACCACCCGTTCCGTTTTTCTTCGATCCGGGGTACTCACTAAATAATCGACCGGACCAAGTCGACGTACAGCCACATACGGTCCACAATATTTGGTCTGTAAAGGTTTACCCACCAACGGAATCAAGAGTAAAACCTTTTCACCTTCCTCAAAAGACACAGCACGTGACTGCTTATCATACAGTTGCTTCGATTTACTTTTCGCATCAACAGCATTTTCACCAGCAAGTTTCAATCCAACACGCATACGTTCACGTAATTGTAAAACATAGTCAATCACGTTCTTGCCAGACACTTCATGTACAACATCTTTCGCCAACCATTCTTCCTTCATCAATTGCAACATGCCACGCACATCTCTGCCATACATCAAATCAAAAGCAGAAAAGCCAGTACCCTGTACCGGAACCTCTCTATATGCAAACAAGATCCACGGCAACATTGCATCCCAAGAACCCGGATATGTTTCAGCCAACGCCTTCAACATATCTTTCATAGTACGATGAAAGCGTTCGCACGAGCCATTCGTTTGTGGTCTATAAGGACTAGTTTTCAACTGCACAATACCACATTCATGCACAAACACTTGCATCAAATCAGACATGAATTCTGAGCCACAATCAGATAACAATTCTTTCGGAAATCCGAAAAGCGAAAAAACTTCACACAAACATTTAGCCACATCCTGCGCCGTATGATTCTTCAACGGAAACGCAAATGGAAAATGGGAAGCCAAATCAATGACCGTGAGAATAAACCTATTCCCCGTTCCCTCACATACACTCAATGGGCCTACGATATCCATTGCCAAGCGTTGAAACACTTCCTCCATTACAGGCATACTGACCATGGGCGCCCTATAATTTCTGTTTCCTTTGCCTAAGCGTTGACACACATCACATGAACGACAATACTCACGAACGTATCGATTCACATGAGGCCACCAGAAATGCTTCGTCAACCGATCCAGTGTCTTTCTAGTACCCAAATGCCCAGCCGCTGGTATATCATGGGCCACATGCAACAACTTCTGTCTTAAGTCACGAGGCACAACTATTTGTACCACACCCATTCCTAATGGTGTACACTTCTCCTCCCATCGACGCACCAAGACCTCGTCCACCAACGCATACGGTTGTACACGCCCACCGACAGACACCGTCTCGTCGACTTGTGCATACAATGGTCTCAATTCAGGACACCGGCGCTGGCGCAATATTAATTCCTGTCGGCTAACATATAGCTCCGATCTTTCTGTCACAACAGATTCTGTCGCTGCAAATAAACTCGATAAGTCGCCTTCATCGAAATTCATTCGTTCAACTTGTCTGTCAATTATTTCACCTGGCGTTCGCTCTTGGTCGGCCGACTCCGTACTTTGACCCACTATCTCCGACTGCTCGGGCGCCGCTTCACTGCACACCGCCGTCTCCCTCTCACTCTGTCTCACTGCATGTGCTCTAGCCTGTGCACGAGTCGTCACCGCGACCTCCAACACCTGTCCTGCCAGCGCTGTATCATTACCCACAATGCAATGCACCCCAGCCATTGGAAGTGAATTCATTAGACAGCATAACACCTCACCTTGAACAAATGCACAATCAACATTCACTTTCACCAGAGGACATTCCACAATAGAACCAGATATACCTCTGAGTAATCTCGTTTCATTCATGTGTACAAACTCATGCTCATTCAACCATTCATTAGACACCAAAGACTGCAGCGCTCCACTGTCCCTCAAGAATACCGCCTCCTTTCGTGCACCCTCATCATCAATTACACATCCAATCACACAAAATGGTGCATACAGTTTATCAACAGATTCAATTGGCTTCGGAAAACTCTGTGGTTTAACAGGCGCCGAAACAGTCTGAACCAAACCCACAGGTTTCGCACCCCTCCAATTTTCCATTTGAGTCCCCTCCTTTCGTTTTAATTTCCAACAACTGGCCTTCGTATGACCTGGCGCTCTACAAAATGCGCACGTGACCGGTTCCCCAAAACCAGTGACGTCATCATTTTCCCGCACAGGCTTATTAAACCCATACGTTCCTCTTTGAGGCGAACGTCGACCCCAATTTGTATCACGACGCGTACCATCCTTGTACCCCACGCCTTGACGCTCCCATACATCTTTCTTCTCACTTTCATCAGATGAGAATCCTCGTGTACGGTCGAAAAAATCCCTGCGGAACCCCCCAGAATAATGGTTCGGCCCCTGCTTGTATAACACTGCATATTCATCCGCTAAACGTGCAGCACTTGCCACAGTATCAGGACTCTTATCTATCAGCCACCTGTGTACTTCAATAGGTAACGCTTGTACAAACTGCTCCATGAGAATTACCTCTTTAAATTTTGCTAACTCCTCCCACGAGTTTGTACCCTCAATCCATCTCTGAAAAGGACTCTGCAGTCGAAATGCATAATTCGCATACGTTTCCCTCGGTTCTTTTCGCAACCCCCGAAATTTCTTTCGATAAAATTCCGGAATACGTTCGTACGCCGTCAATAGCGCACTCTTCACAATATCATATTGGACGCACTCCTCCAACGATAAAGCCGCAAAAACTTTCGCCGCCTTCCCCGACAACTGTGGCTGTAGGAGGGACGACCATTTTCCCATCGGAATTTGATGCAACGTCATTGCTTGCTCAAACGCCGCAAAATAATGTTCGATATCGGCCGAATCAAATTTTGGCACAAATTTCAGAGCTGCCCCAAAACGCAAATCCTCATTTCCATGCGCTGGTCGTTCGACAGCACCACCTCCTTCTATTCTCCGTCCGTCCATTTCTAATCTCTGCTTCTCCAATTCCATATTCATTCGTTTCTCCTCCATGTCAAATCTCCTTTTCGTCTCTTCTGCTTCAATCCTCAATTTATTCTCCTCTCTCTCTGCTTCAATCCTCAATTTATTCTCCTCTGCTTCAATCTGCATTTTCTTCTCCTCTCTCTCTGCTTCAATCCTCAATTTATTCTCCTCTGCTGCAATCTGCATTTTCTTCTCCTCGAATCTCATTCGCTCCTTCTCTCTCTCCCACTCTCTGTCCTCTTTTAAGTGCAAGCGCTCTAACTCGGCCTCCTCTTTCTTAGCCTGTGCCTTAAGTTTCCAAGCTGCACTACCCAATTTCGGTGACAATGGTTTCATAGCCATTCTCCTCACCTGTGACCTAGACACGTCCTCCACTTCCTCACCATATGTCTCACTCACCAGTCGAAGTGTGTCACTTGGTATGTCTCTGACATCCCCAAATTCAGGAATTAACTCCTCCTCTAACGACGCCATTTTACCTCTACGCCCTGTCGACTATTCGACGTGCAGACCAACGCACAGCGCAAAAATTCACCCACGACAGCTCACTTCAAAACTGTCTCGACCAAATTTACAAAACTCGCAAAACTCAATGTCGCAAAACGTCGAAATTTCCCGCACTAATTTTCCCGACCTAATTCGCCAAAAACAACAACCATTGACCTGTCTTCACGGCCAACCACCATATAACACTTTTCCAACGGAATTACCACCGTACTATTCGCTAAATTTCACGGAAACAACGCCCCTTTTTTGACGCAAATTTCAAATTATCGTGAAAAAAATCCCGAGAGACCCCATCTGTTGGGTTCACTTGCTCTAGTCTAGAAGATGATGAGTAATACTCAGGTCCGTAATGTAAAATAACATCGATTTATTCAATAACAGAGCAGTCTGACAAGGAGTAGGTTAACGTTACCCAAAGCTGACATGAAGTACGACCGATACAGCTGATTCGACAGAGCTGACGTGAAGACACACCAGGCTAACGGAGCCCAAAGGAAGACGGATGTAGGCCAGTTCACCAACGAGGTGGGACGGCAATCGAAGAAGACAACCGTCGTAGAACACGAACCACACGCCACGCTCAACAGGAGTCGAACACACACCACAGAGTAGACCCACGACAAGAAGCAAGCCCCCACAGTAGTAGCCCTTTAAATAGGCCCTGCCCTTCCCTCAACTCCCACATAGTCAAGGAGAGTCCAAGTAAGGAAGCCCAGAGGGGTAATAGGTAGCTAACACTCACAATATATATATATATATATTAGCATCCGATGTCATATTTATAAACATGTAGCTTAAAACGGAAAATCTGCAGCCCGATATCGGTCCACAGAAGCTCTGGGTCCCGTTACTGTGCAGTGAGTGTCAATTACGGGTCAAAAACTTAAAAAGCGTATTTTTACATAAAATTTAATAGGAAATGAAAAAGGAGGATTAAACTAATAAGAAACAAAATAGTTAAGTTTTCTAGCATTTCTGGTGGACTATTTTAACATAGAAATACTTCTTCACACAATTTTATTTCAATCAGTAAATAACTCAATTCTGTTGTTTTACACATCGTATGTCCACATAAGTCAACGACGACGCGAACTAACTGTTACAGTGTGAAAAAACATAGACGTCTCCAAATCACGCATTATCGATGCAATACTAATTTATCTACGAGGCCAATGTTACATTATATTATGACAACCTCGCGAGGTTGCAAGCATGAAAGCACAGTGTATTCAATTAAAATTGCACTAAGCCTTGATGTGGTTCCACTTAAGCGCATTATAAATCTTAGATCTTTGCCTGAATAGAGGTAGGCATACATAAGCACGTGAGTCTTTATTACTTCAATTAGAACCTGAGATCCTTGGTCTGAATCATCTGACATGAGACTTGGACAACGTAAATTGACTGAATCCTTCAATGCACGGACACAAAGTCCGCATCAAATAAAAAATAGAATAAAGCAAATTACAAATGTCAAAACATAGAATGAAAAAATTGAATAAAGGAGGGAAGAAAGCATTACGAATAATAAAATATTGCGGATAAAATATGAGCCGAAAAACGGATAGAAGGCCATTCTAAGAAATGGCAAATCTTCGCCGGGACGCATTATACATCGGAAAGGTTGTAGTGGGAAACCCAGTTATAAGGGCATCGGTCTGTTATAACCATCGTTTGAAATTGATGATTGTAAGCGCAGAAATTGGAAGAACGAACAGTTGAAAAAAAAATCGGACGGTGTGGTTACAAGTTTGGACCCGGGACGGACCAGACACGTCGCAGAGCTCTGCACTATTCACTAGTCTCTTCAAGTGGAAGAATTTTTTGAATTTTTGGACAGCACAACCTCATGGCTCCCTTCCCACCCCTACACTGTAAATTACTCTCAATCGGAGGACAATGACCTTTTTGCAATTTTAGCGAATCTATTGGAAACTGCTCATTTGGTGTAGAACTGGACGTGAAAAGCCCTGTCGTGTAGACCTTTGAGGTTGGCCTGCACCTTGAAAGGCCGATGATGTAAGTTAGATAGGAAATATTTCTTGAGCAGTTCTCACCGAATTATTGCCAAGACCGCTAAGAGGGGCAAGTAAAGTGCCGATGGTCCCGGTGGCTTTTAGGTGACCGGTAATGTGGGTGGGTAGTTATACAAAGTGAGTGACTTAGTCTTATGGCTTCCTGTATATAAGTTTTCTTAAAATCTAGCGACTGAATAAAGACTAGTCATAATTTGATATCTCGAACTTCTGTTGCCGATTATTATTGCTCTGGAGCTTGGAAGTGGGACTACCTAATAATAATATTACTATTATAATAGATCAGCGCCATTCAGCCTTCCGAGATGAGTGCCGAGTATTAAACTGACTAATATAGTGCTGAAGATACCGATTTAAAGGTGTCTAAATAGCCCCCGATGTTCGCGTCTTTATAGTCGTGGATCGAGATCGTCATGAGTCGGCATTAAATTGCTTTCGTCGTGTAAGCTTAATGGTAAGATTCGCGAAATTTATAAAGCGCTCCGATAATAACAAAAGTGAGTGAAGGGCACAAGCTTATTCACGAGCGATACGTTATGGGGTGGTCCAGCGACGCAAAGTGGAGGTCCAAGCATGAGAGAAGTCAATGCTAATCGCGTGTATCCATTCATTAGAAATTTATATAGCGCTTCCTCAATGGGCTGCACAGAAGCGCTCCCAACTCTAGCACGGGAAAGAACAGTTGTAAGCTAAGTAAAGAAAATGCGTCATTAAGAACCCCAGGAAGATCCGTAGCTCCTGTGGAAGCCCACTCCAGACAACTGGGTCCACCACAGAAATGGTTCTATTGGTTACCGGTACTGCAAGGTTGCAGTTCGTATCAATGCACCTCTTATGTGCAGAACAGAGGGGGCAGTGGCCTTGTATAGCTGTGGAGCACACGGTGTAACTGATCAAATCCCTTCTTTCGGTCTGACGGAATAGCATACAGTCTATTATCGCCGAGGGCTTCCGCGCGTCTTCGCCTGGTGGAAGATGGATCCATATACATGTATGACGAGGGCTTAAGACAACAGAGACCGTTGCCCTCGAAAAATAATTGTTTGTCATAATATGAGTCGGATAAGCCTATTCTTTTGAATGGAGAAGAAGCATGAAGTAACGATGAACGGAAAATCTATTTTTTATGTTTAAATATATATCAAAACGTACGAGGGTTTAAAAACACCGCTCTATGATCCTCCTATAGGGACCATCACTAATAATAATAGACTAATTGAGATACGATAAGGAAATGAGTGATAGCATGACAGAAGAATGAGAATGCATTTTCATAAGTTTAATGAATCTAAGAAAGCTGACTTACGTGATATAAAACAAGCATAAACAGAATACACCAGACTAGACGATCCTAACAATTAGTATCTACAAGTTACTATCCCTCGGCTCTTCTCTCTTAATCCTAATCGTCCGACACTTTTATATAAGGCGTTCATTAGGCGGAGCATAGCATCTCTAGTTACGACGAATTGTCCCTCGAAGAGATAAGGCACGGCCAATCAGAGAGTTCCTGCATGACATTGTCTAAGCCGATATTAAGGCTATATAGTTTATGAATTATTAATTAGACAGGATGATACATGAATCTAATATTACATATATTTATATAATTGTTCATTTATATATATTATTAATTATCACTATTATAGTCGGTCCTACCTACAGTAGCAGACCGAGACCTCCTGGTCTCGAAATAATAGCGCTGATATATAGTTAACCTAAGAAATGATAATGAGATGATTAAATGTCAATACGTAGAAATCTAAAATATGAATGTCAGCAATGAAACGATTAATAAAGTCGAAAAGATAAATGTCAAAAATGTTCTAATACTAAAAATATGAGTCATAACTCATAACGTGAATTGAAAATAACTAAATGAAAGTTCTAAAATGTTATAGCGAATATATATATATATATATATATATATATTCATGTATAACTGTCTATACTAAAATGTACAAAAATGAACGAATCATAACTTGGGCTTAAAAAACATGATCATAATACGAATCAAAACTATAAACACGACGCCAAACATTTCCGTATCGCTCGTAATATCGTAATAAGGAACGTCACGAACAGAACAAAAGTGGAAGTCCAAATCTAGGATTGACAGATTGCGATGATGGAGAGCGTAGCTGTATATAATATGTATCGTCACAGCGAATAGCGATTTGACTATGGAGAATATATACTACTAGGAGAATTATGTATGTGTATATATATATATATATCATCATATATATATATATATATAACATGTCTGTGAGTGTGTATGCATGATGACGATGATGATGACGATGACGATGACGATGACGACGGCGACGGGCGACGGCGACGGCGATGACGATGACGGATGACGACGATGATGGTGGTGGTGGTGATGGTGGTGGTGGTGGTGGTGGTGGTGGTGATGGTTGTGGTGGTGGTGGTGGTGGTGGTGGTGGTGGTGGTGGTGGTGGTGGTGGTGGTGGTGGTGGTGGTGGTGTGCCTCAATGTGTTGGAAAGTGATGTTTTCAAGAGCCATGTTCATAAATTTGTTTGTTGTCCCTCTCAGAACATTGCTAAGTATACTCATATACTCTTAGTAGACGGGGCCAGAGTCCCGATATCTGTTGTCTATAATATTATTGTTTTAGCTGTGGTTTTTTATTATTATAGATTAACTCCGTATTTAGCCTGCTCAGATAACAAAGCCGAATAGTAAACTGATAAATATAGTGCCTGAAGATCCCCATTTAACGGTGTCTAAATGGCGCCTTATATTCTTGTCTCTGTAGCCGTGGATTGAAATCCTCATGCGTCTGCATTGAATTGCTTTCATAATCGCAAGAGTCGCCTTTATAAATCGCTGCGTTGCTAAAGAAACTAGCGCACGGCACTAGCTTATTCACGAGCGCTACCCCAGGTCCATCTATGCCAAGTGGAGGACCAAGCAGGAGAGAACTCGATGCTAATGGCGTATATTCCTTCCTTCCGGAATTTATATAACGCTTCTTCAAGGAGGCTACTCAGAAGCGCTCCTGGCGTTAGCACGGCAAAGGGGAAGCTTTAAGTTTTATTCTAAAAACGCTCCAGTAATAACCCCAGGAAGCAGACTTTAGCTCCTGTGAGATCCCACTCCAGACAACTGAGCCCATCATGGAAAAAGCTCAATTCTGCATAGCTGCAGTTCATGCAAATGGAACCAAGAGCCTTTCCCTCAGTGCAGAACAGAGGGAGCGGTTCTCTTGTATACATGTGGAGCAACAGGGTTCTTGCAGGTGGTCTGGGCAATAACAAGCTGACATCGCCAAACCGGAGCAGCGATCCTATATTCAGTGTGTAGCCCGGTAGGAAGCCAGTGTAACGTCTCCATTGTAATTTGTTTAAGCTTAGCTGGAGACAGGACCAAATTTAGTGATGTGTCCAATTAGACGTGCGGTTAGGCCACATTATTCGATTGGACGGGAAGCCGGTGTAGAGTAACGAGCAGTAGTCAAGGCGGGCTGCCATGAAAGAATGAACTAAGGTGGTGACAGCACTTAGACTTCAGCGAACTTAAATTGTGCGAAGCTGGCGCATTTGGTAGCAGGCCCTAACAGTTTCAGGCAAGACGGTGAATGCGAAACTGCGAAAATATATGAAAATGACGCAAATGAAGAACAAAGGCTACCAACGCCAGCTCTCACGGGCATGTGGAGGGAAAGAGAACCCGAGGGAGACAGGGGAGGACTCATATGGACATATAAAAGAAGATCTAATGGCGCAGAGCATTGATAATTGAGAGTGATGTGGTGGAAAAATTTAGGAACAGAGCAGGTTAGAGACGGTATGTAGATTGTAGAGGCCTCATCGTTGGCGTACGCCTGACAGAAGAGAGACCAAGAAGAAGAGGAAGAGGACGAGGAAGAGGAAGAGGAAGGGGAAGGGGAAGAGGAAGAGGAAGACGATTAGGAAAAGGAGGAGGAAGAGGAAGAGGAAGAGGAAGAGGAAGAGGAAGAGGAGGAGGAGGAGGAAGAAGAAGAGGAAGAGGAGGAGGAGGAGGAGGAGGAGGGAAGGGGAAGGGGAAGGGGAAGGGGAAGGGGAAGGGGAAGGGGAAGGGGAAGGGGAAGGGGAGGAGGAGGAGGAGAAAGAAAAGGGAAGGGGAAGGGGAAGAGGAAGGGGAAGAGGAAGGGGAAGGGGAAGGGAAGGGGAAGGGGAAGGGAAGGGGAAGGGGAAGGGGAAGGGGAAGGGGAAGGGGAAGGGGAAGGGGAAGGGGAAGGGGAAGGGGAAGGGGAAGGGGAAGGGGAAGGGGAAGGGGAAGGGGAAGGGGAAGGGGAAGAGGAAGGGGAAGGGAAGGGAAGGGAAGGGAAAGGGGAAGGAGAAAGGGAAGGGGAAAGGGAAGGGGAAGGGGAGGAGGAGGAAGAGGAGGAAGAGGAGGAGGAGGAGGAAGAGGAGGAGGAGGAAGAGGAGGAAGAGGAGGAGGAGGAGGAAGAGGAAGAGGAAGAGGAAGGGGAAAGGGAGGAGGAGGAGGAAGAAGAAGAAGAGGAGGAAGAGGAAGAGGAGGAGGAAGAGGA
>OX457047.1:7913243-7979272 GCA_949752735.1 Lumbricus terrestris | reverse complement strand
GTAATTCATGAGCTATTAGATTTATATATTTCATACATCCAAATAGCTCTATAATTCACAACGACACTGGTGGTAGTATTTGTAGCTTAACGTCACTGTGTGTTAACATAATTATACCATTAGCGACGCCCTCCTCCGTTACCCAGTCTTGGGATTGGCACCGGCAGGGTGCAAACAGTTGCGGAGTTCCAACGACACTAATTTTAAAAACGTATTTTGACCGCAATGCGTGAGCAACAATTGACGTCGACCTGAAAGTAAGTAGTCCACAATGTCAAAGGCGGTACTTAGTCTGGCCAACAGATAAAAACTAATTAATAGGCATCGTAAAATACGACAAAAAGGTGTCTATGCAGATTATTATTGAAAGGCTTGGAACAATAACGAGTTTAATACGTCGGATATCGTGAGGTTTGGGAAAATGGCTTCAAAGATAAGTTTTTGTACACTTTTTGCTTCAAATCGTGTTATTGCAACACGAACACTCAGTCATCAGTATATTTTCTTGTGCAATAGCAGGTTATGTCGACCAAGTAGTAGTAGTTGTAGTGGTGGTGGTGGTGGTATACGGTCATTAGGTTTCCAATCCTATGCAGCTGACGTTGACGTCGCTTTTCTACATCTTGGGACTGGCAGCCCAAAGACGGGTAGTGGGGAATGCGGTGCATTGTGCACTTTTTATATTGCGATTGCTACTACATACACCTTGTAGCTGCTACACACGTTTGCGACGCCCATACATTTTTGGTTATTCTGTCGCAATGACAATAAGTTGAAATTTCAATATATATATATATATATATATATATATATTCTTTGCATTAAGTGAGTTAAAGGTGTATATTGGGAGCATCTGCAATATGGTGATAAGTTTATTATTATATTATTATTATTATATATTATTATTAATAAGGTGATAAGTTAACTAAGTAACAATATAATTATATATATATTCTTTGCATTAAGTGAGTTAAAGGTGTATATTGGGAGTATCTGCAATATGGTGATAAGTTAACTAATTAACAGTAGTCCTACTCTTACCGCGCAAGAGCGTGGACTATGAAATTGAGCGCGTTTATCATTAGTTCTCTCCAAGAGGCGCTATAGAAGTGAATAAATTAATCTTGTAGCTGTTTGGTCTTTCCACGTAGACCTTTACTCGATGTTTGTCATATAAGCTGTGGAAAAACTCGGTATCCATCCATCCTGAAGTCATACAAAGAAATGACAAAAACTGGTGAGTAAAAATGAACAGTCACCCGGTAATGCATATTAACATTAACCCTCACTTCTCACAGCTTGGTAGTGCCAGTCCAAAGCCCGAACAAGGAGAAGGGTTACGATAATTATCCTTGTTGTTATACAGTATGCTTAAACTGAAACACCTACAAAGGCTGCTATCAATGAACACGGTCAACTGTAATAATTATAATTAACAGCAATAAGCCATTCAGAACGCATAATATTATTCTTGCAGTGCCAGACCTAAGCCTGGAAGAAAGAGGAGAGCGAATTTGAAAAAAAAATTCAAGTGTCGTCGAACAGTATTTTACAAAACAAATAGAAATTTTATTTTCAATCTATGATGTATGCAGTTAAATTCTAGACTCAGTCCGATATTAATGATTTCCCGTTGCACACCTCAAAATCAGATAATACCTGCGCTATAAAAGATAGCTTTTATTTTTACATTAATGTTGATTATGGATCCAGATTTGACGAGGGTTTATGACAACAGAGACCGTTTCGCTCAAAAAATTTGTTTCGCATAATAGAGCTATTTTTTAAATAGAGCTGTACGCCAAACAAATTCATCTGCTTGTTATTTTATTGATGAAATATTATTGAAAATTTCTTGCAAACATGAGATTATAAGAAATCATGAGAATTGATGTTAATCTACATGTAACTAGGTAGATGTTGTGTTATGTGAACTTCATGAAATGTCCAAATTAATAATAATAATAATAACAAAAATAAATAAGTGTACATGTAATAATAATAATACATTATGTACACATGTGTACATGTGCTTGCATGTGTAGACCTATATGTAAATATATGTAACTAGATGTGTAACCCGGCGTTGCCCGGGAAATTTAGGGTTTCAAACACTAGGCTACTCCACTGTGGTACCCAACGTTGACCGCTAAATTTCGGGTTTTCGTCAACCCTCTACCCCACCCCGCTTCCCCAAAAAGCCAAACGTAAACCGCCCCTGCGGGGCGCTACAGAAATTATTACTGTGCTTGTATGACGTCATTCGGGCTGTAGACTCTTTTACTAAAGCTCGATACTGTTTACCAACGCGTGAGCGATGAAATCTGTTTTAAAACGCTTCTGTCTTAAAACGCTAATAACTCGAGTTCTAAAGTGAAATTTAGGGTTCTAACAACTACTCCACTCTGGTACCCATCGTTGACTGCTAAATTTCGGGTTTTCGCCAACCCTCCACCCCACCTCGCTTCCCCAAAAAGCCAAACGTAACCCGTCCCTGCGGGGCGCTACGGAAATTATTACTGGCGGGTATGACGTCATGCGGAGTAGACTCTTCACCAAAGTGCTAGCGTTATCATTTATTGATGAAATCTGTCTTAAAACGCTAATAATTCTTGTTTTAAAGTGAGTTAAAACCTGAAAATAGTTGCGATGACCTTATAATTTGGGTAAGAATCGATGGCAAGAAATTTTTATAAACCGACGCTGTTTCATTTCCGAGCCTATTCTGCAGGGGAGAGTCAAAAAGCGTACAAACAAATAAACAAACAAACATATGGAATTTCGGAATTATAATATAGATTATGAGGATATATGTAAGTATATATATATACATGTGTGCGTAGTTCTAACATATAATATTAAATAATGATACATCATACATGTATTAACGAGGATCACCAATTCACCATGAGCCATTTTGGGAACATTGCCGTCATGAAAGGCGGTCATACAAATTCCGGAAGGAAAGAAAAGAGAAATATACAAACAGAAGCTGCTGAACAGTTAAACAAAAGTGAACTAAAATACATTGAAAACTTTAAAGACGTCATCAGCTTTTGTAGTTATATGATGTAGTTAAAATTATATAATATTACACGTTCCAAAAACGAAATAAAATCGACGAGATTGCTTGTAGCTGCAACAAAATGGTCTTTGAAGAGCGTTTATAAATACTCGTACGAAACCTGTACACTAATCGTTGTCAATAGTCGGTCACAAATTGAGAACACGTGGACACAATTAATCGAATATTTTCAATCGCGTTGAGGTTTGGTTGTCAAGATGAGGAAGAGAACTTGTTGAGGAGAAGAGATCTGGGGCGCAAATGTTCGAAACACCAGAAATATCATAAGCGAACGATTCCTGCATTCGAATCGATAGCAAAATTTCCATTATTGGAATTAAATAGTGTGCAATTTTTTGGAGCAGACCCTCATTAAGGTGGGTGCAGCACACGGCCCGCAGTTTTTTGAGTGATGACATGACATATTTGCTTAGCGAGAATGCTGCAACATTAGTAAAAAGTCATCGTCGACCGAAGTTTGCGAAGGTCAGCAGCGGCTCCAGCTATACAATTTCAGCAGGTCGTGTCAGAGATAATTAAACACCAGGTCGAAGAAATTAAGCGTTAAATTAAACTGGGCAATGCCTCAAATGACCTTCCGTTACCTATGGTGGCGCCGCCACTGGTCAAGGTTTTCCATTGCTGGGTTGCATCATTGCTGAGGAATGTATACGAAGTTGAGCTTAAAACTCGAATCTGTCGAGCACCACCTAGAGTTGTCCAATGTCCATAATAACGCTTAGAATCATAATAATAGAAAGAAGTAACCACATTAGAAAGGTGTGTAACACACCGCTTTCCATGGAAATGCATTTCCAACTTGTTTTATTTAATCGCAGTAGTAACTGTTATTTCGCATAAATTTACGTTCTAACTTTTTAAAGCGCTACGAATCGAAATTTAAAATTGAACATTAGGTGTTTGCTGTGCAGATTTGAAATTTCCAAGGACTTTAAATTTGGTTCAATCGACTTTTTAATCTGCATAAGATGCTTTGCTTACACGTCGATACTACGAAACGACTTAATCAGCAATAAACCGACGTAACTTGCCAATTTGACGTTTTGTCATCCGTCACTGAAACGGGTCTGTCATTTAACAGATTATTATCGCGGATGCTTTTTTCTTCGGATAACTTTTAGCATGCTCCTTTTCTAAAGCAGTGACAGCTTTTGCAACAACTGTAGGCTAACGTACAGTGTTTAAACTATTCCCTCTCCCATGGGTACAGGTTTTTCTGGTTGGAGCGGGGCAATTAGATTTTGTTTGAATTTCCACATTGCAATAGTAGCATTTTAAGCTGTCAGGGCAACAACCGAAAGCTAATGTATTTACTTACGTAGAGGAATAAAATGGTCGGAGGATCGACCCTTCGACATCTCCAGTTTAGTGTTGTTTACGTCCATTAAGGTTTTTGATACCGATCCCAATTTATTGGTGGGTTGCTTTCTAAAGGCATTGGTTCATCAACAGCTGTCTAGCGTCACCCTACGCCTTTCTCCATGCTTGGGACCGATACGACCACAGCTAAGGAAGAAGTTGTGGCGGTGTTTTACCGCCGGTCTTAGTGACAAATCAAAATAAATAGACACCTTTTAACCGCTCTTTTACTATTTCATATATATAGGTGGAAGTTGGCGAGTTAAGACTGCTTCTAATCACGCAATTCATGTAATTATTAGGTTTGGAGATACAGTTTAAAAGGTGTCGAAGGACGACTTAGTCGTTACTCACTATTATATTATTTTAGTCACGGGAAAAATTATTGTCTAACGACTTCAAGTGAAAGTCATAATGGCTATCCTATTTTTCGCGTCGGATAACAGAACAGAATTATTCCTTCCCGTGCAAGTCTGCGCATCGAGGACTCCTCCCATCGTCCATCGTCAATTCTTCAGCATGGAAATTATCCCTACACTCCTTCCATAGAAAGACAACATTTTCTGCTCTTAAAAATATGTTTTGTATACGTTATAGTCGAAAAACATGGAAATTTTATGAAAATTTTGCATATTTTTGCATATTTTAATTTATTTTTTATCACTTCCGGTATTGCAAGACAAATAATTATTGGTAAGCATGAGCATGTAGCCCCACATTCCCTCTATAGAATGGTATAGTTTGTTTCTCTTCGCAAAAAATAATCGCCCACCGTGTCGCGAAATCAATGACGGTGGAAACGTATTTAAGAGGAATTCATTTTAACTCATCAATTGAGATTTATCGACGCGAAAGACCCCCGGTTGAAACTTATTCCAACGTGAATAAAGATTCGTGCGCGGACGATATTCAGCATACGTGGTCTAACAACAGCAGAGAAGCGAGGAATGCTTGACCGATTGTTACAGATAACTCAAAGGATTGGGGACCTCTTAGACTCGGTGCCAGGAATGTCCTACATGGTGAATGCTGTTGGGAACGGGTTTCTTTGATCGGTCTGCAGAAACACATTCCACGTACTGCGTGGTTTGCTTCCTCCAACGCTGACGAGACCATAATTATGGTCTTCGGTCTTGACCTCACGACTTTATGCTGCCAGTAAATGATGAAATAAATGACTTACCAAGGATCCTCTTTAACCCTCGAAGGCTTGCCTGGGGTGCTTTTTTCACCCCACTGGCAGTATTTGTGCTGAATTTCGTTACTGCTTTGAAGTTGTGCCATGCGCTTTTGTGAATTATTTTGATCACAGATGATTTGTACCTAACTCCAGATTTGTCTCTCTTATTTATATTGAATGCATGGTCACGTGACTGACGTCATAATTATAGTGGCAATAATTTTGTCGTTGATAAAAAGTATATACGTGAAAGAGGTTTGGACTGTTATCTGCAGTTAATGTCGTTAAAGTGATATCAGAATGAATTGAAAATGATAATAATTATGAATATGATGTAGAGTTTGTGTTTGTTTGTATGTGCACTTGTTATAGCGCCCCTTCAAACTCGCTACTCAGAGGCGCTCCCGACTACAGAGATTACACTGCATCGGAGATTCACGCCGAAGCGAAGAGCAATTGCGAGTGAAGGTCTTGCCCATGGTCCCTTCGCGGCGACTTGAGGTTGATTCGAATCTGCAACCCTTCGGCTGCAAGGGGAGAACATATCCACTACACCACCGCGTCCACAATGATAGTAACTGTAGGCTAGTGATGTTTCGTTAAATTAAGGTGAATGTAGGAGGAAAATATCGTTTACAAATGGAGACAATCAATAATAAAGTAGATTCTGATCGGACAAAATCATCATATTTATGTATATTGCATATCGAGCAGGTATTGCAAACAATTATAGATGGTGCAACGTTCTCATACGACACCTTTAAAACGGTGATAATTTTGTTTATATAAACTTCTGTTAATAACGTAATTCCATGTTGAATTTGTCGTGCGAACAAACAGAAGTGGCTATAACATTATTATGAGTGGCTGACTCTTACTTATAAGATTTTGTTCCTGGCGTTATATGGGAATCGTTAATTGTTATCGTTTAATTGATTGAATCGTTGGTGTTTTTCAGTATAGGCATACATAAATTAGGATGCTTTCAATTCTTTTTATATCTCACGTGGTTCTCGTTTAATTTTTTCATCCTGCTGGACGTTGGGTTTTAAGTCGTCTCGCTGGCGGACTTTCTACTTTTAAAACGATTTCGGTTTTCCATTCCACCGTTATGTCAGCTAACAATCATTACGATGGTCGATTGACACGGCTATTGGCGGAGTTACTGTGGGTTCGAAGTGGTAATAGTTTCTTATTTATCCACACAGTATACGATGACAAAGACCATGAACGTCGCCTTCTTTTATCCAGTATTTGGACTGGCACTGACTTGCTTTTGTCACACAAACGTGCTTTGACGGATTGCAGACGATTGATAATAATCTATGAAACAGAAACACTCTTCGAATACTGATAGAGAGAAAATAACGCACTATTGAAGTCTGTGATTTGTTTGACCAGTTGTCACTTTCATTTGATGAATGCAGCCCATAATAAATTATATCGAGGTTCAAAGGAGAGTGCTGACGCGCGCACGTCCGCTCTATTTAACTGACGCATATAAAACTTAAAAGTGGTGTCCAATTTATCTCAACTTTCTCATCAATCTTGGGGTATAATGTATGTGTGTACCCTTGTCATAGTGCTACTTCAAGATTCCTACTCAGAAGCGCTCCAGACTCCGGCCCGGACATCGAATCAAAGTTTCACGCCGAAACGCTAGTGTAGACTGTTAAGTTTCTTTTCAGTGGCCGCTGCTTGGTTTCTTATTAAAAACACTGGGTGTTAAAAAAGATCGTAATCGCTGCCCTCCTCCTTCATCTAGTGTTAGACTGGCACCGTCAGAGTTCAAACAGTTGAATCATTGGATGTCTGACCTTTGCTTCTTATACGATATTATATCTCTCCATAAATTTAATTCATCACCCAATTATGGCCTATTTGGAGCGCCTCTGAGTAATTTCCTTGAAGAGGCGCTACTATATAACTACTTGAATGAATGAATGAATGAATGAATGAATGAATGAATGAATGTCAAACTATTTTGTCAGCTATATAATAAGCTGGTAGTGCTGAGCAATTGTTTCGAGTGAAAGACTTGCTGAAAGTCTCTACACAGAGATCACAAGCTACAACTTACTCTGTCTTCCAAGTTTTATTCAGTCCTGGGAGTGTTATTGTCGGAGTCCAAACAGTGGCGGAGTTTCACAGAACTGGTATTTTCAATTTAACTGCACTGTGTTATAACAGAGATCGTTGGCGACGCCCACATCTTTAATTCAGCCTTGCTGTTGGGACTGTTAAAATGCGGTACAGTATCACCAATTGAACCCACTTAAGAAAATGATTTAAAGGTGTCTTAGCAGTCAAGTTTCAAAGACTTTCATATATTTTTATTCCAGGTCAAGAATTGCAAAGACAAAGTGAATCATCGCAAGGTTGAATATCGTCTGAAATAATAAACAAATTAGCTAGATCTACATCGTGATGAAAAAGTAAGCAAAACTGTTTTTCAAATATCTCCAATGCCGGATAAGATATCACGCACAAATGTTCCACAAAAATATTCAGAGAATTCGACCAAAAATATGATTCCAAAATTTCATGGGATAAAGTTGAACGGATAAAAAGATATGAATCTTTCAACTTCACATGCCGAAAATTTCCCAATATTTGGAGAACTGAACCAAGAAAAGGATTCCAAAATATCATGTCATAAATTTGAACGGATAGAAAAAAATGAGTTTACAAGCAATTTTCTGTTAGATTTAATCGAATGTAAGCCAAACTGTTTTTCATTATCTTTATGACCTGATAATTAATCATCCTAAAATTTTCAAGATATGAAGGGAATTTAACTAAATATATGATTCCAAAAGCATGGTTTGATTACTTAATTAAATATGATGCTCAAAATGTCCTCATCCTGATTGCACGCAAGCCTGGAGCCGCTGGCGCCATTGGGCAACAGCATCGTCGATTATCCTCTGGTCCAGGCCATCCCACATTTCCAACAAGCATTGCTTCAGAGAGTTTATATCATGGATTTTTGTCTGGTAGACTCGGTCTTGCATCACGCTCCACACTTTGTAGTCGACAGGATTCAGATCTGGGCTGTTCGGAGGCCATAATGTGGGATAAATGAAGTCAGGACGAAATTAAAATAAGATTTTTTTCAAATATTCGCACCGTGCATTCGTCGTTAATGTCAAATGATAATAATTATTAAACACACCTTTTATTACCGCGCCAATGTCTTTATAAAACCAAGTACGCTCAAAATCTAGTATAATAATACAAGGGATTTGAAACGAAAATCTATAGCACTAAATTACTTGTCAAGAAGTAAGAACGCTAGCTTGGAAAAAACTTGTCGTACTCTGGCCATGCCAGTTTGATAAAAGGAAAACTGGGGATTGTGACGTTAATAATTTTTTTTAATAATAGACTCGTTATACGGCAAAATGTAGTTTTGCATTGAAACATTGTTACATAATTTATTATATACGCAAGTTAACTTTGATCGTGTGATTTTTGTGTAATTTTTTGCTGACTAATCCAATCTATAATGGCATTAAATAGCACAATAATTAATAAATCAGAATTAGCTTTTAAATTAATTAAAGTGAAGCATTAAGAAAGCAATGCTAAAAGTAATTTCGTTCATATCTCTAACCTTAGTATTTAAAGCGCCTCAGGAGTTGTCTTCTGCGGTTTTAAATCTGGTGCACACTCTTATGAACTCTTGAATTGATATTGTAAGTGACTTCTCGTTGGACTTTCCAAGATTCGTCTTTCGCCACTCCAGCCGGTCGACCATGCGGCCCTCAGCAGCACTCTTTCTATGCATTTGGATACTTGTGATAATAATCAGATTTTCTTATTGGTTCAAAGTCACACGACGCAAAATCATCAAAAGTCCTTTTCCCGTATCAATTCACAAGATTTGAAGGAGTGAGCCATACACGTAGAATGGAAAACACGAAAGGATCTTAAACAGCTTCAAAAACTTAACTATACAGTATACACTGCTCTCTCAAACTTTTCCTCACTTCAATTTCTCCTTCAGTGTTCGAGACCTAGGTGTCACCCTAGATAGTTCTCTTACCTTCACTGAGCACATTGCCAATCTCACTCGCTCTTCCTACTTCCAGCTAAGGCGTCTCAGGGCTATTCGCAAATCTGTCTCATCTTCGATCTTTACCTCAATTGTGCATGCTTTTGTATGTTCTCGGATTGACTATTGGAATTCTGTTCTTATTGGCCTGCCTAAGGTTCGCCTAGCTCCTCTGCAATCTGTACTCAATGCCGCTGCTAGGCTCATTGCCCGTCTTCTTCGATCCGTCCACATTTCTACATTCATGACTGAACAACTTCACTGGCTTCCACTCTCGGCCCGTATTCAATTTAAAGTCCTGATTCTGGTCCTTAAGTCTCAAATCGGTCTTGCTCCGAAGTATCTGTGCGATCAGATACTTGGCCCCCCTTTCTGCCACCTCGCTGCGTCCTCTTAGGTCCTCTGATCGGCTTGACCTCTTTGTCCCCCGAGTCAGGACTGCCATGGCACAATCCAGATCATTTGCCTGCATTGGTCCCTCCTTATGGAATCGGCTTCCCCCCATCAGCTCGCTCTGCCATCCTTTCTGGTAGTGTATCCTTGTCTTTCTCTCGTCTAAAAACTTGTCTTTTTTCTTGGGGTTGAACGCACTGGGAGCGCTTCTGAAAGGCTCTTGCTGCGAGAAGCCTTTATAAATGGTCAGATAAGATAAGATTATATCTCAACGGTATATACAGAGCTGCTCTTTTGAGTTATACACTTCTGAAAAGTTCAACGGATTTACAATCATCATCATCATCAATGTCCATGGGTTCATCGCCCGTAGGTGCTTGATGCTCTTTTGATCACATCCTTCCATTTGTCCCTTTCTCTTGCTGTGTGGCTCAATTGCTGCAGTGATATGTTTCCACACCATTCCATGATGTCATCCTTCCATTCTCTGAAGGGGTGTCCCCTTTTGTTCGTCCCTTCCATAATGCCAAACACCAACGTCTTGAGTTTCCTGGAGTCGTCCATTCTGCATATGTGTCCAAACAGTTGTAATTTCCTGCGGATTACTTTTTGCAGCAGAGTGTCTCTTAACCCAATTCGATTGTATAGTTGTTCATTCGTCATCTTTTCTCTCCATCCGACTCTTAGTACTTTTCGATAACATATTCTTTCAAAAGCCAGTATTCGTCTTTCAATTTCCTTGGTAATTACCCATGTTTCACATGCGTATAATGCTCCGCTGAACACACAGGTATCCAGGACTGCCAGCTTAGTCTTTAGTGCTATTTCTTTACTTTTCCAAATCTTGTCTAAAGCAGCAAGTGCTGCTTTGGCCCTGGCAAATCTCAGAGTTACTTCTCTTTTGCAGTTTAGATCGTATGTAAACGTGCTTCCTAGGTATACAAACTCTTTGACGTTTTCTAGCGTTTCTCCATCCAGGATTATCTGTCGTTCAATGGTTTCACTCCCGAATACCATTGTTTTTGTCTTTGCTGTGTTCACAATCAGCCCATAAGGTTTGCTATCTGTCGCCAGTGTTCCTACAGTTCTTTCCAGTTCGTCAACATTCTCCTCGATGATATCTATATCGTCTGCAAATCTTAAATTGTTGATTGCCAGGCCTTGCACAGATATTCCTCTGCAGTTTTCCTTGACATTGTCCATGGCCCTCTCCAAGTCCGTGATAAACACCTCCGGTGATATTGGATCTCCCTGCCTTGTTCCCTTATTGGTCCTAAACCAATCTCCCAGCTCATTCTTAAGCCGTACTGCTGCCATAGCATTCTCATTTATGTCCCGTAGGATACCTATCAGTTTGTCATTAACTCCATAAGATTGCATAACCGCCCAAGTCACTTTTTGGTCAATACTGTCGAATGCCTTCTGGAAGTCCACAAAGCAGTTGTAGATTTTCTTGCCTTTCCTTCTTGCTTTCTCCGCTATCAGCCTTAGAGATAGGATCTGCTGTACCGTGCCTCTGTCTTTTCGGAATCCCGCTTGTTCATCTGCCAGGTGTTCTTCCATCTGCCCCTGTAGTCTCATGTTTAATATCATCATTAGTACTTTCCCCACGTGGCTAATCAGTGCTATGGTCCGGTAGTTTTTGCAATCTTGTGAGCTTCCCTTCTTGTGTATCGTTATCAGAATCGATTTCTTCCAAACCTCTGGTGCTATTCCCGTTCGCCATGCCTTGTTGCAGATTTGATGTAATCGGTTCATCATTTGCGGTCCTCCATATTTGAGCATTTCCCCCGTGACATTGTCTATCCCCGGACTTTTGTTCCCCTTCAGCCTTCGTACTGCCCATTCTACTTCTTCATAGAGGATATCGTCGTTTGGCATATCTTCCTGTTGCGGCGTGATTTTAGTCAGTGTCTCGATTAATTGCTTTGCTGTTGTGTCATCCCGCTGTTCTTTGTACAAGCTGCTGCAGTATCTTGTCCACCTCTCAAGTATTGCCTTCTCTTCAGTGAGTACCTTGTTGTTTTCATCCCAGATTGTGATTTGTCTAGGTTGCCATTGTCTGTTGATGTTCCGCAGCAGTTTGAAAACTTCTCTGGTTTTATGTTCTCCATGGTATTTCTCCACGTCCTTGCATCTGTCTTCCAGCCACTTCCTTTTGTCTGCTCTTGCTGCCTTTCTCACTTCGTTGCATTTCTTCTTATATTGCGTTTCGTTCTCTGCTGAGTGTCCTCTGTTCATTTTCAGCCGGCGTTTCTCTCTTACCAGTTGCATGGTCTTCAGCGTTATCCACTTCTTCCTGATTGCTTCTTCCTCTGGAATCGTTTGTCTAACTGCTTCGCACAGTATTTCTGCCAGTCCTTCCGCTTCTATATCTTCCGAGATCTCTAGCATCTTCTCTACGCACCTGGTATATTCAATATTTACAATGAATGATTGCAATAACCACGCTGGTTTAGGACACCTCTAAAACATTGTTAGAAAACACTTTTATAATTTAAAAAAATTAGCTGTTCAGAATAATCTGGAGTCTACTCGTCAATAATTATAAAAAGATTCTGTCTTTCTCAATCAATCGATTTTCGTTTAATCAACACTTCACTATTTCTAAGGATTTCTATAACGTCACTATGATAATGATGAAAGCATTCTCACCAGAGCTGTATTATGTCAAACTAATTTTGTTCGAGGGCAACGGCCTCTGTTGTCAAAGACCCTCGTCACATCTGGAACCAAATCCATCTGTGCACAGCTTCTCAGAGAGCGCAAAATTAATCAAAAGTATTCAAAACTTATGACCGGTTTTTCGTCAAATTATTTCACACGTGAATTTAAAATGTGATATATTGGAGTTCCGTTTTAAAATATGCACAGGCTACCGAGTTAAAGATTGCAAGTAGGTGTCCAATTATTAACATTTTAAAGCTCGATGTAGCCTAGTATGATAAATAAGAAATGGTCTTATTTAACCTGTTTACCCTGCGTCCGTGCATATAATAACGATCGACGTTCTGAAACTTTCATTCGATTTTCGAAGTCATAACTTTTGTCAGCCGCTATCTTATTCAACTGTTTGACAATAGATAGCTCTTGCAACATTAGATAAGGCGTCTAAGTCGAGGAGACTTTAAACCTAATCATTTGGTCAATTCCGCTATTGATAATCATGCATGTCCTAATTATCCCCTCCCTAAGCACTTCTCAATAAAATATTGACTTTGAGTATTATTGTTGCGCTCTTAGTTATTATCAAGATATCGTGGTTCTAGCTTATTACCAAATCTATATCCAAGAATTTCTATAACGTCACTATGATAATGATGAAGGCCTTTGTATGTTTGTTTGTTTGTATGTGCACTTGTTATGGCGCCCCTTCAAGCTACCTACTCAGAGGCGTTCCCGACTGCTGCGCTAACACTGCATGAGCGTTTCAATTGCGAGTGAAGGACTTGCCCAAGGTCCATAAGCGGCGAATTGTGGTAGATTCGAACATGCAACCCTTCGGCTGCAAGGCAACGAGCTACACCACCGCGCTCCACATTAATTTTGTTGATTATAGCCATTTATTCTATGAATGCTCTTTCGCAGTGCCTTTCTCTTGTGGTGCCAGTGTAAAGGCTGGATAAAAAAGGCATTGTTAGAATGTCGTTAAATACGGAAACTAGTTATTTTATTATTATAGCCAAATAAATATGACTTTCGTTTTGACACAGTGTCGATAAGCAGTCACTACAGAACACCCTTTTGTTGGCTACTGCAAAACTATATGTTTTTATTTTGTTCAGTCGATACAATTGAATTGAGAATACTGAACCAATGCATTCGATATGAAACGCTTGAGTTGAGGCATAGGGATACTACATGACATGCTAAACGAAAAGAGAATGTGTGCACGTGGACTGGTGATGCCAAGACTAGCTAAACCATACCTGTGAAGAAACGTAAAGCAGTTGCTACGAGAATTAGATATTATTCAAGGCACAATAACAGGAGGCGGTAGCGCATTGGATAACACACGGGCATGGAAATCAGCAGACCAGAGTTCGAGCCCGTACTGCGGTCGTGCTTCGTAGGCTGCTATTAGCGTCGTGTATAATTGCAAGCTGTCTGTTCTGTTAGTAGTTAAGATTTATGTCTTCTGTCATAATTATGTGTTTTGTGAATTGTATGTGAATGGGCGTAATGGGTATGTCTGTACACTGTAACCGGCTGCGGTTTTCAAACGGATTTTTAAATAAGGAAAAAGTAGCATTAGAGTCACGTGCACGAGGTAGACCAAACACGAATTGGAGGCATAATAATCATCAGAACGTGGACTGAGATCTTAAAGGCGGAACTGATAAAGAATGTAAGGAACAGAAATTAATGGAGAGCTGCAGTTACTGTGCGCGACACGACAATGGATGGAATTCATAATTAATTATTGTAGCAATGGCAACAACAAGATGTCGTGAACTCTCGATCATACCATTTAATACATGTCAGAATTATCAGAAAAATTTACATAGGAGCTACATCAAGTTGAGTCTAAAGTCACAATTTTGAATCAGGTTGTGACTGAATGTGACAGTTTGGATGGATGGATCCAGATTTGATTAGGGCCTGTGACAACAGTGGCCGTTTCGCTCGACAGAAATTTGTTTGGCATATTTTACAGCTCTTCTTGAATCAAAAATGTGACTGAATGTGACAGTTTAATCGAAAACAGCATTTTTATTTCGTTGGAAATTCAATTAAATAGTGCCTAAAGGCAATCTATGATGATAGTAAGTAAGTAAGTCTTGCCTTTATTTGATTAATTTGAACAGTAGAACATATGATAAAAATGAACTTGAATTTGCATGTCAAAGGTAAAAAGGTAAAAATTAGGTTAAAATAACTACTAACATCCATCGATTAAATAATATGTAAGCATGTATATATTAATTGTGTGGCGGGGTGTAATGGTTCGTCGTCTTGCAGCCGAATGATTGCAGGTTCAAATCCACCTCAAGTGTCCGCTCTATAGTCGGGAGCGCCTCTGAGTAGCGAACTTGAGTGGGGCGCTATAACAAGTGCACATGCACAATTATTAATCCCAAGTTGGCGTAGTGCAATATTTAGTGTAAACATCGATTAGATATTGACTAAAAGAACTTCGGAGATGAACAAGTTCTTAAGGATATGTCTAAAACCGACCTCTGCGTAAACGGATTATAAAATCTTTGGTTTTGAATCCAATGTGTTTTATTTATAATTATTTGAACTTGTTTCTAATGTATGTTATTTCGAGTCAGCTGATTAACCTGCTGGAATCTTAAATATTATAGAAGATAATTATTATTTGCCGCAGAATGTTTGCCAATTAATGTTCTTAAACGTACTTCGCGTAGACACCTGCAAATCACTTCCAACGAACGATTTAAGATCACAATCTACGAACAATTATCTATGATTATTGGTTAGATTTGGACATTGGTCGTTGGTCAACGTAAACGGTTATATTAGTAGTGGCCAACAATAATATTATTAATTTTGTTGAACCGATGAAGTGTTTCCTTTGTGTTGATCAGATGAACATTCAATGAACAAAGTAGAATCAACGTTAAGATCTTCAGCGACCAAATGACGTCACTAATAATTAAAGCCGCAAATTGTATACGCAAATATTACGCAGCGTCGAACCTTTTCTGTCGCTGACGCTGCGACCTGGAATGGGACACGTGTGTGAACTGTGAAACTATACGTCTAATGCCTAGAGCCTTTGAGTCAACGTTCTAATCTATATGCTCTTTAGACTGTTCTCACTAGCCGTGGTTGGGTCGGGAGCGCTTCTGGGTAGATACTCTCGAAGACGCGATTATAACACTACCCTCTATTGAATAGAGGGTAGTGTTAGAAGTGCAATGCTAGGATCAATGTCATCAACTCCTTTGCCGTGTGAACAAATAATGGAGTGCCCAAGTCGGATAATTTCCACTGGGGAGGTTTCACTGAGTCCAAATGATTCGATAAGTGACGATGGCATGATTTTTTCAAGAAACAGTTCTTTGTAAAATGTCATAGATTTTCAAAGAAAGTTTCCTGTAATTTCATCAAATATCCTAATCCGCTACTTAACTTATGCGTCATTTCGATAATTTTGTGTTGATAACCTTATCGTGTGCTTAGAAATTGAGATTGTATGATTGTATCGCGACGCGTAGCTACATATATCATTAATTAAAACTGTTATAGAGGTGTATAAGAAAACGAAAATAAAAGTATATAATCTGAGGATTTGACAACGTGCAAATGTGGCACCAGTGACGATGACGACGACGGCGATGACGACAGAGGCGATGATGACGACGATTATTATTAGCATTACTATTGCTGTGTTCATCAATCCGTTCGTCAGTTAAATTAGAGCACTCATTTTATACACCTATAAACCAATACTAAATTGTCCTATATAAGCGTGATATCGCACACTACAGAATATTTCTTCACATTGAGAAAATGACAAATCTTTCACTCAAGATGCTTCAGTTGCACATAAGATATTCTCTCGTACGGTCGAGTGTACAATTCGAAATAAAACAAAGATTACCACTATTAATACACATGCCATTTGTTGTGGCGCTATATAAACCCTATTCATCTATCGATTACGGTTATTGTTCTGTGTAGGTTTTGCGTTGGTGATCGTTACTACCTGTGTGGCAATAAGATCGTCTGTGAGTATGACTACGAGCAGCGATTAGCCTTTGCCAAGATGTTCTATGGTTACAACGCTGCTTTGACTCAGATCAAACGCCAAACACAGAGTGTTCTTAATGATGATAAAATATTATATCCAGCGGATCATATCATATCAATATCCCTAGGCACAGTGCCCGTAGGAGTCCGATGCCACTCTCTGTCTGAGTATGTCTCGCGTCATGTTACCCAGCTTCAACAGGTCCAGTCAGCAGGTCTGCCCCATACCATTACCATCTTGAAGCAGCTGGACCACCTTATCTGATTGAAGAGAATATGGGAGAGAGGCATGAAGGACAACTGGGTCAATGCCCGTATGTGTCCCATGCTCTCTTCTCCGACTCTCTCCACCAGTCTGTCCTGACCGACCTGTGCATGTCTGCTCCACATCATGACCCCTTGAAGCATCTGGGTCGCTATGTCACTTGTGTAGTGTTTTTTTCGGATTTCAATCGTGTATCCAGCGGATATGGAAGTTCAAATCCCAAATCATCATCGGTTCAACAATAGCAGCCAGGGCTATTAGAGAGAGACCGCGTGTATTTAAAATGCGATCTGTTTATATTTTAGAACAATCGTATTTGATGCTTCCTTCTCCTCTGAACTGAAATCATTATTTTGGAGTGATCCTGGTCCTGAAGGATATTGCACAATGCACATTCTTCTATATAAAATATCCATATAAAAGAGGTGTTCAATATTTTCAAATTTTGTGAGAGATGGTCTTCAGTGTACCATTACTGTTTGATGGTGTTTCAGTATAATTTATGTCTGATAGCAAAGGTTTCTAGCGTCACCCTTCTCCGTCATCCACACATTTGTCTGGTATCGCCTGATATATTATGTCATTTTTCGATGGTGGGATCAAGAGTTTAATTATCACTTCATCATCGTCGTCGTTGTCGTCATCCGGTGGGCGGTAGAGGGTTAAAACAGAATTGACAAGTAGACAAGAAAAACAACTGAAGCAAAACAAAAACAAAGCGACGATTTGTTGTTGTTCTTCCGTCAATCGCCAGGTGGCGGTGTCGGTCGTTCGTTCGCTTTTCTCTCTTATGCATCGGTAGAGGGAGCGACGATCAAATGACGATGACAACAAGATGAAGATTAATTCTGGGACCACGTTCCGAATTAACGAAGCTACGACTTGATCGGTTCCTCTTTCCACCGCTGCGTGGCGCCAACGGTGACCCCATTGGACACTGGTCATACGTTCATGACTTTGTTGGATTCGCTTTCGTGGATAATTAAATACTGTAGCGAAGGTTCAAGGTTACTAATTTGTATTTATGACCGTTTGGATTTCTGTAGACTTTTGAAGTCGCAATTTTCAGCTGTTCGAAAAAAACTCTATAATTGAGCTTCATAAATGTTTTTTTTTATATTACATTCCCGAATTGTGGTTTATCGGCTTCTGATGGCAACATTATGCAGCTGGCGTTGGTAATAAATAATACTATTTTTACTACTACTTTGCTTTTACTTTCTTCTGTTAATTCCAACGAGAGCGACGGTAATAATCTCTGTACAGTGCACAACAGGCACAGGACGGAAATAATAAAAGTAAGTGAGGATAAATTTAAAAAAACAATTCAGTTATCGTTTGACTGAATAAAATTTAGTTTTCGTTTGATCAATCTTCGTTTAGCTTCACTTTCCTTGTTTATTGCTGCAAATATCGTTTTGTTGTTTGTGCACGTAATCTGCGTATTCCAGTTTGAGCGTTAGTTAAAGAAAACGTTCAATTTTCGTAGATTTTTAGCTGTCGAAGACACGACTTGTAAGATGTTGTTCTTAAACGCTTACGAACGCAAACAGATCCAGTGCTGCTATGCTGCTATGAATGCTAATTTGGTTATTTGTGGTTAAATAATGGTAGGATTCAACAGAGGCGTGCCAATAAGGCGGAGTGAATTGCACAACTGTATGCATTCATTGCTACAGTTTAACGCACAAGAAGATGGTCGTAACAGCAATAGGTGTTGTCCGGGATGTTAATGATTGTCAGATGGATTAATTAATATATTCATGTATTAATATGAAATATCAGTTGGATGGATGGATGGATGGATCCGATTTGACCAGGGTCTATGACAACAGAGGCCGTTACCCTGGACAGAAATTTGCTCGGCATATTACAGCACTTATAAGAGCAAGGTACTGAACCAAGTTGGAGATTGATCAGTCGATTATTTATGCCCAGCACGCATTATTATAGAGCGTTTGAAGTCCAAATTTAATGGTTTTCATTTTTCAAAATAGACATCACTCAGTTTGCTATGTTCATCGATTTTAGCGGAATATTTAGCATTGTAGGTAAATGAAATAAAAATGGTTTAAATTATATTATTTTACTCAACATTTACCAGCAACAAAGCATTAGGCCTACATATTTTTAACTACACAAGACAAACTGGTAACGCAATGATTGGTGAGTCGGTTAGTTACTGTATAAGATACTACGTCTTAATGAAGATGATTGTCTCCTCCTTCATCTAGCATCACCATGGTCGACAAATTATGATTTGGTGAGATGGATAATTCCATATTGAGTAGATTTTATCGAGTTCCTGAGAAACGCGACTTAGTTATATTTCTTCCAATGCGGTTGTTTCTGGCCAATGGGGTGTCAGGTGACTACGGAGGACGATGGTCGAGGAATTTTATTGGATAAAGGACAGCCGCAAGTCAAGCAGGATCGTTGGAATTGATTGAGTAAAAAGAGTTCAGCAGATAGTGGTTTACGAGCAGGTGGATTAGGAGATTAGCGTGAAGTGGAAGTTAGAAGGATCAGAAGCAAGGGAAGAGCAGTTGGATGGGGATTCATTCAAGATGGAAGAGGAAACTAAGGAAGGTGTGGATATGACATTGAAAAGGCTGTCTATAGAAGAAATTTACGTGGAAAATAAAATCGTTTTATGATGTTTTGAACACCTCATTTACTAGATATAGTCAATATATAAATATGTTGCATTCTATAAGACGTTGGTATTTTCTTCTCTTGTTACGCTCAATCTCGCTTGTGCTGATGACAAAAACAGAATCATTTAAAAGAAACCAAGAAAATGTGCTGAAAACCAGAGCTGCACTTTGAAAACGACAACTTACAGGCAACAACAGTCGTTGTTGTCGTTAAACTCTAATTCCGTGCACGTACTCCAGCCATGACAGTCCCAAGCATGGAGTAAGGAGGGCCGTGATACCTTTTGCGTTATTTAAAATAAACAATAAGATTTGTTGTTAAAATTAGACAACTTTTTTTGATCTTTAGTATTGAAATAATAAGGACAAGCTGCAGACGAGTATTTGATTTGAAACTATCCTTAAAGACTGCCGCATTCATTCAAGCGAAAAGCAATTATTGTTGTCATAATTATCATTGTGATTTGTGAGCATTTTGGACAATAGGTTATATCCTTAACTGGAATGATACAATATTTTCTTTAAAAATGTTTTAACTTTATGTTGCCGCGCCTGAAATAAAAAAGTTTGCAATAAACATACAACAATAATATTTTCCTATGAAATAATTTTCAGTCACGTCTTTTGGACACCTCGCTTGACAGTCATTGCTTACGTATGTAATTATTGTTGCTGAAACGCAAAGCATTCGTCAATAGAAATTTTTGCACATTTCAATGGTAGGACACAGGAGCTAAAATATGAAATAGTTGTTGCTTCGTTGTTTTTACTCAGAACAATATCATTTTATGCACAATTCAAACATCACACTGTGGCAACAGAATAAAGGAATAAAAAGATTTTTCTGAAGAAATGTCGGGATAGCATCATTGCACTCTAAACAGACGACATGCCATAATTATTATGTCATTCAAACTGGTATCCCATCGCGTTATCAGCCTTGAGATCAGCGATAACAAGGACAGAATAATGAAAGCAGGATTTCATGCATTCGTAATAATTCGTGAACTCGTGAAGACTGTTACAATATTCAATCGCTTCATCTGATTTTTGATCAAATCGGTCGAATACGTATGTGAACATAATGCATTGTGGAGTGACGATGGAAGCCATGCGAACATTCTGAAATGACAAGATGCCATTCCATGCAAAGTAGTCGTTATTACCTCGAAGAATATCGCGTTTAACTGCATGATGTGCAATATTTGACACTCATGTTCTTTCGATTTTGTGACCGTCATATGCCATGGTTGAAGATTTGGATACTCAACCAAAGTCGGTTCGATATTTCGAGTTCACCTGTCTGCCTCTGACCAAGTCAGTTACAATGTTGCATGGTTGGTAGATGAGCCTGTGAATTGAGGGCTCACCGCCCGCCTTTCTTTGAACGCGATGGTGCATACAATATGCTTACTACAGTCTCCGTTTCTCTGGACCGTCGTTCGCTGCGGTCAGCTGCCCGCGGTGATTATCTTGTCCCTTTCTGTTGTACCGCTACTATGCAGCGTAGAGCATTTTCCGTGGTGGGCCCAGCTATCTGGAATGGCCTCCCTGCGGCTCTCCGTTCGCTTCCCCGTGACTCTGCTGGCTCTTTCTACCGTCTTCTCGAGACCTTTCTCTTTGACCAAGCCTGGGTTGGGAGCGACTCTGAGTAGAGATCTTTGAAGGGGAGCTATATAAATTCATTTGATTGATTGATTTGTTGATATAGTGAAATGTTTGGTGACTCTCAAAGTCAGTCTATAAAGTGAATATTTCCAATGTTTAACGACATCTTATGGCAACAAAAAACGTTGACGTACATGTAGAACCAAACTATGTTTAAAAGATCGCATAACAATTATTATTATGTGTCAATTATTATATGGGTAGGCTACAATTATTGCCACCCTATTAGGCTACAATAGACAGTGAACTTTATGGTGCTAAGAGAAATTGCTACATTTTGCATCTCCTCGTACTTATAGGAGAACTGTAAAACTTTAAAAGGGCGTGCAAGGTACTTTTACATTTAGACCAGATCCTCAAATCTACAATGTCCGACATATTATAGTAATCGTTTTATTTAGATTGTAGGTCTCGTTTCTAAAATTCGCGTCACCTTCAAGGAATCGTGTTTATAATTTGATAAATTGATGCCAATATATTTTCGTATGAAGAAAATCGAACCCTGTTCGTTTTATTAAACAGCACCATCCATAACAACAACCGAAAGCCAATACTTTTACGTCGGGAGTTGAATTGTCCGCGGTTCTTTGGTGAAAGGACATCTTGCGTCGACCGTAGATGTTAACGCCGATCCCAATTTGTTCGTTTGTTGCTATTTAGCAAAAACTGGGTATTGAGAGAAAGGGTGATTGAAGTCAGAATTTCTTATTTTACCAAGATTGTATCCGACACCGTCCCAGTTTGTAAAGGATCGGATTTTCATCGATTTTCATTCTTTGTGCATCCTTAGGCGACTCTTAATTGCTGTTCTACATAATTAACGGTAGACACCGTTTAAACGCTCATTACCTGTTCTACATTTTGAAAAGTTCGCATTTTTTAAACAGTCCCGTCCTGCTTTGCATGAACTAAAACAGACACTGTCTTATTACTGTTTAAATTCTTTTAAATTTTAGGCCTAATACGAAATTGTGTCATTAGATAGGGAAAATACCCATGGTTAGTAAGATTCGACTTTACAAAAATTTCGCAGGTCGGAAGGCACGTCAAGAATAAAATATAGAGTAGGCCTATGTAAAATGACCTGCTGCGAAGTATGATGCTACCGCCGTTGAATGACACAGTGCCATCAAACAACACCTAACCAACCACCTGACACAAAACCCTCTTTTGTTCAATATATATTTAACGTGGGTAAGGCTTCGCCAGTGTGGCCGAAGTCATTACGTAGCAGGCCTACCGTTGATTTTTTGTTACCTCGTGGATGCCTGAATTATCTCAAGCGTAAAAGACTAAAAGGGCAGAACTTCAATATTGTTTACGCCTAAACAAAATTTTAGCATTATAATCCGTTATTGAATTACTAGACAAAAATTAAATAATTATTACTTTTAATTTTAATAATTATGGTAACGATATTTAAAAAAACAATTATTGTTTTTACTGCAACCATCACATTCGTTATTATTATTATTCCCATTGTCAGACCTGTTTAGTTTATTTACACACATTTCAATCGGATATAATGTTTAGTTTAAATTGTCATACATCGTTTTATTTATCGAGTAAATAGTAGCCGTTTCCAAAG
Source organism: Lumbricus terrestris (assembly GCA_949752735.1). Lineage (NCBI taxonomy): Eukaryota > Metazoa > Annelida > Clitellata > Crassiclitellata > Lumbricidae > Lumbricus > Lumbricus terrestris. The sequence continues at coordinate 7,956,300 of OX457047.1, read as the reverse complement.
CGCAATCGATACCAAAGAAAACATAGGAGGGACGAGAAATGTCAAAATAATCTCTGGTGACGTCATAAGATGTCGATAAACTCGAACTTCTTCCATCCATTGCGCATTACCCCGTCTCTACCTGCACTCCTACGTAACAGTGCCAGTCACCAACATGGTGAATATAGTAGCGCGAAGCTACTCTTTGCAATGACGCAGTTTCGTAAGTAAGTGACTAACGGGAAACCAACCGCAATATGCCAAAATGGTTTTAGACGACATCAGACGCCTTCCTTGTCACAAGATGTCGCTGAAAGTTGAACCCATGCATCACCATGGTAACGCAGCACTGAACAGCGCTAGATAATGTAGCAAAAAAGATAAGGTGACACTTCTTTGACACATGATAAACCTGATTGACTGATGGAAACTCTTTATTGCATTAAATCAGCGGCGCTTTAGATATCATAATATCATATTCGATCATCCTGGGAGCAGAGACTACTAACCGAGAAATTGTTGCGGGAACGAGTATTGATGAAACACTTTTTAAACTTCTGCAGCGCCTCTATTTGTGTCGGAAGAATTCCGTGTAGTCGACAACAAACTGATGTAAAATATTCCAAACAAGTATCTCATAATGTAGAATTGTAGATAAATCATGTCGAAAACAAGTGCTAGAGTCAATCGTTATAATGAGGTCAGTTACTCTACTAAATAATACTATTTCAAAAAGCCGCAGGAAGTCGGCTATTAATACCATTTTATATGATATCATGCATCTCGTAGGTCACCAGCAGATCACGTTTATTAACAAAAATAGTCTTTCAGAAATTGGGGAGTATATGTAGAGTTTGATGAGAACTGTTTTAAAGGTGTCGAATCAGAGCGTGGACGTTCGTTATGGTTTAGTTTGTCTAACGGCATTCATACATTATTATTGTTATTATTCAGAAGTTTAACGTCGTCCTATGACATCAATGGCCGGTGACGACAATACAGAAAATATACAATGCAATGAAAACAAATTTCTAGTATCCTAGAAACACCATCAAATGCTTCTAGCTGAAGTTTCACAATGAGAGCAATATTAAGTCTTTAACACCTTTGCAAAAAGAGTTCATCTTACATTCTCTATGCTCATATATATTGTGACAATAGGATCTTATGCAAATCAATCAACATTGTTATATATCAATTGTCTCACACACTAATTTTAAACTGTGACATTAATAAGCAATCATGGCTACAGATGTCCAACACACATAACTCTGGTCTCAAATACTAAGTTTTAAAAAACTATTCATATCCTCTAGCACAATGCACATGTAACAAATTATACGTAATATATAATGTGTATGTGTAGCCTATATATATATATATATATATATATATCATAATTATTCAAGGTTAGGTTTCCACCTGGTTAAACATAATATTTGTTTCAGCATGTCAAAGCAATAAGGATGTTTATTCCACTCCAACCGAGTAATGAAACACCATGTAGCACTTAATGTATAATTCAAAACATACAGAATAAAAGAAAAATTGTATTAAAACAGATATTCATACATTCATTCATTCAAGAATTTATATAGTGCTTCTTCAAGAGGACTATTCAGAAGCGCTCGCGACTCTAGCACGGCAAAAAGAACAGTTTTGAGTTTAATTAACGCAGGATTTCAACCGCTACTCAGAGGCGCTCCCGACTACAGCGCGAACACTGCATCGGAGTTTCACGCCGAAGCGCTGAGCAATTGCGAGTGAAGGACTTGCCCAAGGTCCCTACGCGGCGAGGTGGATTCGAACCTCAAACCTTCCGGCTTCAAGGCGACGACGCCACCACTGCGCCACCGCGCCCCACGCCCTAACAGCTGTCTGGAACGGGCTCGCTCGGGAGCTACGTCTGCTATCTTCGGCTCTAACTGACTTTTTAAAAATTAAACTCAAAACTGTGCTTTTGCTGTATTAAAGCTGGAAGCGCCTCTGAGTAGCCTTTTTATGATGTACTATCAAATTCCTGAATGAGTAAATTAATGAATATTTATCTTATGGTTTTTAACGTCTTTCTTATACACCGTTAACTCATTTGCTCTTTATTTATAAATATCAAATTTGTCTTGCCAATTTAATCGTATGAAGTCTTTGTATATTATGGGCAAAACATTATCTAAATGCAGCAACAACTCAAACTCGGTCATTATAATAATAATAATAATAATAATAATAATAATAATAATAATAATAATAATAATAATATCTTTTCTTTAATTAAACGCCTGCAAGACGCACTGCGCTTTACATTTACAAGTTATGCAGTAATCTTAATTAAACTTAACTACTAACTGAACAGACAGCTTTGTAATTACACGGCGCCGATGGCAGCCTACAAAGCAAATCCGCCCAACCGGGGCTCGAACTCACTACCTCTCGCACTCTTGGCCAGCGTGTTAACCATTACTCTACCGCCCCCCCCCCATTATGCCAAAAGAATTGTGATAACTGTCTGAAGCCCACTGTCGATCCATTCATAGTGTGCTAGTTCGATAACGAATAAGGATTAGACCTAAGACCTAAATTTAAATGAGCGTCAACGACCTTGGCATCCAAAAGATGTGGCTGAAAATGGAAACTATACTAACAAGAGATAACTACTATTAAATTGCTAGTAAAAAAATAAAAAATCTATAGTAAGGCCTTGAGGGTATAATTCTGCTAATGACGGGCTATTCAGTCGACAGTTACACACCTTTGAAACGTAGCAAGCAGATGCTATTTGTTTGGTAGTCTAAGACGCTCTTGAAGTCTGCGTGCAGGAATTCTAGCGCCATGCAATAATGGGTCACTGGCTTTGATGGTACCACAGTTCTTTCGGAATTGAATTATAGTAGACCCAAATGGTTCCCAGTAATATGTCAATCTAGAAATCATCTCTTATTGACTTCTTGAATATTTATGTGAGACAAGATAATTATGTCAGATTACTAGTGAATATCAGACAGGGCAGCCTCTTATCTGTATTGTCTATGCCTCCCCCTTTCCACTTGCATAGGCCGCCGCGCACTGCGCTCTGCTGTCCATGGTGATTTAACCCTCATCCGAACAAGGGGGGTCTGGCCAGACCCCCTCCATATATTATATCTATGATCCAGTTCATGTCCCATTGGTGAAATAACTTTTGCGTTGATAATTATGAAGACACGTAGGACCGTGTCAAACGATGAAACCAAACGCCGCTGCATAACTTTTTTAGGAGTGATATTTTCTCAGATTGCTTTTATGACTTTGTTCCTATATTAATGAGCTACAATTAGCACATCTAAGCGACCAAATCGATTTAGTGATATGGAAATTATGAAGATAATACTGGCCGAGACTACAATGATGACAGGTTGGACAGTGAGAGCAACAATAAACAATGTGAAAATGAAGAGATGCCAATGCCTGAAGAACAACATTCATGTGTTTCTTATGATGAAGACAATGTGAAATTGAATATGATGATAGACACGTTGATGAGACGGGATCCGATATTGAAGATAATGATGACGAAATTGTCTATAGGCTACTACTGAAGCCGAGAGACCTAAATACAAGTAAAGATCCGCATAATTTTTGGCGGTCAAAAGCAATTCCAATAGGACGTGCTCTGTTGCCCAATGCAGTAAAAGAAGATGCGGAATAAAATAATAGGGATACATTGAAAATATTCAAGAGAGTTTTTGACAGTTTTATAACAGCCGAGATGAAAGACATTATCATTCGACATACAAACCCGAAAGCAACAGCTAACGGACTATGTATGATAAGCTTACGTATTTACATTTTAGGTTTAGTTCCATTATTTGTTATGGATATTTTCTAGAAAACAGTCATGCTGACTCTGATCATAAGAGCATTCAGTACTAATTTTACTAAAATTATGGTTTCTTTATTTTGATTTCCAAATTTTATACATAGGCTACTGTTGCGACGATGAACATGTACGACAAACCGTGACAATTAATGTAATTAAACATTTAATTTCAAATTCATCATAAAATTTATTTATATTCCATAAAGAGACTGACACACTGTTGTTTTGAGTTAGTCTGATATCATCTTACAAAATTGGCACATAAAAATTATTATTTCCTATGAAAAACCCACATCAAAACGGGGGGTCTGGCCAGACCCCCCCTTGTTCAAATTAAGTTGCATTTTAGCTTGTTCGGATGAGAGTTAATGGTTCCTTTCACTCACTCTGCAGCAATACAGTGTCAAATGAACTACTCTATGTTGTTCAAAAATAGAGTGTCATTGAGATTGTAAATCTCTGCTCAGGCACCTTATTGGTAATGATATTTAATGATCTATGCACAGCGTCGTTTAGCTGAAACACCCGTCCTTTTCTATGATAGTACAACTTAGTTAGGCTAGGCAAATAATATAAAATTGAAAACAAGTCTAATTCAGTTATCGATCAATTTAAACAAAATCGGTAATATTCTAAACATTTCTCAACTATCCATTAATAAGACGACTGAAGTTTTATATTCCTAAAGAGATAACTGATCGCTAAGCGATTACTGCCGTTTAGATTAAAGAAAAAATTCAATAATGTATTGTCTTGCAACGGTGACCGTTTGATGGATCAAATGCTTGTCAAGGCACTGGTGACCGTTTGCTCCAAAGAGGCTGAAGAGCGATTTGCACATTTTAGTGGTGATGGATAGTTTAAGTCCATTGACGTGTCTTGGGTCTGGCACTACCAGAGCACGGTCGAATTGAGAAACGGGTAGGTCACCCTACGGTCAACAACCAATAAACGCAATGAAATGGTTGGAGAGGCGGAGCGGAAGATTTTCAGACGGTGATCAAAAATGAGAACCATTTATTTTCGGCCGAAGTGTGAAATCATTCCTATTATAATGATCAGCGGGGTGGATTATGCAATAGCTCAGAATCTTAGACACCTTAAAAGAATAGTGAAACTGTGCTATATATTAATAATATTGTGATCAATCGCTAGTTCCGATCCAATTGAAGGGCGACTAGTAATTGGACCTACTACATCGATGAACCCGTCGGGGTTTCTGCCCTCTTAGACGAACTCTGATGCAAGTCATGCTGTAAGCTATTCCGTGTTGCAACGAAAATCAAAAGACACAGTCATCTAAAAAGAATGTTCGAGCCTGTATGCCAGCGGTTATCAACCTTTTCAGACTCACGGACACCTTTTTAATTTGTAGCCCCGATCACGGACCCCACTGAAATTTGGCGCCTTTGGAACATTATTGTGACTGTGCAATGTGCATGCGACTCTATAATCTTATATAATAGTAGGTCTACATGTATGCTATAATATAGTCTATATAGGCCTGCGCTCCTGTAGTGCAAATTTATATAACTAATAAGATTATATAAAATTTATTGGAAAAACCGTTTTTTTTTATTTTAATGTAAGCTCTGGGCATGCATATTCGAGCACATTTTAACTGCTCGAAACACTCAATCTGAGCGCATGTTAAACCTCAAGTCGTGATCGATAATTTTTAATTGTTACCAGGGTAGAATATCCACATTCACAAAGATATGATGTTGCAAAAGGTGAAATAATGTTGAAAACTTTCTCATTCAGTTTTGGATATTCATGTGAAGCTTGTATCCAAAATGATGCATCAAGCTGACTCTTGCATGGATGCAACATCTTCAATGGTCTTTTTCTCTAAGAAACTCTCTCAAAAGCAGCCCGAAATCTAGACAGTCTGTTACAAACTCCCCCCTCTTGATAACCAGTGAACTTCGGCTGGCCTATACATAATTAACTGTCATGATTTCCACATCCGAACCTAATGTAACAAAAAGACAAGAGTTTAGTGGACGTGCTTGATGAAATTAGCCTAACCATTTTTATGCCCTTGAATGCCTTGATCGAAAATAGATTTCAGTCTGCACTCTAGCGATTGAAACAAACCGACCCATCTAAAACAGATGAATTTGTCATTGATAAGCGTATTATTAGCTTCATGTCCCCATTGAAAAGGGGAATTATTGAAAAATTGACAAACATTTATCATTTTCTATGTTTTTAACTAAGAAATATATAATTTTCAGGACTTGCTTGCAGATCGCCACGGACCCCCAGGGGTCCGCGGACCCCCGGTTGAGAACCGCTGGTTTAGATAACTTGTTGGAAATGCAATTTGTCTGTTTCATAATAATTATAGACTCGCACCAACTGCGAAGGCTTATGGATGGCATGTAAGATATTGAAGGCAAACCATTATACATAGCGTCGATGTAGAACGTTCCAGAGGTGTCTAAAGTGTGTTCTCCTCGAAAACGGGCGTGGTAAGCTCAGATCGGTAACGTCTCCATCGATGATTTTAAAACCCGATTGTATTGTTAGGACTCATTCAGCTCCCTATCCCCGCCCACGCTTGATTGTTGCATTAATTCACTGGTCCATCTCCTTGATTTGCTCTTTATCCTTTTGTTCGCTCAACAATGATCTGTCTGGCAGACTTTTTTCTCCTACCCACTTCTCAAACCTGCTTCTTCTTGCGGGTCTTGCGAACTTAAAGAACGGTTGAAGATTTCCCGGATTACGAGTATAACTATAAGTAACGAAAGTTCGAGAAAAAAATTGGTTCAGTACCTTGCTCCTAAGTGCTGTAATATGCCGAGAAAATTTCTGCCCAGGGTAACGGCCTGTGTTGTCATAGACCCTGGTCAAATCGGATCCATCCATCAACGACAAATAATGCCAATGCAGGTCGATGACTTCAACAGAAATTAGTTTGAACAATTCTAAAAGATCAAAAAAGATGAACATTACATTCAATCCCCTATAATTGACACAAATGAAGCAGTCATTTATAGCAATACAGTGTCTCAGTTGAGTTGCTTCGCATTCGTCTGTTTCATATAAATTATCAGATTCTCCATCAGCAGTTTGTATTTCATTATTGCATTATTTCATTTCGGGGGGTGCTCAAACACCCAAAACACACCTTAACCTCTAGTGGTCCAGACTGCAGCACGGCCGAAGGAAATAGTTTTTAAGCGCTAATGAATTGTTTTTAAAGGCTCAACTCGATCGAGAAGCCATTTTTCACCGCTGGGCCAACCACAGAAACGCGCGACTCGTGTGTGATGGTGGAACGTGCTAACCTTGACTGATTAGCATTCCCCTTTCCAATGAGCGTAGGGATCAACTAATCCGATCACCCGAGATAGGCCGATCTAGTGGATAAGTTGGAGCAAGACCTAGCTGGCATCGCCATATAAATAATAGAAGACTGATCGACCTAGTAACACACAATCTTATTTTCACGAATCCAATCCTGATTACGGTTGAGACATCTAGAAATGTCAAAAAACGAAGATATTCTAATATCAGGGAGTCGACGCTGTGTTCAACTCGCTGACGTAGAGGGAGCCAGCGCACAAGTCCCAGCATATAATATTTTGAAACATCAGAATGGAACCTGATTGCTTTGGTATAATATTATTAACAAATGAATATGACTAACCTCTCATAAGAAGTTATAAGTTAGGTCGAATCTGCTGACGTTGAGCCTAAATTTATCAAATAATTATTATGTTAACAAATATTCGGGTGTGTTAGTTTCGATCGATTGTCGATAATTATTTGCTCAAGAAAGACATCTGACCTGACGAAGGTTAACAAAATTACTTCCGTAATCAACAATGGCCTAGTAAGTAACCAGTAATTTGGTTTTGTTTCTATAAGATTTCTAAGATAGATGAAGGTTTACTTGAAAATGACAATATGGCGAATATAACGACATTTTGTGATAGGCCGTTCATTTTGTGAACACGTGGAGTGGTCAATCTAAATGCATAATTCACTAGCTGGGGTCAGGAGCGCTACTGAATCTGTGAGCGGCGCTGTACAAATATTCAATTACAATTACAGTAATAGGCCTACAAAACCATACGTGTTCACATGAAGGTTCAATTGATGATGCATGCATGCATAGGAGAGGAGGAGGGAGGGGTAAGGAATGGTGATGCTACGATTATTTGTCCTGAATTAAGCCACTACTACAGGATAAGTAGGACCGTGGGAGAGTTGTTACTTTGATATTCAATCTTACCTTCGGCTTCTAAGGTTCGTCTTTCTCCTCTTCAAAGCAACTTTCAAAACCTTCCTTTAATTTCAACTCCAATGTTAAGAATACCTTAGTCAAGACCTCAGTGTCATAAATGCGTGCCAAGGTGAAGGCTACAAAATTTTGAATGTCATCGTTGATGTCAATGGCATTTCATGAGGTTGAATACCAACGAAACTTGCAAACGTTTTGAAACTCCGACTGCACACCTTTATGTTGTGTATTTCTGATCCATAATAACCGTTTTGCAACAACCATATTTTGATTCTAGTTTTCAAAGTTTAGTGCTTCAAACAGCAAGCAGTGGTGAGGGACATCTTACGATAAATTAATTGCATAATAAACAGGTAAAGGATGAATGAGGTCGCTATTGAGACGATGAGCTTAAATTTACATTTAATTATATTTTAATGAGACGTTTCAAACTACGAAAGTTTGAATGCTTTGTATAATAAATATTTCGCTGACACAACTTGATTTTTTATGTCCGATTATAAGTTACAGTTTGTAAATTGCTCACTTTTCCCGATTGTTGCTTTAAAAACTGTCTCCCAAAATATGCAAAATTTGTTTTATGTAAAATACGAATAGATCAAGAAAAAGTAAGGATATTCAGAAAACCGTTTCCCAAGTTCATATAAGAAAGCCGAATATCTTGTCCCAAACGCGCTGCAAAAGAGCTATTTACCATTATGTAGGTTGTGACCGATGACTAAAATAGTTGCAAGGTTCCAGCGCTTCATTAGCTATGGTCTGAATTTGACATAAATAATTTATGGTTTAATCTTTAGATTGCAGATCGGTTACGATCAGTGTTCTGTTGTTGTTGTTGCTGTTGCTTTTGTTGTTGTTGCTGCGGTTGTTGTTGTTGCTGCTGCTTTTGTTGTTGTTGATGATGATGATGATGATGACCGCCAACTGAAAGTCTACTCGCTTTTTTCGTAATTAATAATTCTGTTAACTCAACCGCGTTTCACATGCTCCATAGGACTTAATTGTATCATCGTGGTTAGACTGGAAGCGAATTTGAGTGAGCCAGTTGAAGCGTCGCTATAGAAATTGATGAAAAGAAGGAATGCATCAATCAATCTAATATGCGCGATAATTGCAATTTATTCAAGCACCAGTTATGTCTATAAATGCCACCAAGGTCAGCCTGTTTTGTCTTATAATACATTTAGCTCTCATCCGAATTAGGTATTAATAATTTCAGCATAATATGATTTAAAGGTGTCTGATAAATGCCCGGTGATATTCCTAGCATTTTGAATAAAACAGCCAGGTTAGATTTCTGCTATTTATCGACAATTGCAAGTGATAGTAGGTCGTTTATCGATATTGTTTGATAAGAAATAGCAATAGCATCGCCCTCCTTCTTTTCCCAGACTTGGGACTTGTGAATGCACGGATGGATGTATGGATGAACGTTACTTGGTCGTTTGCTTCCGGGTTTGATGCTACACGAGGATGGTCTTACCGGTTGGCACCTCAACCAGTGATGATCTCGCATGTGGCAAATGTACCCTCACAATGGGTATTAGTCGTTTGCAATCTAAGCGAATCTACCGTACTCATTTTTATAGTAAAGCAGATGAAACAGAAGAGTTAATAATTATAATAGCCATTAAGATTACAGCCCCATCATCTACCCAGTCTTAGGAAACCGAAAATAAACATGGAAATAATTACTTAAAATTCTCTCCGGAAAGAACAGTTGCCGTCAGCGACGGTGACCCAACCTTGCATGGCGACAGAAATTAAGTAAAATAAATCAGCAGGAATGATGTGCAAATGGAAATGGAAAGAAATGAAAGCAGGATCTGAACTCTTTCAGATGTTCAACCTTCTGTACGACAGTTGCTGTATGCGCTGCTCAATAATGGTTCAACGTCCGAATAAACACCTGGCATACTTCACTCCTTAGAATTTAATAGGAACTGTGCAAGGAATTGTTGGACTTGGATTTCAGTTTTTAGCTCCACGTGATTATGGTTACGTATCATGCGTCATCTCCACAGGAATTGGGTTACTCATCGGATTGCAGGTAATTGGGGAAAACTGTTCTAATAATTCCGGATGAAATCGATTTAAAGGTGTGGTAGTGCGACAACGTAAATTTGTGTAAATACGTAGACTTCATCCCGATTCTATTGCAGCCGTGGATTACTAAAATGGCGATCGTATGAACGGATACAGGGTTTAATGACATCTTATGACAACAAAGGCCGTTGACGTAAACAACGGCCGTTGACGTAAACAAAGGCCGGTGACGTAAACAAAGGCCGTTGACGTAAACAAAGGCCGGTGACGTAAACAAAGGCCGTTGACGTAAACAACGGCCGTTGACGTAAACAAAGGCCGTTGACGTAAACAAAGGCCGTTGACGTAAACAAAGGCCGGTGACGTAAACAAAGACTGTTGACGTCGCCGGAAGTAGTTTGGTATAGTGGGAAGATTACATCAGGATATGCGGCTGAAGTGTCAGGGATTTCTAGGGCGGCCATAATGTCTACAGGTACATGGACATGACTGCTGCTGTCTTCACGATTGCCTATATACCGGGTACTGCTCAATTTATCATATCAAGGTATCGTGTATGTCGGCAGATAGTTTAGCAAATTTCGGAATACGACCAACAAGAGAGCATTAACGTTAATGAAGTAGTAATGATGAGAGCACTCTGGGTATAATTCACAGGAGGGTTTCGTATCTGTGGAAAGACTACCAACAATCTCAGTTATGCCGACGACGACTTTGTCTTGCTGGCATCAGCAGCGGGGAATTGCAGGAACTTGTAAACCGTGTGGAAAGTTTCGCGAATGATTATAGCATCCGGATCAATGCAGCAAAGACAAAAATGATGACAAGTACTGAGGAGCTACTCAAGATCAAGGTGACCAGCGGCAAGCTGGAGCATGTGGACTCCTTTGTGTATGCAGAATAAGGAAGGATGCGGATTGTGCAGAAGAGGTGAAATCAAGGCTGGGCATGTGGATGGCGGTCATGATAAAGTTTACTCAGTTGTGGAATAAAAAATCAATCAGCACTGCAGGGACAAAGCTGCGACTGACGAAGGTCATGGTGTGGCAGGTAGCGACATTAATGGATGCGAAACCTGGACGGTAAAGAGAGATGAAGAGAATCGCATCCAGGCTTTTGAGAAGAAATGCATCAGAAAACTATTGCGTATCTCATGGACTGAAATGAAGACAACAGAACAGGTGTACAGACTCACAGGGACAACAAGCGAGTTACTGGGTCATATTAAATCCCGCAAGTTGCGATATTTTGGGCATGTGATGAGACAAGAACGGGGCAGCATAGAGTGCAACGTGATGAAGGGCCTGGTAGAGGGAAACAGAGGCCGAGGCAGACCAAGAATCTGCTGGATGGACAATATGGAAGCATGGACTGCAAGGTTATCAGAGGTCAATCTGCTTCTCGCCGCAAGAGACAGACAGCATTGGGCAACGCGGATCCATTCATGCAGTCAACCGTCGCTAAGCAACGATGACGGAATGACATGACATGACTACGCGATGGGTTATTAAATCTTTCTTAGCTCGATATGGTGATTGAGATTATAATATAATCTCAATCACCAGTTCGAGCTAAGAAAGATTATTGAAAATTATTGAAATTATTATTATTATTATTCAATAATTATTATTCTATGGATGTTTCCGATGGCTTAGAACGGTCGTCTTAAACACCTTTTAAACGTAGTCATCCGATGCTACGTATTGATCAGTTTCGCGCGCATTAGCAGAATATTAACATTTTTTTAAAAGCATTTTATTAAGCATTTAACTCCGCCACTGGTTGCACTCTGCCAGTGCCAGTCCCAAGCCTGGATACAGAAGGAGGGCGTCGCTAACGGTCTTTGGTACCGCAGAGTGACGTTAAACTGCAAATACCACTACTGCATTAGCAGATCTTGCTTATAGCCCTAACTATGTGCTAGAATAATTCAATATCTACTGACATACTAGCTGTGTTTCTTAAGAGAACGAGGAGTGTCAACGGGAGGTCATTTCAGGTCGAATGACTCATCACCGAAAAGGCACAGTTATGCCAAGTGGAAGCCAGAAATGTCATCAACTGAATTTTTATCTTCATCGAGCTCCACGAAATATTTCCGTATTCAGCAACGCATTGGGTTTGTCTGATTCCATATAACGCGAACCCAACACAGTATTCGCTGGTGGAACTCTTTTCACCGCGGTCCCGAATTCGACCCACACCCAACGAAAGATGAAGACGGCGTCGCACGTCATCGAAAATCACTCGTAATGATGACGTCACCACCAAAAGGTAAGAGACCTGTGTCCCGGAGGGTCACCGGTGGCGCCACGTAGCGGTGGAAAGAGGAAAGGATCAAGTCGTAGCGTCGTTAATTCGAGACGGTGTCCCAGAATTAATCTTCATTTTGCTATCATCGTCATTTGAACGTCGCTCCCTCTACCGATTCATAAGAGAGAAAAGCGAACGAACGACGACGACGCCACCTGGCGATTGACGGAAAAACAACAACAAATCGTCGATTTGTTTTTATTCTTCTTCAATTGTTTTACTTGTCTTCTTGTCTGTGAGTCCAGCCCCTCCACCGCCCATCGCCCATCGCCCTGCGTCCACCGGATGACGACAACGACGACGACGATGATGAGGTGATGATTAAAATCATGATCGAACCATCGAAAAATGACATCTTTCAGGCAGTACCAGACCAAAGTGTGGATGACGGAAAAGAGTGACGCTAGAAATCTTTGCTATCAAACATAAACACTGAAACACCATCAAACAGTATTGGTACACTGAAAACCATCTCTCACAAAATTTTAAAATATTACACACCTCTTTTATAATGGATGTTTTTTTTATATGATTATATTTCAGAACGTGCAACATTGCTCAGGAACATGACGCTACAAAATAATTTTCGTTCAGAGGAGAAGGAACTATCAATTACAATAATGTTATAAACAGATCGCATTTTAAACACACGTTTTCTCTCGAATAGCCCTGGTTGCTTTTGTTGAGCCGATGATGATTTGGGACTTGAACTTCCGTATCCGCTGGATATAATGGTTTATCATCATTGAGAAAACTCGGTGTTTGGCGCTTGATCTGAGTCAAAACGTGGTAACCGTAGCGCATCTTGGCAAAGGCCAATCGCTTCTCGTAGTCACCCTTACAGACGATCTCGTTGGTGATGGTGTATAGGTGTCTAAAATGAGTGCCCTAAATTCCACTGACGAACGGATTGATGAACACAGGAGAGACATTTTAACAACAAGACACTCATGTGTAAAGCATGCATAATGCTATGTTTAAAAATTCCCGAGTAAAATAGCTAGGACGTGGTACATTTTCCTACTTTTTAGCTGATTTGGGTGCATGAATAACTAATGAAACTGGATGCCAGAATAATGACAACAGTAGTTAAACTGCAGTTGTGGGGCGCGGTGGTGTAGTGGTGGCGTCGTTGCCTTGAAGCCGGAAGTTTCGGGGTTCGAATCCGCCTCGCCGCGTAAGGACCTTGGGCAAGTCCTTCACTCACAATTGCTCAGCGCTTCGGCGTGAAACTCCGATGCAGTGTCCGCTCTGCATTCGGGAGCGCCTCTGAGTAGAGAGAGCTTGAAGGTGCGCTACAACAAGTGCACATACAAACAAACAGCAATAGTAATGCTAGTAATAATCGTCGTCATCATCGCCGACGTCGTCACCGTCATCATCGTCATCATCATCGTCATCATCATCATCATCAACATCATCATCACCACCACCACCACCACCACCATCATCATCATCTTCATCATCATCTTCATCATCATCATCATCATCATCATCATCATCATCATCATCATCATCATCATCATCATCATCATCATCATCATCATCATCATCATCATCATCATCATCATCATCATCATCATCATCATCACCACCACCACCACCACCACCACATCACCATCATCATCATCATCATCATCATCGTCGTCGTCGTCATCATCGCCGCCGACGTCGTCGCCGCCGTCGTCATCGTAAAAATCTGAGATTCTGTACTTTTATCTGCGTTCTTCTTATACACCTCCGTAACAGGTTTAATGAATGCTATATGTAACCACGCTTGGCGATACAATCCCGATTGCGATGTACACATTGATGTGGATTTGAGTGCCTAATGTATATTTGGTTTTGGTTTTGCATTATTATATTGGTTACTGAAGCACCTGTCTATAACAAAAAGAAATTTCTCTTCTAATGTCGATGAGTATGTTGTATTATAAGACATATTTTTAGAAATATGATTTTGTTATGGCAAAACATAAATTTTGCATATTGAATATTGAATACCTGTTTTAATACAATTTTCTTTTTATTCTTTTTATTCTATGTGGTTTGAGTTATACAATAAGTGTCACAAGGTGTTTCATTACTCTGTTGCAGTTGAATAAACATTGCTTTTGTTTTAACATGATGAAACATATATGATGTCTAAAAATGTGGAAACCTAACCTTGAATAATTATGATATATATGTATATACATGTATATACATACATATTGTTACATGTGAATTATGCTAGAGGATATTAATAGTTTTAAAAAATACTTAGTATTTGAGACAAGAGTTATATGTGTTGAACATTTATAGCCATAATTGCTTTTTAATGTCACAGTTTACATATAATGTTTGAGACAATTGATGAAAAACAATGTTGCTTAATTAACATTAGATCCTATTGTCTGAGCATAGAGAATGTAAGATGAACTTTTTTTAAAAGGTATTAGAGATTGAACATTGCTGAAATTGTGAAGCTTCAGTTAGACGCATTTTTATGGTGTTTTCTAGGACACTTGAAATTTGTTTTTATTGTATTGTATATTTTCTGTATTGTCGTCAACGGCCATTGATGTCATAGGACGACTTTAAACTGCTGAATAATAATAATAACAATCCCGATTTCACCTCGATATAGCTCCTAAGTGCTGGTCAAATCGGATCCATCCATACATCCATCACGCGTCTCGATACAATCTCAAAAGTGATGTATTATGCCAATCAAATTTATGTCGCAGCCCTCGTCAAATCTGGATCCATCCACAATCTCAATTCCTTCAGGCATATAAACACACAATAACGTTTTCAACACAAAGTTATCGAAATGACGTATTACTAAAAGTAGCTGATTAGGAATATGTTTTGTAGGTTTAATGAATGCTGCTAATGGTTTCGTGTATAATTGTAGGCTGTCTGTAATGAATAACACGCTGGCGTAGAGAGCGAGAGAAAGCGAGAGGTAGCGAGTTCGAGCCCCCGTTTGGCGGACAAACTTTGTAGGCTGCTGATAGCGCCGTGTATTTCAGGCTGTCTGTTCAGTTCGATGTCAATTAAGATTACTGCATAACGTGTACATGTAAAGCGCAGTGCCTTTGCAAGCGTTGAACTAAAGAAAAATATAAATATATATGGTCATAATTATGTAAAAATAAATGATGTAGCGGCAGCCGTAAACAGGCGCCTATTTGTCTGGTTGTTAAAGTTAACTGTTGGAGAAAAATGGTTCTTGAGTAACCATGATGTTCTGATAAAGATGTACTCGAAAGGATAATTGCCAATGTTATGCTATTGCCACGATATTCGTAGTAACAGTTAATGAATGTTGTAATATGCGCATATATTAGTCCAACAACTGGCCTAGTTAGCTACACCGGTAAGCGAGAGCGGCATTCGTCTGTTGGTTGCAACGGACTGCCGTTCAAGCCCCTGGCTGGGAGTTGACATTCAGAGATTTAGATATATCGGGCTAGCATGTGTGGGACGCATGGGCGCAAGCTCTTGGGGAGCTACCTTGGGCAAGTTGCTTACCCATCATTGCCTGTGAGGAAGGAACGGGAAACCACCTCACTCATCTCATCCCCAGGGGTGTAAAGCTAACGAACCTGCCTTCGGGCAGAGAACCATCATCATCATCATCATTAGTCCAACGCTGCAGCTCGTCAGCTAAACTCTTGAATGACGTGGTTATTCGTTGTCAACACACAAGCGATTATTATATAGTAGATGAAAGCGTCTACTAATGCACAAACATCTCGTGTGTTAAGTGATCGTCGAAAAGAGTGGAGCTGACGGTGATGATGGCAACAGATACGACATTATAATGTTGTTCTACTGTTGTTTACTTTTATCAGATTGTTATTGCAAGATTTGCATCGAAGAAGATCTATAATAATTCTACAGCCGATAGCAAGGAGTGAATAAATAGCATTTGTTTAATACGTTTTACTGTCTAGCGACGTCTTGTGACAAATGGGGCAGTTTAAAAGCGCGAAAAATTAAGCATAATTTCCTATAATGCTAAAAAATGATGCTGCTAAGCAATATTGATAAGGCCATCTCTACCCCGCACAATTAACTGTTCTATTTTAACAAACACCTTTTTAATTTTACAGTATGACAGTGCCTTCAAGTTTAAATCTCTTATGTTGCCATTTTACTACAGCTGTCGTCAGATTGTTATTGCATGATCTACAGATTCTACACCGCATCAAAATTAGCCTACAACAATATCTACATCGATTCAGACCATAATTCTTCAGCCAACAGCAAAAAGTGAATAAATAGCATTTGCTGCCTATGTTTTAAAGGTGTCTAATAATCGACGGAAAATTCGTCCAACTTTGAATGGTTCTTGCAAAGTAACATTTTGTCGCTTGCAATTTTCACTGTATATAACGAAATCTTTTGTCCGCCAAGTTTTTTGACGCTTACCAAAACAAAAAAGTGCTATTTTGTGATCTAATTCATTGTGAATTATTACAGAGTTTAATATAAAAAAAAATGAAAAAAATATTTGAAATTATACTCACTGTTGACATGACGCAAATTTGTTGAGATGAGAAATTGAACAGCTATATATTCTGATATACCGCTATTGTAGCTCTGTTGAATATTGTAGGTTGGTTAATGCAGCCAACCTACAATATTCAACAGAGCTTAACGACGCTGTGTGATAACTATTATGTCATTGGCGTCGCCCGCCGCTTTGGGAATGCTTTGGACTGACGATACTTGGACTCGAGCACAGACCGAAGTTCAGCCGCGTTTTAGGATATTTATTTTAAAGCATTTTATGCGTCTATAATTGTCATATTAAAAAGTTATAATATGTTAATCTTAGATTATTATCATTTTTATAAAATTAGCCGTAAAAGTTAACATGCTTCAATATGCAATTATTAATTTTAGGAATCATAATTCTGAAGACAAGGCAAAGCAATTGCAGATACTGTATATTACTTTGAACTGATGACTACTTATTGGTGAGATTAAACCTTGGAAAAGGTGTCTCAATATTCAAATAGTTATGGCTGCAGTTTAGACCATGCAGATGCCAATTGAATAATTATAATGTTGCATGCGTTATACTCTTAAGCCTATACAGTTGTCGTGGTACCTAACTTGTTACTCATTATCGATTATGTTTCACGTCAAGGATGATTAATATGGCCATCCTCCTTTTGCGGCGCATTCACAAAGAACCCAAGCAAAGCTTATGAAACTGATAACCTCAAAAGGAATGAGCTAAGTGAACTGAGTGCTAAGAAAAGATGAGCGATTGACCAATTTTCAGGATAGTCTATTGCTTAATAGTTGCAGCATGATAGAAACTACAACAAAACCCCAACCACGCCGGTGATGCCCAGGGCCTATAAAAACGGGCCACAGTTGTCATTCTCACGACATCGTGAAGCTTTCGACCTACGAGGCAATGTGCTGTCATTATGTGCACAGCATACATTGACTGTCTAGCTTGAACGCTTATAGATGCAAGACAAGAGAGATCAAGCTTGGCAAGTTGCATCCATGTGCCAACCAAATAGATTTTTTATTAGAGATTGGTTCAAACGTAGTCTATTGGACAAAGCCAGCAAATTCAGATTCAAGACACCGCGTGAAGAAGCAGTTTCAACTATTTGATAATTAGTCAAGCTTGATACTTTGCAGTTTAAATAGTAAGAGCAACTATGTTAATAACCTGTTTAGGTTCGAATGAGAGATTGTATGAGCTGCGCCTGTTCCCTGGATCACTCTGACACGTTCTATAAGCACTTAAAAGCTGTTCTGTTTGGCCGTGCTGTAGTCGGATGCGCCTCTGATGAGTCTCCTTGAAGAGGCGATTTATAAATACTTGAATGAATGAATGTATGGGCAATTGTTTATGTATAGCTTAGTCGGACTATTCAGATGACTTTAAACTAAGGATTAAAGAATATTTTAATCATTAGTTGGCTTTAAGAATTGTGTCACTGTGATTAAGTAAATAGATCTATGTTAATTTGTCGCTTAGCCACCGCTGTCTCTAGACACCTGCAAAAGACTATTAGGCGACCTAATTTAATCATGAATTTCGGATATGTTTGCTAAGTAATTCAAAATAAAACAATATATATTTTCGTCGGATATTTCAGACGGTAAAAATCGGAAATAAAAAAGTTTTTTGATTTTGAATTTTTTTATGAAAAAACCAAATAATAATGCTTACGAAAGGTTCACAGCAAGGTTTGTCTACAAAACTTCTACAGAAGACCAAAAACGATTGAGGCGATAATCTGGAATTCATAGTCTTCAAAGAACATCGGGAGGCGATTAAACATTTTCTTGCACCAGAGTCAATAAAATGTAGGCCTGTCGTTATAACTGCTTAGCAGGTAATTGGTATTTGCAACTCGTAACCTCTATCATGGAGCCAGTGCATAATACAGACGGTATCAACCAAAACCAAATCGAAATCTGGTGACTCTGGTCATATCCAGAAAACCATTCCGATTCAAAACCAAATCGATATTTCGACTAAGAATAATTGTGTGCAATCTCTTAATTTAATACCAACTACAAATACATAATCATTTTCACACAGGCCTACACGCTGTTCTTTTAATTCAATTCAATTCATTTTAAACTTGATTATACTTACAACAATAATAATTCTGTTGCAATGACAGCAACGCTCAATATTCTCACCAAATAGGTCTACTGTTGTATATAGTGACAAAAGAGAATATTTTAGCATAAATTTGAGTGATAATAAGAATTGCATCTTTCTGTAAAATTTAATAAAATATATTCAAACGATCTCGTGGCTCCAATTAGCCCTGAACACCTCCAAAAGGTAAGTAATCTATTTGATTTATTTGTAAATTTCTGTGGTTCAGGACATAATTGTCCCGGTTTGACAAATGATTCGTCAGAAGTTCGAAACTTGTACCCATTTTCGTCCAATGTTTTACACGATCATTAGACACTTAGATTAATTACGCTCTTCGGCCAATGTGGAGCTGCTGGTCCCTCGAACCCGCTCTGCTACCAGTCAGCGTCGAATCTTCTCGGTTATTGGCCCGTCCACATGGAATTGGCTACCGCTTGCACTACACTTACTACCTCGGAATAATTTGCCTGCTTTCTACCAGTTGCTCAGGACCTATCTTTTAGCTGTGGCTATGCTGGGAGCACCTCTGAGTAGGCTTCTTGAAGGGGAGCTATATAGGTTTTCGGAATGAATGAATGAATTCATCAGAAGACTATCATACACCTTGCAGCTCGTTTGCGTAATATAGCAGCATTAATCTGCGTTAAAAAGGTGTCTAAGATGATCTGTCCACATGGTAGATCGATAATCTGCGGCGTTGAGCAATTCGCATTAAGAAGTACATTCAGATTCGCGTTTTCATTACATGTGCCTCATTGGATTGCACGGACAGAAACGTGTTGAAGTGGTCTGTCCCATTCTTGTTTTAAGCATACCTAGAGCACACTCGGAGTAATCTTGCAGTCGCATTGCACTCAGACAACCGTTGGTTCTTTTATTCATGTGTGAGGGGCTAGTATAACGGATAGCGCTCTGGCTTGAAGTGCTTAGGAATACGGTGCGCGGTTCGAATCCCGTAGGTCAATGGGATTAGCTATCCGGTTTAGCGCTAGGTGGCATCTAAAGTGCATTGACCTTGTGCCAGACTGTGCCTGGCATTGCTGCAATTTTTTTATGTATTCTGTGATTTGCGTTCTTGTGAATTGTTTCGACTGCATTACTGTATACTGTAACCAGTTACTGGTTTATAAACAGTTAACTCGTAGGCCTACCTCGCGTCCGAGACGACAAACTGGAGTACGAGTTAACTCGTACCTCGCGGTCAAAGTGTTATCAACGGGATTGTTGAATAAACAAGAATTATTGATGTTCTTTCTATTGACGATGAATCGCGCAGCAACAATAAATTTTACACAGTTGACAGAATGTATAAAATTGAGAGGAAAGGATTTTGTGGTGTCTAAATTAAAAACATTTTACGCAGGTTGTTTTGGACAGTGTTTCAGCCTAATATTATGAACCTACACCAGTGATCAATAAGAAACTAATAGCTGACAGAAATATTTGCATGTAAAGTATGATATAGCTCTATGGTCGTCGGTCAATATGGCCGACGATCTTGCCTTTCTGTTACTATGGCAGTTTGTAACGTCTGTTGCGAAACTCGCTCGTTCTTTTTCGGATTTTCTTATGTTTACAGATGTCGAGTATCGAGTTTCTGACTTTTCTTCATCAGTGTCGTAAGCGTTTGGACGGTATATTGATTACACATTTTGACGTTCAACCCTCGCCATGCGTCTTTCCTCTTTGAACTGGTGGATTACGCTCAACATCAAGGGGTTCCAGGTTCGTCCTTATCGATAGCCGAACGATTACACACATGGATGGGAAAAGAAAGGATGTAATTATAATTACCAGCAACCGAAAACCGTGCTGTAGTAGTGCCACGTTTCCAGCGTTGTGCTGCCCGTCGCTGCTCTTCGCACTTATGCTTCCCGGCTCTGTAGACACCGAAAATGCTGTTAAACTACCATCATCGTGAATCGGTACGAGAATTGTCGGCTGTACTCTTCGTGTGGCCAACGCGTAGGAGTTCGACGGTGTTGACTTGTGCTTCTCGAGCAGCGTTTTGCCTAAGGATGACTCTGTCGTGACGTTGCCATCACTAAGCTTGAGCTATATGATTGGCGCCGTTGATGGCTGCCAGATTTGTCTTGTATTTGTTTTTTATGTGTCATGTTTTTTTAATATATGCTTGTAAACCAGAGTGCGTTTTGCAGCTGGTACATTAAAGAATATACTTACTTTCTTACTTACTTACTTACTTACTTACTTACACTACTCATAATATTATGGGTTTCGACACCATTGAAAAATATTACGATCGCATAACTGGCTTCTCAAAACACCTCTGAAACCTTGTCACAAAAT
Organism: Lumbricus terrestris; assembly: GCA_949752735.1. Classification (NCBI taxonomy): domain Eukaryota; kingdom Metazoa; phylum Annelida; class Clitellata; order Crassiclitellata; family Lumbricidae; genus Lumbricus; species Lumbricus terrestris. The sequence goes on along the minus strand of OX457047.1, from coordinate 7,934,898 downwards.
ATTATTTATTCATGAATTTCAATTAGTTGCTTCTACGTTTTATCATAGCTCGAGGCTCAAAAAAATAATTATGTGTAAACTGCAGGGATGCCACTCTGACTTTAAAAAAGGTCAGATTCGGCCGAAAAAAAGGCTAGAAAATCCTAGATCGGAAAATTTATGAAAAATACATTGAATTTTCAGGCTTGAAATTGCTGACGACCTTTTTTTCTTTCAGGGTCCGTAAGAATTTATATTTCTCCTTTCAAATTGTTGACCATTTTTTTATCACTCGTTCTAAAATCATAAATTTTCCTTGAATCTTCCTCCTTTTTACTTCTGTTTCGTACATTTTCCCCGAAAAATGTCAATATTTCGGAGAAAATGTCAGAAAATCCGACCGTCGAAAAAACCTAGATTTAGAAAAAAAGGAAAAGCTAGATCTAGGTGAAAAAAGCTATGAATGGCATCCCTGGTTAATGGCCTTTCTCGTCCAATAGTTCAAGACGAAATAATGATGAAAGCCTTTCTCCGAAGTCCAGGATAAGAAGAAGAACCTGAGCGCATCAATTCCCTCCGGCTTTTGCTTCCTCCATTAAACTCATATTCCCCTTCTTTCATCTACTCTACCACACACTTCTGACTTTTGTTCTTACATCGCACATCCTCATCCAGCTAAAGATTGCAGTTGGAACCACAACTTCCGATGCTGTCTAATTCAAAATGAACGCTTACAGTAAATAAACATGTTACTTCCATTGAACACCTTTAAAACGTAGTTAACAGGTGCAATAATTATAGTCATGGGCGCTGAATTTCTTAACTGGATAGTGTCGTTTGCGTAAGATAAGATAGCATAAGAATATATTCTTGAGCGCCTCATTTCTTAAATATATCATGGAATTGAGACGAGAAAACCGCTTTAAGGGTATCTTTGGCATTACGAAAATCCAATCTTCTTTTCAAATTCTGTAAATAATTTACAAAATTCTACTTTAAATTTTTTCGATCCTCTATTTAGCTATGCCTGCATCACATACACATTTATGCCTTAAATATCAAACGTTTGATCTTAGCGAAGGCGATCGATGAGTAAATTTATATGCATCGCCTATTCATTGCTGGGAAATGTCATTAGAGTGTCATCATCAGGCAAACTCGTATTTCAAAGTTATGATGAAGGGTTTGTGGCGAACCCTTGCGGCTGTCACGGTTGCTGATGTCGACCAAGCCTTATGTGTTTACACTTTTAAATGAAAGATCTTTGTTTCAGCATGCTATCCTGTTAATTCCATTCAACCAAAATAGACTAATCGATTTTTTTGAAAAATGTTGTTCTTTTAATCTAAATCATCATTATATATATTTGTGTGTGTGTGTGTTTGTGTGTGTGTGTGCGTGTGTTTGTGCGGGTGTTCGTGTGTGTGTGTGTTTTTCATTTTATTAGACTATAATTATGTATTAAATCTCCTCGCAATGGAAATTACCGATCGAATAATTATTCATTGATTCGTTGATTTTACAATGTCATACATGTAATTTGACCCACATATTAATTTTTAACGATAAGGAGGATTCAGAGTTAAACGAACGAGAGGAACAGAGGTTGTTGACGTTGGCAATTTTTGTTGGCCATTTAAAAAAACCTAGTCACGTTTTTAACTGTAACGATGAAGCTTTAATACGTGATATTATGGTAGGCCAATGCATAAATCCGCGCTAACTGTGCAAAATGATTGCATACCTCTTTTAAGACGACAATTTGGCCTATAAGATGCTGCAGAGCGTAATTTTAGTTGGCCTAAACATAGGCCCATCAAACGGTCTCTTTCAGGACCACCTAAGCGGTCCTTTTAGGGCCACCCAAGCGGTCCTTTCAGGGCCAACTAAACGGTCCTTTTCAGGGCCACCTAAAATTATGCAAGAATGCGAAACAACATATTACGTGTACGTAATATGAAACACTACACTCATGGTTTACATTGTCTGCGTTTAAGTCAGAGGAGCCAATGTCAACGACTCATTTCTGCCACCTCTCGATAGAATAGATGTGGGCAATTCCTATTATCTTCCTATATCGTTCGTTCTACACAATGTCCCACTAAAAACGATCAGCTACGGGAAGTTGTCTGCTCTTAAAACTGGGCTGTCATTATAAAGATGGTCAGCATAGCCTAACCATGTCTGCAGACTTGGGACTGGCACTGCGAGAGTGCAGTTTTATCAAATGCAATCGTGCTAATATTTAATCAAAATCTGAATGATCGAAAGTTAATGAACCAAATAATTATCAGAATGGATTGAGCGATGTTATTATTCAAAATAATGTTTCACATTATTATTGTTTCAATAATATATATATATATATATATATATATATATATAGTCATCGCGTGTGGTTTGAACGGACTTAACTGACCAGCGTTGTTGTGCGACCTCATATATGTATATGACCACGAGTGACCACGCCTGGTTTATGCGGACTTCTTGACCGCTTAAACGGTATATATTGGAGGTCCGCTTAAAGAGTGCGTATATATAGGCACTGTTGATCGCGTGTGGTTTATGCGGACTTATACATATAACTGACCACGAGTGACCGCGCCTGGTTTATGCGGACTTACACATAACTGACCACGAGTGACCGCGCCTGGTTTATGAGGACTTATATATAGCTGACCACTGGTGACCGCGCCTGTTTTATGAGGACTTATATATGGGTCATCTATACAACTGATTGCAGGTGATTTATGAGGACATAATAATAGCTAGATTGAATTCTTCTAACGTACCAAAACTCATCATCATCATTTGTGCCGATCGCGTGCATTATCGGAGGACTCTTAACATTTAACCCCTTTAGCGGCAACCCGAATTATAATCGTCCTCAACAATTGACCGTTTTACGGCAACCCCGATTACAACTGATATTAGGAACTACAGCGTCGACTTTTTCTTGTCCACACTGCTAAGACGTCGTTGCTGTGCATAATTATGTCAAAGACGACGATGATGATGATGAAGATGACGACGATGATGATGATGACGACAACGACGACGATAATGATGCCGACAACGACTAATAATGAGGATTACGACGACGACGATGATGACGATGACGACTACGACGATGATAATAATCTTTTCTTTAATTGAGCGCCTGCAAGACGCACTGCGCTTTACATTTACAAGTTATGCAGTAATCTTAATTAAGCTTAACTAGTAACAGAACAGACAGCTTTGCAATTACAACGGCGCTAATAGCAGCCTACAAAGCATATCCGCGCAACGGGGGCTCGAACCTGCTACCTCTCGCACTCTTGGCCAGCGTGTTAACCATTACTCTACCGGGCCCCCCATGATGACGACTACGACGATGATGATGATGATGATGATGATGATGAAGATGACGACGACGATGATGATGATGATGATGATGACGACAACGACCATGATGAGGATTACGACAAAGACGATGATGAGGATTACGATGACGACGATGATGGCGATGACGACTAAGATGATGATGATGATGACGACAACGACGACGATGATGATGCCGACAACGACGATGATGAGGATTACGACGACAACGATGATGACAATGACGACTACGATGATGAAGGTGACGACTAGGACGACGATGATGATGAGGAGGAGGAGGGTTGATGATACTAACGCTGACGTCATAAATCGCCAATGAGGTCACAAATAACGTTATAAATCTTTCATGACGTCGTCAATGACGTCATGAATGACGTCGTCAATCGTCAATGACATCAATAATAACGCCATCGATGACGGCATGTATCCTCAATAAAGTCTTCAATCGTCAATGACGTCATTGACGTCATCAATCATCAATGACGTCGTCATTGAAGTTTTCAAACCTCAATGACGTCATAAATGACGCCAACAATCCTCAATGACATCATCAATTACGTCTTCAATTGTCAATGTCGTCATTTGAAACACCATATATTCGCAAACTCATATGTGAGTTATGCTATAATTCCACTTAGATCGACATAAAATTTATTCGCCAAATAAGGGTAGGTTTAAATTTTTTAATAACCTGTAAAGTGGTTAATTCTGAACAGTGTGCTTTACTTTAAATCTTGTGGACGCCGATACAAACCGACTAAAAATGTAATCTAAATCGATCGCACGATTTTTTTAATCGCAATTAACTGCAAATGAATCGTAACACATTTCTAACACACAATAAAAAAACAATTTGTTAGTAAGATTCTCTTCAAGGTGAATAAAACTTAACCCCCGAAGGCTAACCTATAAAAAATCACATATTGGATAACCTGGGGTATATTTTTCACCCCACACCATTTGAGGCCTATGATGTAAAATTAGACCATGTTTGATCAAAAATGACACTTAATTCAAGTTCAGCATGGAATTGACAAACTATGAAACCTAACTAAGTTAAAATATTAGCATAATCACCGAGTCTACGGTCATCTATACACAAGTAACGCTTTGTTGCATGCCTTACACATACAAAGTCGCAAAACATAGGCTAGGTCTATGACATCATCGATTTCAACATTATCTAGCTCCAAGACATCATTACAATCAACAAACTATTCATTACATCATCACTATCATCATTTTCAATACATTGATATAAATTCTGGTATCAGTTCAGCTGCATTGGATGCTGATAACTGTCGAAACCTCTTCAACACAAACAAATTATTAATAACAATGGCCATTATATGACGTCAGTCACGTGACCATGCATTCAGATACACAAAAGCACATGGCAAAATTTCGAAGCAGTAAAAATATTCAGGGCAAATACTGACAAATACTGAGTGGGGTGAAAAAAACACCCCAGGTTAGCCTCCGAGGGTTAATGTGTGTATCGTCAGTAGTGGTTAGATAGCCGGGGATAGAGATTTTCCCGCCAAAACCTAGGGCCGGTCTTAGAGACGACCAATGGCAAGCCGCCAAAGTTGTCACGTGACCTCATTATGTTAATTAGCCCCGCCCTAATTAATATTCATGTTGTGACGTCATATTCGAGAACTTTCTGGACCATTCTAGAAGGTCTATTGTTCCTTTGTCCGTCTACCTGTCTGTGTGCATACCTAGGTGATTAAGAAGTCGTTAATGATGCGCCCGCGGGTAATAGCTTTATTATGCATGATAAGAATCTCTACGGCGCCACAACGCAGACAGATTGGCTGTGCATACCTAGATGCTTAAGAGTTCATTAATAGAGTCATCATTCTGGAACTTTCGTTAATTAGCGTTCTAGAACAATCTGGATCTTTCCAGAAGCGCAAAGATAGTTCCGGAGGATGCAAGAGAAACTAGATCCGCACACACTTCCTATATTGAGGCGCTTCGGATGGTCACAGTTTAACATTATGGTGTGCGACGTATTAATGCGCTACAGCTATTATAAAAAATCAACATTTCCACACTGTTTCATTCGACTTCCGTATCGCAGAGGACGTTCTTCATCTCTTTACGAAGCTATCTACTATGGATCTGAAAATGAAGACCGAGAAGCCTTGGAAGACTGCAACTTCTACTATGAGTCCAAAAACAGTGAGTATTTTATATTTTGTTTGTGCATAAGGAATAAAGCGTTTGTAAGATCTTCTCATGTCACTTGGGATCGTGTCTGCAATAAGTATATGTAATATCATTCGATCCCTTATTTGTAATTCGTATGCTTTGAGCTGTAGCGAGGGAGAGGAAACTTTATTTGTATCGGGTTCTGTTATATCGAAATTCTTGTTTTCTTTGGATTTGCAGACTGGCACTCATCTTTTTAAAGAGTCCATTGGGAACAATCGCTATCTAACTGCTAGCGTTTACAAGGACGAACTGATGGTGCACATTCGAGAATACGATGAGAGGAACAACCAATCGTATCCGACCAAAAAAGGAGCATCATTCAGCAAGTCGGCTTGGGCGAGATTCCTCGGTCATTTCGATGAAATGGAAAGAAGCGTGGATCTGCTAAAAGCGAATCAACCGGTCGACTATTATCAACACGTGGGAGGTCGGTACTACGTCTCGATCAACAAAGCCTACAAGTGCGTGAACATTCGACGCTATTTTCTTCCTCCAAACACAACTAGAGAACGTCCTACTCGTAGCGGCATCGCTCTACGCTTGGAAGAATGGAGCAATCTTCTTCAGAAAATCCCCATCTTGCATGACCGTCTGCCCGAACTGAAAAGCGCCACATCGTGCAATGGTGTCTTAGATCATTTGAATCAGTTGGACTATCTGAACTGTAACATGTGCAATCCTTTCCAAACTAAATATTGACACTTACGCAAAGAGAGCATTCGAACATTATTCTAGTTTTCCACTTGTATTCTTTTTTTGACATTAAATCTTTGATTGTTGTATTAAATGCCAATTAAACATTTTTTGTTGTATTTCTTATATGTTATACAGTTGAGACATCTTTAAGTAAGACGAAGCAAAGTACGAGTTGAGATAGAAGTGAGAAGTTTGTTCATTGGCTTTTTACATTAACTTACTACAGTCAACCATTGTGAGGAAATCATCCAGCAGTCTACCAAACCAGTATACTAAGAAGTTCATTCACCGTGCACACATTTCAAACATACTCCAAGTCTAAACTATTAGTAAGAAAAACACAAATTCAACAGGTTGATGACTTTTTTCCAACATAAGAGAACTTGAGCAAAACTAATGCAAGTAGCAACTGTTACAGTGTCCTTTCCACTATACAACTAAAATATATGCGATGCAACCATCAAAGTCCATTCCTTTATACAATTAAACTATATACAATTGTCAATGTCCTCTCCACTATACAAGTTGTAATGAACTTTATACTATGCAAAAACAAAAACAAAACAAAAAACTAAAATATATACAAACAGAAATGTCCTTTATCATATTCATTAAAACATTATATACAATATACGTTATAGTGCAATAATTTTACGCATGTTCAGGAATAGCAACATGTCCATAAGCTAAAGAATCTGTACAATTTATTAAGTATCTTTTGTCATCATATGGAGAAAGGGCTGCTTTATTGATTTCTATGGTATGCAAGGTGTGGTTCAAACTGCGTATCACGCAAAATTTAGACGTGGTAGGGGTCTCTTCAAAAATACACTTCTTGTATTCGGCGTGGCGAATGGACTTAGCTGCACAAGAACGTTTAACGCCCTTGGCAGTCTTCTTCTCCTTGCCATCGGGTAGAAGCAGGCTGTACATTTTTGCCTTCAGACCGCAAAATTCTAATACAGGAGCGCCATTTGCTTCATCTTTGAATTTACCGATAACTTTGGAATTGGTTTTACTGTGAAGGAAATGGTCAGGTGGATAGTCAGAAGTGTCATAGTCAGTCAAGTCCTGTCCCATGTCTTTGTATATGTCTTCTGTAAATACATGATAGCAAAGGCTATCTGTATCCGTAAAAAGCAATTTACATCTGCCGCCATACTTGGGGAGAATGTGGTTGTAATGAAAATCGTACATCTTTAATTTAGAAATATCAAGGATGCACATGCCAGCGTACAGCGGTTTGTTAAGATATACATTGGAGTTAATCAATTTGATAATCGTCAAGTCGTCATTTACTATGCGAAACGATTGAAACGTTGGCCGTGCTATAAATCGTTTCGCACTTTTGGCATTTGTTACAAGCTTAATACATACATGTTTACGATTATTTTGCATGGTTTTGCCATAAATTGAGTTATTCATTAGTTTAAATAAATCTTTTTCGAATGCAGACTTGGCGACTTGACGTTTGGCCGTGTTAAATTCAATATATGTTTTTAACCAACGACTTTGATGGAATTCCAGAATTTTATGTATTTTCTTAATTTTCATGCCCATGTTCAGGTAAAACTGTAAGTTACGGTAATGGAGAACATAGTTAGTTTTATCCTGTAGATTGGGCACGAGTTTCTCGTTATGTCCAGTGACCCTGTACCCAATTTTTTCGGAAACCGACGTTGCATAGGGTGAAAGCATGGCTGGCGTAATAGAAATTTTCTCGGGTGCTAAAGGATAGTCGTTGTGCAAGTCGTGGAGGTGGACTGGGTATTCCAGATCCACCTCCAGTAGATAGCCCAAGTCGTCATCGACCGCTTTGCCATCTATGTCAAAGTCGTCAATTTCATCCAAGTCTAAAAATCTAAAGCCTCCAGTGGGTAAGGGTTCGCACATGGCATACCCATAGAGGTTGTTACAGTCGAGGTATGTGATGTAACTGTTGGCGAGATTTTCATCGTATCCTTGAGCTAGATACGGATTGTTGGCTTTGGCGTATCTATTGCTGATCATAGATACGCCTCCGCGCATGCCATTTTCAACAAATAGATATACGTCAGGGTCTGTAATCAGTTCAAGCGACGCCTTTGTCATTTTAAGACAGGCGTCGAAGCTTAAACCTGGGCTACTGTAATAGTGTAAGGGGTCAAGCTTGTAATATTCAAGCGCCATTTTACGAAATGATTCAAAAACATCAGATAATAAAACAACGTCAGTAGTTAAATACAGATCATGATACTCCTGTAGGGATTTCATATTGAATGTAGTCCAAATTTTGTTGGCATATTCATAGTCTGATTCAGTGATATTTTCGTCTGCGAGCCGGCTGTAAAAGGATTCTAGTTCTGGTAATTTGGTTTCTGTCATTCGATCAGGTGAATCCATGTATTCGTATGGGAATACACCTTTCCTTAATAAAAGTTGAAATTGATCCTTAAAAATTCGTCGCAAATGAATAAACTTCGAATCATCCTCCTTCGAAAGGTTTTTGACTAGAACGTCTAGTCCACAGTTTAGAAATTGCAGCGAATCTAAAAATCTCAGACCGTTAATTTCGAATGACAGAAATTTTTCCATATTTGGCGCAATAACTGTCACGTCTCGCGAATCAAATTGCTTGGTCAGATGTTTAAGAATAATGTGAGAGTCGTAACCTTTCAAGTTATGAAAAATTATTGGGATTGTAAAGTTGGGTGTTTTATGTTTCTTTGCTTTCGTAGGTTTCTTGAATTTTAGTTTGAGGTTACAATTTGAGCAAACGGCAGCAAGGAAATTTCCAGTAATGTGGCAATGATGCCGTACTTTATTACGGCCAGTCAATTCAGCATCGCAAGACGGACAGTTCTTGGCGTTTGAAAAAGAATCTTGTTGCAATTTTGACAGAGGTTTCATTTTTTCATTTTTACTTAAAATTTGATTTATTCGTTTTTGTTCCGCTTTAATATGTTCAAAAAATGTCTCCATTACAGCCGGTCCGCTATAGACGAATGGATCTTCATTATTGTAGTCTGGGAATGAGGAGACAGTAAGACAGCAAAAACCACTTGGTATGTGAGTGTCCAATATTTTGGTACATTTTCCAACGTCGGTTTCCGATTTTGTCAAAAAGCATTCAAAGTCGCTGTAAATTACAAACGGGGCAGGCATTTCATTTTGTGTATTGCTAAATTCTAATATATTACTGTCTTCCTTTGGATACCTTACAGTTTGTACACCGTGTGTACTGCACGCTGGCATGTGATCATGTTTTTTGGCGGCAGATGCAAAACAGTGGAGGCAGTATGGACAGGGAAAGATTCTATGTTCGTGAGAATTTCGGTTGTTCAAGAGCGCTGACAAATTCCGAATAACTATATAGTGCCGTTTATCCATATCGTTCAGCAGCAACAAATTGACGATATGTTTTCTATCCCTATGAGGAGAAGCATATAGAGGTGCAAAGGTTTTGTCATCTGCGTTCGAATAGATCACATTTATAGCATAATCTGGATTATTATTTTCGAATATGGGAATTTTGTCGACTTTCATGGGAAAATCTAAGTTGGTAAAATGCAGCTCTTTCAGATAAGGCTTATAATATGACACACGTTCTGCCCATTTCGATTTGAAATGGGAAACTGCAAGGACAGAATATAAAAAGCATAAATCATCATCGTTCTTTATATTAACGGTGGCACGCTTCTTGGCAATATACTGTGGCGTTGGTATAAATTGGTTACCGCCTACCGGGTCGTAAATAGCCGTACACACTTTCAGATTCTGCGTTCCATCGACTTTCCAGCCAGATCCCTCGCTCGTGAAGACGTCGATGAGCTCATCGAAACGGGCCACGGCGTCTTGCATTTGCGAGGTGATCTGAGCTGGATACGTTAAGATGGCCGATTCCGACTTGAAGTATCCTTTCGTGTTGTTGTCGCCTTCTGTGGAACTGCGGACGAACCTCACGTCCAGCGCCAGAAACCATTTAACGGGGCTGAAACAAATTTATTTCTTGAATATATTTTCAGAAATTTCACTTTCAACAAAAGCAGTGTGAATCAAATATAACAGACACCAGATTTTTCTATTATTAGAACGCATGAGACGTAGAATTTTTGTTAGAGCGTCTAAGATTTCTACTCTATCATTTTTACAAAGGTACTCACCCTTCATCTCTTAGGACTCGCTCCAAGTTCTCCGCAATATCGGTACCATGATGAACGAGAAGAGAATGGATATCATTTGTGGCTGGGTTGATGGCCAAATCGTCCTCCATAAACGTGTTCTGTACCGATACGCGGAGATTCGGGTTGGCCTCCCTTTTCAAGCAGGTGATGCATGAATCGTGTCCGGTCCGGAAGAAGCGATGTTGACGCCTCGTCACACATCGAGGACATTCGCGGAAGCTGGTGCACGATTCGCACAAACCATTGACATCCAGATTGACCTTTTTGAAGCTGCCACAGCTACGACATTTTCCTGAAACAGATTGAAAAGAAATTCGTCTTGTAATATTCATCGACAAAGACTGAATTCGTACTATTACTTCACATTCTTGTTTTCTTTCAATTTCGAAATGAAACAAATTATTTCTATCTGTATATGTAAACCTGCATCATATACTGCTTGCGAAAATAAAAGAGCTGCTTACGAGATTGTCTTCCATCTGTGTGACCTTCATCAAGATTGGTAGGAACGCCAGCACCAACAGTACGCGAACGGCTTCCGTTCGATGTACCTTCGCCAAGATTGGAAGGAACGTCAGCACCAACAGTATGCGAACGACTACCATTCGACGTGCCTTCGCCAAGAATGTCAGCATCTGAAAGTTATCATTTATCCGTTTAGAAATTTGTTATGAAAGAATATACAGAGGGCGAATGATGAATGTTGTTTCTTAAACTGCTGAGAAAATAAGTAAGTTTATCTCATGTTTACTTGAAATTACTCACGTAATTTTTTCGGAGATGCACCCTCTTCTTCATGTAATGGATCAGCTTTCCGCTTCTTCACTGTAAAGATAGCAAACATTAGTTTTAAAATAAGCGAAAGATCTAAAAATCTTTCTCTGTATAAATATATTGAAGTCAAATATGTGATGGATAGTAATAATATGCAACTCAACACACCTAGTGCTTTTCCACGTTCCAGTCTCCGTGCCTCCTTTTGTTCGGCTTCGTTTGCGTGCTGCATCAACTCATTATCTGACAGCGATACGTCTAAAAAAGATAAAATAGTTTACTTATAACAAATGTGAAACGAATAGATTATACACATTCTCATTAGCAATAACCCAAAACAAAATGCTAAAAAAGGAAACTATTTTCTTATTATTGCACGATAGAAAAGATCGAAACATATCCAAAATACCTAGGACTTGTTCAAGTTCCGCTTTCTCGCTGCTGGCTGCGATCCGAAAAAGCTCATCATCCGATGAATCGGTGGTCATCCAAACTGAAAAAAAGATAAAGAAGGTTTCAATTCTTTCGTATTATAATCAAAGACAACTCTTATTAGTTACCTAAATATTTCAGCAGTAAGCTTTTTCTTAAGAGTGTGGTATAAGTTACTAGTAAGCTTCTTTCTAAGAGTGTAGAATGTAAAGCGAAGATGAAATTAAAATACCTTGTTCTTTTCGCTGTTCGTACGTTTCTGTTTGTTGTCGCTCAGCAGATGCTGTAATTCGGAACAGTTCATCGTCCGATGAATCTGTGGGCATCCAAACTGAAAAAAAGATAAAGAAGGCTTCAATTCTTTCGTATTATAATCAAAGACAACTCTTATTAGTTACCTAAATATTTCAGCAGTAAGCTTTTTCTTAAGAGTGTGGTATAAGTTACTAGTAAGCTTCTTTCTAAGAGTGTAGAATGTAAAGCGAAGATGAAATTAAAATACCTTGTTCTTTTCGCTGTTCGTACGTTTCTCTTTGTTGGCGCTCAGCAGATGCTGTAATTCGGAACAGTTCATCGTCCGATGAATCTGTGGTCATCCAAACTACAAACGATAAAACGCAATGTCTATAGTAAACTATAATATATTTTAGGTTGTGCATATATAATTATATATATAATATATATTTATAATATATATTTTAAAATGTGCATATAAAATTATAATATATATATTTATAATATATATAATATATATATTTATAACATATATTTTAAAATCTACATATAAAATTATAATATTTATATATTTATAATATATATATAATATATATATTTATAATATATATTTTTAAAGGTGCATATAAAATTATAATATATATATATATAATATATATATATTTATAATATATATTTTTAAATGTGCATATAAAATTATAATATATATATATTTATAATATATATATATAATATGTATATTTATAACATATATTTTAAAATGTGCATATAAAATTATAATATATATTTATAATATTTATATATAATATATATATATTTATAACATATATTTTAAAATGTGCATATAAAATTATAAGTATAATATATATACAATATATATTTTATGATGTGCATATATATTTATATATATATAATATATATTTTAAAGTGTACATATATTTATAATATATATACAATATACTGTGTATATAAAATTATATACAATATATTTTATTCAATGCATATAATATTATATAACTTATACTATGTATGTATTTATTTTATGCTGTGCATATATATTTATACAATGCATATATTATTATAGATACAATATATATCTTTATACGTTGTATTTATAACTTCTATATACATTATAATTATAAATTTTACAGTATATATATAATATATACAACTTATATAAATTTTATATGCTGTATATATATATATATAATGATATGTATGTATTATTTATCTGTTTCTTAATCGCTCAGGTAATTCCTCAGTTAAAATGTCACATTAATTTTTTAAATACCATTTTCCTTCACAGCTTCTGTCGGCGCCAGCTGAAGGACGAAATCAGCAAGACTATCCTCTATAGGCCCCCATATAGCGTCCAGGTCCTTTAACTGAGAATTTGTTATTTCATCACCAACTACAAGATAAAAATAAATAAGAATAAGCTATATTCTATAGACCTGCTACTTTCAACAGTGATTCAGTTTTACATCATCCAAGATATAAGCTATAAAATATATATAATTTATTTTATAATGTATATATATATTTATAATATATTTTCACGCAGTGCGTTTGCAGACGTTTCAATATAGTATATATATGTATATAGTATATAAATCCTTACTTATATGTAGTGTGAATATTATAGATCTATTATAGTACAAACATATACCATAATCAATTGTGAATTAGTTTTGTAACACTCACAAACATCCATAATAGTAGCCTTCTGTAGACGTTCGATGAAGAAAGAATTCGAAGCAAGTCGATCGCTGTTGAAGAAGTAGAACGGCTTGGCTGTAGGAGAACACGATTGATGAAGAAGAAGAATCTCATCTGTAGACCCGAAATCGATTGAAAAAAGCGATGCAACCGCTCACTTTTTATACCAAGCGTAGCGCAATAATACATGTACACCTCGCTGTTAGATTATAATCATACGCGCTTATGTAATTATACAAATGTGTGACGGATTATTTTCTTTGCCTGCCCACGAGTTGACGGAACTATTTTTTCTTAAAATCTCGAAAGTTCTACGGCTTTCTGGAAGCATAATCTATAGCGATCCTTCTGGAGAGGGTGACATCATCCACGGCCAAAAATTACAATAGCCGCGCGTCGGCCTTAATTATATGTGCATGCATGGACACACGCACGCCGACACACGCACGGCGACAGCCAGACGCCCGTGCAAGCGTACAAATGCAAATTATCGAATCTTCTGGAACCAACAGACTTTGTTAGCATATAGCGACGAGTGTGTTTGAATTTTTGTCAGCTTGTATACAGCAAACTAGCCCCTCTGCTGTTGGGTGCCAGTCCCAAGACGTCTTAACTGGAGAGGGCCATCCCCAGTTGGAATATAGTTGACGTTTGTTCTTTAGCCGCAACAGTTCGCATGACTGTTTAAAGGAGGTGACTTTACAAATTTTTAAATAAACCTTAACATTTAAATGATTATGTGTACGGCATTATACACGACAGCAGCCGTTGGAGAGGTATGACATTAATTATCTCTTCGTCACCTCTGCAAGTCAAACATAATGGATGTTGTGCATGCACTGTAAAGAGCATTAAGCCACAACAATGAATCTTCTAGAGAATTCTATCCTTAGGGCAATCCAGTATTGTTAAGGACTGGCCTTTGTATAAGGCACGCGTGATCGGTCCATTGTTAACACATTGGTCATACGCAGCGTCCGTCAGATGCCGGAGGGCACAGAGGTCGGCTTTGTCAGATGCGTGTTCCGTCACGCTGGGTGGTTTCTGGTGTCGCTGTCCCGATGCTCTGCGCAAACTCCGATATTCAGCGAGTATACGCTCGCGGCCTTGCTCTAAAAACTCCTACATGTTCCAAATTTTACCCTTATAATCCCAAGCTGTTTATTAGATGCGCCTTGCGTAGAAAGATCTGTCTGTCGTTCTGCCAGTGTAGTTCCTGCATAATCGAGGAGGGATCCGTAAATGTTTCCTCTTTTTAAGGTGCAGCGCTGAATAAATTTTAAGAAACGAGGCTGCTGTTTGTATTGATTTATTGCTTATGACAAGTGTGAATAAAAGATTATGTAGCTCATATATAGAATGAACTATGAGAGTGAAGCTGGTCAATTCTTAGTTCTTTTTAAAATTAATGCGAGACGTGGACGGTTGGATTGATAGCGATCTCACGTGCATAATGAGAGTCACATCCACAAAGGACAATAGTCAACATGCAAATAGGCAAAGCGTGATAGCATCTAGGTATGCACACAGACAGACACAAACATGCACAAAGACAGACAGGCATACAGGCAGACATACAAACAGTTACTGGAATCTTGGAGAAAGTTCTCGTAGATGACGTCACAACATGAATATTAATTAGGTATGTCATTAAAGACTGCTTATAGTCAGTTAGGTATACACACAGACAGGCACAAACATGCACAAAGACAGACAGACATACAGGCAGACATACAAACAGATACTGGAACCTTCCAGAAAGTTCTCGTAGATGACGTCACAACATGAATATTAATTAGGGCGGGGCTAATTAACATAATGAGGTCACGTGACAACTTTGGCGGCTTGCCATTGGTCGTCTCTAAGACCGGCCCTAGGTTTTGGCGGGAAAATCTCTATCCCCGGCTATCTAACCACTACTATCGTCATCTGTGAATAAATTACCTAGATTGATGCAGGAGGAGAATAAGTATTGGTGGTTGGTGCCTCACATACTAAAACAGCTTCTCTAGCAACTAAGTAAGTACGTAATTTATTCGCAACCAAATTATGAAAGATGACAATATGCACTTACAGAAGCCTACTGGAAAGATGCAGGTGAATTCTCACATATTTCATCTCGCCGGTCAACCAATTTTTTAGCCTACATTTTTGTTGCACGAAATCTGTTTATGGCGTTATCCTGTCATTGGCGAGCAGTACAAAAGCGCGCCGACATTAGCGCGCGGTCAAAGGCAATGGCCTGTTACAGTTTAACGACAAAAAGAACAGGTCTTAATCTAGCATCAGTGATTTGCTCATCTGTGACGAAGTATTCCACGAAATCTGTTTATAGCATAAAGAGCAGGGCTTAACTTAACATCAGCGATTTGCTCGTCTGTGGCAAAGTATTCCGCTGGCAGATTCAATGTAACATTAAATGTTACATTGAATCTGCCAGTGGAATACTTTTACTTATTCATGTTATGGTGATCCAATTAAATTTTAATTGGATCACCATAACATGAATATTAAAGCTTCTGTATCATTAGTTCATGATTTTCAGCAGTTAATGAGGATTAGCCTCAGTATGAGGGCTCTTATGATTGACTATAATAAGCATGGGACCTTTGTATTTTTCACATTATCAGAAAAGTTGCGCTCTTACAGTATGACACTAATCTCCTCTTTCAATAGACTTCAATAATAATGATAATGATTATGACGACAATTAATTTTTTATGGGACAGTCACACAGCAGATGTCGATACCGTCAGATTCAAGCGACGCACTCTTAAACAGGCAGCCACGTACGGCGCCAAAAAGAGTAACCATTGCCGCTCCATAGGCAGATATTATCCAATGCCACTAATGACTTTGCATTACATGATGAAACAGTGAATAATTGTTGTTCATCTGAATGAATTGCAATTCACTGGAACTGATCAAGAAGCGCCATGACATTGCAATACAATTATTACATTTTTGGCCAATGTAGACTCTTTCGTCTCATTTAATTCTAGGACAAGATACCTTATTGCGCCGTATGCCTAGTAACTATGCCCCAGTCAACACTCAGTGGAGGTTCCAATTTATACGAAAACTAATTCACTGGAAATCTATCGCAATAGCGTATTAAAATAATTACTCTCCATTGCATGGGTTTCAGCGTTGGTCGCATTCAAGTTGGATTGATTAACACTAAATACTATATAGACCAGCGGTTCTCAACCTTTTTCGTGCGGCGACCCCTTGGTAACATTTCTAAAGTTGTGACGACCCCCAACAACAAAATTGATTGACTTTCCCCCCACACTGCATTTTTTACCATTGTCCAATGTTATGCATTTCACTTCCATACGTAGAAAACAGATACTGCTTGGAAATTATGTGAGGTTTCCTGGTTCTTGAGGTTCTGAGAGCTACATGTACTTATTCATTAGCTTGAAGTTGAAGTTTCAAAAGTCTATTTAACTTGTCAAAGCTTTGACAGCTGCATGCCACGCCCTGCTGTTGGATCTCCCAAATCCCATCTCAAGTGCATCTTCTTGGCGTCATCAGCTTTGTTCGTAAAAATACTCGTCATGGTTTCCTGCAGAGTTATATCTGTGTGTCGCTTAAGTTTAATTGCTGTGTCTCATCGAATAGATCGACAAAATATCATTGCCAAGAAGTTTGTAATTTGCTCCATTCATGCCGCAACTATAGGCCTATTAAACTTAAATAACAGGCTACTCTGAAAATTAGTCGATCATTTTTCTTTTCTTAACACTCATTTCACATCTATAGCTGATTCTTTTGGGAGGCTATCAGTTTCATAAACTTTACTAATGTTCTTTATGAAAGCGCCAAAATGGGGAGGGGTTTGAGAGGCACATCCCATCTTCAATGCTGGCAAATTTTTTTAAATTTCCACACTGCAATGGTAGCATTTCAGGTTGTGTGGTTTTAATGAAATTGCTCATCATTTCAGTGCTCAAAAGTGTCTCCCTCCCATTGTTCATAATTGTTTCAATTTCCACACTGCAATGGACGCATTATCAGCTGTTGTCTCAAGAAAATTTCGCATATTTTCCGTGCTGAAAGACCTCACATTTCAATAAATGTCCCATACTCACTGTTTAATTTTTTTATTTGCGCATTGTAATTATAGCACTTAAAGCTAGCATTGAAAAAAATTTCATTATGGATAACAGCGGATAACACTGTAGAAATTTATGATGAATATTATTAAATATTTTGGTAAGATCGGGAGAATATAATTATGAGCAGCTCGGTCCCCCACCACATTTTGGGAACCAATCCAAGTCTTCGCCCATGTGTTACATATTGGCATCACTAGCTGGTAGCATAGTTTCTTTGAGCAAACCATTGTTTAACTTGTTAGAAGAATGGTTAAAGTGGAATTTAAATTTTAAAACTGAAATGGCAAAATTGAAATTAGCTGCTGCAGGCTAACGAATGAATCCGAGGAAAAGCATAAGTGAAAAATTATTTTAAGTTGCTATAGTGTGGTAGATAATGTTGAAATTGTTATTACATCTTTTTCAAATTTCTGAGGGCTCAGGCGACCCCTGGCAAATCGTCAGGCGACCCCGTGGGGATCGCGACCCACAGGTTGAGAACCGCTGATATAGACTAAAGGCACGATTGACTTATTTTATTTTATGAAATACATGTAGACGCGGGATTTATGAAAGCGTTATTGTTTGAATTGGAGCTCTATTGGTGTAATAATTGTATACTTACATCGTACGCCTACAGTACTACAGTACGTTGCTAAACGGAATAAAAATTACGAACGCGTAGCAAAACCGTTATACAGGAGTTGGATTGATGAAATAAATAATAGTATTTTGTCCATAATAGTAGCTTGATTGATTAAAGAATATTTGCAAAAATGAAGCTGAATATCTGAAAATATTTCATGAAAAAGTAGAGGTCAGAGTGCTGAAAAATAATTATGTTGCACCTGGCGAATAATTTTGAGCACTAAAGCGATAGTCTATATCATTATTCATGTGAGCTGAGGCATACACTTTGCGAAATGAGAATTTAAGCAGACTATGCAGCATTGCAGCAGCATCATTACCTAGTCACGTCTGGTTCTCGACAATGTCCACTATGTCTGAACGGTGTGCCGACATTTAAACACACGACACATAATCACGCGACAATTAAACACAGACACTTAAACACACGACAGATAAACACACGGACAAATAAACACACGAAAGATTAACACACGGACTGTGACGGACAGATAAACACACGACAGATTAACACACGGACTGTGACGGACAGATAAACACACGACAGATAAACACACCGCGCATAAGCTCACCTTAAACATCAAAGGCCTAGATGAAGACAACGACACATTAAAGCGAGATACAGGATATAATAATTGATTATATCCTATATTATTATAGGATAGAATTATTGTTGTGAATGTGTTAAAAAGGAATTGGTATTCTTGACGATCTGTCTTAAAAGCACAATACTGTTCAGCTATTGGTGAGACGCCAATAGGCCTGTAGATCTATATTTCTTCAATCTTATTCTCCCTAACTTTAATATAGGCCTACTCCAAATTTCTGTAACTATGTTACTGTCGTACGTCCTTTCTGTTGAGACCCCAAATGTAACAGAATCTGAGCGTGTAGCCGAATCGTAATAGTCTAATCAACGACGGCGTGACAATCAAATTCTGTTAAAGATGTTCGTAGACTAAATTCGTACAAGAACAAGGAAAGGTAGGCTTCAAAGTTCAAATTAGATTGGATGACCAGTCGAGCAATGCAGACACACAGGCACTGCACACTGTGGTGCACAAACTTTATTCACAGTTAATGTATGTCCTTGTGTCTATGTCTCGTGTGTTTGAATGTCGCGTGATTATCTGTCGGTGTGTTTATCTGTCGTGTGTTTATTTGTCCATGTGTTTATCTGTCGTGTGTTTAAGTGTCTGTGTTTAAGTGTCGCGTGATTATGTGTCGTGTGTTTAAATGTCATGGAACCGTCTGAACAGTACTCTTCAGCAAATTTTGCATTTAGATGATACATGTATAATCCACTCAATCAATCAAGGTCCTGGACCCCAGGTCCAATACGGCCTAAAAAGGCAGCTTTGGATCACTTGGTATATAGGCATATTCAATCCGTTTCCATTCATTCATTCATTATTAGCTTTTATATAGCGCCCCTTCAATAAACTACTCAGAGGCGCTACTTTGTGGTGCAACACTATGGGCTCCGCGCATTGAGTATGTAAGTATGTGGGGTTGCTATATCGCTCGTTCAAGGTCTAATCAGAAGAGCTTCCGACTACAGCGCGGACACTGAATTGGAGTTTCACACCGATCCGTTGAGCAATTGCGAGTTAAGGACTTGTTCAATGTGCCTACGAGGCGGCTTGAGATGAATTCGAACCTGCAGCCCTCCGGCTGCAAGGCGACGAACATATCCACTACACCACCGCACCCCGCAGCAGTACATAGGAACCAATGCGCCGTGACACTCTGGCACTTGACTTACTTGACTTACTTGACTTATGGCTTTGACGATGCTTTCGCACGTGACAGCCGCCCAGCTATGGTAAATCTCCACTTCTCTCTTTCTTGAGCTTTGTGTGTAGCCTCTTGTATGGAAAAACCCATCTCCCGACAGTCCTCTTGTATCATGTCGAACCATCTCTTCTTTGGTCTTCCCTTTTTTCTTTTACCATGCACATATCCGTTGACCGCTATCTTTGGGTATCTCTCGTCCCGCATTCTGGTTACATGGCCAAAGTAGCGTAGCCGTTTGCTCTGGATTTTGTGTATTATATCATGCCGAATATTCAGTCTGCTATATATCACTGTATTCCTTATTCTATCCCTTCTCGTAACACCTTCTATCTTTCTTAGGCACGTCATTTCAAACACCCTCAGACGTCATTTCAAACACCCTCAGACGTCATTTCAAACACCCTCACGTCATTTCAAACACCCACACTCTGGCACAATGTGCGTTTATTTAGGTCTATTATAGAAAATCTGGCAATAAAAAATTAATAACGATTACACTTCAAATGATTACTATTAGGCCTACTAGGAAATCGGGTAAAGTGGCAAAAATGGCGAGAGATCACGAATCAAATGTCATATTTGGAGCAGCCTCTAATGATACTCACTCTTTCGTTGTCTCACGCATTGTCTACTGCTGCAGCGCCCTATACGAAGAACTACCGTCTGATCGAATAATATTGGCAACATATATATAGACAGGTCAGACACAAGTGTAATTTCCTCGCCCTGGATGCGTATACTGTATATAGGTAGCCTACTGTTGACCACGGGTACTTTTTGGGGACATTCATTGAGGACCACGTAAACCACGTATATATAATCTTGACCACAGGTGCATTGTGGGGACATTCGATGAGGACCACGTAAACCACGTATATATAATCTTGACCACGGGTGCATTGTGGGGACATTCTTTTAGGACCACGTAAACCACTTATATATAATCTTGACCACAGGTGTATTGTGGGGACATTCGATGAGGACCACGTAAACCACGTATATATAATCTTGACCACGGGTGCATTGTGGGGACATTCGTTGAGGACCACGTAAACCACGTATATATAATCTTCACCATGGGTGCAGGGTGGGGACATTCGTTAAGGATAACTTCAACAGTTTATATAAAAGTAGGCCTACTTCTTACCTCAGACCCAATGCCTGCATACATTCATACATGTATGTAGGCTTACGCGCATACATACACAAATACATATATACATACATGCATACATTTATACATACACCCATTCAAACATACATGCATAGATACGCACATGCATACACACATACAATTCACGCATGCATACATACGTACACACGCACATACATACATACATACATACATACATACATACATACATACATACATACATACATACATACATACATACATACATACATACATACATACATACATGCATGCATGCATACATACATACATACATACATACATACATACATACATACATACATACATACATGTACATACATACATACATA
>OX457047.1:7858243-7908243 GCA_949752735.1 Lumbricus terrestris | reverse complement strand
GGGTTAGGTTTTGGTTAGGGTTAGGGTTGAGGTTGGGGTTAGGGTTACTGTCTATGGTTAGGGTTTGGGTTATGGTTATGGTTAGGGTTAGGTAAGGGTTAGGGTTAGGGTTGGGAACTGGGTTAGGGTTACTGTTTAGGGTTAGGGATAAGGTTTGGGCTAGGATTCGGGGTTAGTTAGGGTTAGGTTTAGGTTAGGGTTGGAGTTGGGGTTAGGGTTACTGTCCATGGTTAGGGTTTGGGCTATGGTTAGGGTTAGGTTAGGGTTAGGGTCGGGAACTGGGTTAGGGTTACTGTTTAGGGTTAGGGTCGGGAACTGGGTTAGGGTTACTGTTTAGGGTTAGGGTTAGGGCTAATTTTGGGGCTAGAATTAGGGGTTATGGTTAGGTTTAGGTTAGGGATGGGGTTAGGGTTACTGTCTATGGTTAGGGTTTGGATTATGGTTAGGGTTAGGGTTGGGAACTGGGTTAGGGTTACTGTTTAGGGTTAGGATTAGGGCTAAGGGTTAGGGTTAGGGTTTTAGTTAGGGCTAAAGTTAGGGTTAGGTTAGGGTTAGGTTTGGGTTGGGGTTAGGGTTACTGTTTAGAGTTAGATTTTGGGTTATGGTTAGGGCTAAGGTTGTGGCTAGGATTCTAACCCTAAACAGTAACCCTAACCCTAACCTTAAACAGTAACCCTAACCTAGTTCCCAACCCTAACCTAACCCTAACCATAACCATAACCCAAACCCTAACCATAGACAGTAACCCTAACCCCAACCCCAACCCTAACCTAAACCTAACCCTAACCCTAACCCAGTTTTCACAGCAGAAATCTTCCGCGGTGTTAAATCTGTAATTTTACCCATTTTCGATTAAAAAAAAGTAAAACTTTCCGTGAATAACAGTTATTTCAGTGACAACTGACCTTCACCTACATAAGCAAGGAACATAATCTACTCAAAAAACATAGATACCACTAGCGCAGAGCATTGATAATAATTATTATTTCTTAAAAATTGTACAGTTTTATTCGTGTGTTTATAATGTTCTGTCCATATACTAAATTATAGTGAAATTTAGTGAAAAGGAGAAAAATTTCCCGGAAAATTTATTTTTCCCATTAAAACTAACCTCCACCAATAACCAAAAGATATAATCAATTCAAAAAACCCAGATATTACTAGCGCATAGCATTGAAAATGTAATTTCACACACTTTTTAGTGTTTTTTTCGTGTGTTTCTAATGCACTGGCCAGCACTGTAGATAGATAGACCTACATGTACACGGATACAGACAGTAACCAGACACAAATTAGCACATGCAAACAGTCAAACAGGCAGCGTGGCACACAGACAAAAACAGAGAAACAGAATTATAGGCCACTGACAGAATAGGCAGAGATGCACTTGAGCAAGTAAGAGCAAACAGACAGGTATTGATACACAGGCGCCACAGAGGTTCACAAATTGTCAAACCACAGCCATTCTCAGACGCTCTCTCACGCATAACCGTTTTATCCACATACTATGTGAAACAATAAAAAGAGATACATAAAAAGACACACAGACAGAGACATATACACTGACAGATAATTATACGATTCATAAAGAAATATTATTAGTGATCAATATTAAATCCCAACCTTCTCTCTCATTACAGCTAACGAAAGAGTCTCAGACACTCAGGCAGAGCAGGGCCGTATTAACCCCTTTACCGGCTATTAAAATTTTGAAAACTTACTCTTTCGGCGAAATTTTTTTTAAAAAAGGATGTAAGAAACTGAAAAAATGTTTTTCAACGCTATATTTATTAGCCAAAATCTTAGTCATTGTCTTTAAGCAAGTCGTAGTCGTCGTGGTCATCATTGTCGTCGTCAATTATAATCCTTCTACTATGCATCAACATCATCATCATCATCATCATCATCATCATCATCATCATCATCATCATCATCATCATCATCATCACCTTCATCATCATCATCATCATCATCATCATCATCATCATCATCATCATCATCATCATCGTCGTCGTCGTCATCGTCATCGTCATCGTCATCGTCATCTTCGTCGTCGTCGTCATCGTCGTCGTCGTCGTCATCGTCATGGTCATCATCGTTTTCGTCGTCATCGTTGTCATCCTTATAGTCATCGTCGTCGCATTCGCCGCCGTTTTCATCATAATCATCGTCGTCGTCGCCGTCGTCATCGTCATCATCGTCATCATAATCATCACTATCATCATCGTCATAATCAAAGTCATCATTAATATTCATTATCTGCTTTGCCGTCATCATGACGGTTTTCGTCATAATTATCATTTTAGTCGCTGTCATCATCAAGATTCATAGTCATTATTGTTTCTAGCTGTCTTTATGATGGTGATGGGACTGTTTAAAGTATGGTCGAAACAATAACAGACGTGATTGTCTTGTAGTGAAAACTCAGATCTGGTGACGTTTTATGTGTCTTGTGACTCGTGTCAATAATAATATGACCTAATTGTGTAATAACTTTGCAAACTTGGACGTTGCATGTGTGCGCTGGTGTGTGTGTCTTTGTGTGTAATATTGTGTATTTTAGCAAAAAAGCAACCTCAGGTTAATCTAAATATTATGGGCCTCAACTCATAGGCAGCCACAAAACGCTTCAGCCGTTTTAACCCTCGAGTGCCCAAGGGGGGATCCGACCGAACCCCAGGCCCGTTTTTTCCGGGTAACTTTTTAACGGCTATAGATATGCAACAATGCTTTTAGGTATTCATAGAGCAAC
The DNA here is from genome assembly GCA_949752735.1 of Lumbricus terrestris. NCBI lineage: Eukaryota > Metazoa > Annelida > Clitellata > Crassiclitellata > Lumbricidae > Lumbricus > Lumbricus terrestris. The sequence continues at coordinate 7,905,491 of OX457047.1, read as the reverse complement.
CATTTGGGCATCGAATGGTATATTTTGCGTGAGTATTGTCCAACCCTGTACCCCACAACCACATCGTATACTAAGGGTACCGCAAGATTTGCTGCTATTCCTTTGGTAAATGACGCAAGCAAGCATTATACTGTGTATCATGAGATTTTTACACTATTATTTTGCACCAGGTGGTGCTATTGTGATATAAGATACATCAGTCGACTGAAAATTCATTTTGGATTACATAGAACTAAATATGATATTCCAATCCCTTCTCAAGATTTTAGCATGAAAACGATAGACTTCCTTCGGTAAATGACGCAAGCAAGGCATAAAATGTGTATCAAGAGATTTTACACTATTGTTTTACACCAGGTGGTGTTATTGTGGTATAAGATACATCAATCGATTGCAAATTCATCTGGGAATACATAGAACTTAATTCTGTAACGATATTCCAATCCCTTCTCAAGATATTACCATAAAAACGCTGGGGTCCGCGCGGACCCCCTTGGGCCTTCGTGTACCAAAAAATACCTTGGGCACTCGAGTGTTAATTGCCCCACAATGCCAGAGTAACGTTATTTGTATAATTAATGCCATGCTCTGTCCATTATTTTGAATTCGTTTCAGAGCATGTAAATTGCGATTGCAATAGTATACATATAGTATTTGCAGTTTAACGTCAGTGGGACTGGCACTGGCAAGGTGCAACCAGTGGCGGAGTTAATAATAATATCATGATGCCACGCTGACATAGTCGACCTAATTTGGCAGCGGCAGGTGATGCACGTCCCAATACAAAGCCTCATCAGCGGGGTGTCAGATAGGGTTTGTGCCTTAATTATACAGTAGGCCCTACAGACGGTGGACACCTTCTTGCCTTAGGCAGCTTCTGACTGGCGCCTTTGCGGCACAAAGACACAATGATATAAATACCAAAGGCGCTACACAGCAGACCACTCTTATTCCTCGTCAAAACAATCGCAATGAGTTCCCGACAACAACCTATTGGAAGCGATGGGTACAAATAAATGTTTTCATTCCCTTCAGTCATCTGTCAGGTTCAATGTTACTCTGTGTGCTAGGAAAAGTTATGCTAACAGTCATATCTTGTTAAACCAGCAGAAATCTGCTGGTGCTTTTTCCTTTTTCCCAACCTTGTTTTGCGCGAACCACCAAACTTGCAAACAAATTTCGCGACACACCATGCAATCGTCATGCAAATACCTATGGTTTCAAAAATAAATTAAATTAGGACTAAGTCAGCTTTTTCTATATATTTAATTTTTTTAAATTTTAATGAATGAAATGTTTACACTGAATGCATTCTAGTTTCTAATTACTCTAAAAATTCAAAATCTAATAATCTAAATTTGCGATTTTGCACCTTTTCATGACTATGCGTTAATTACTTGACCCAACGGTCAGACTAATGGAATGTTTGCTGCTGAATTATCTTTGGATAATTTTATTAATAAGATTAGGATGCACATGCTTTGTGAATACAACACGACGTCGTATCATACAACTGCCTAGCAACTCAGCCATATGAGCCTGAGGACTTTAACTACTAGGCTAGCCAGCTTTTTTGTGACATGGACTACCTACGGGAAGGGGTGGTTACCACCCCATGGGTTTTGAGTATGGTTTGAGATATCAAAACTTGTAATATAATGTAATGTAATTCACACAATTTATATAGCATCGTCAGTAGCAAGCCACTTATAAAATACTTTACACGCATAATGTCAACTGTCACAGTAGCCTAGATGTCATGAGCTCGAGAGCAAGTGCGTTACACTTGCAATACACTTACAAAATAATAGAGCATTTATTTCTGCACAGAATGGTACATGTATATCTAGGTTTTAGTTCAGGCAATCTAGATAAAAAATACAGCCAACCTGGGCAAAATTGTCACCAAAGTTTTTCAAACGGCTTCCTGTTCAGAATTTGTTCCTGAATAACATATCCAAATCCGACAAAATCCGACCATTTGGTCATACCCCCAAAATGGAGTTCAAAATATAACGGTATCTCGTGTGTTTTTACACTGAATGTCGGGCTGCTGATGACTTAGATGCGCTGAAAAGTGATGTTTTCAAGATTAATGTTGTTGGTTGCACCTCTCAGAACATTTTATAAGTATACTCATGCACTCTTAGGAGACTCGAGGGGTAGTTGGGGCACGTGCCCCATATGTTCTAAGCAAAATACAAAACGACCATTTATTATGTATAATTGATTTGATTGTAATACAAGTAAATTATCCTTGAGTTTCTGCATCAAGTGTAGTTCATTACAGTTAGGCCTACTTATATTTGTTGACAGGTTATGGGACAGTTGGGGCACGTGCCCCATAATGTTCTAAACAAAAAAGCGACCATTTATTATGTATAAATATTTTAATATAGATAAAATATTATTGAGTTCCTGCATAAAGTGTTGTTCATTACAGTTAGGTCTACTTATATTAATTTTGTTGACAGGTTATGGGACAGTTGGGGCACGTGCCCCATATTGTCCTAAACAAAATTCAAAGCGAATATTTATTATGTATAAATATTTTAATACAGACAAAATATTATTGAGTTCCTGCATAAAGTGTTGTTCATTTCAGTTAGATCTACTTATATTAATTTTGTTGACAGGTTATGGGACAGTTGGGGCACGTGCCCCATATTGTTCTAAACAAAATACAAAGCGAATATTTATTATGTATAAATATTTTAAAACAGATAAAATATTATTGAGTTCCTGCATAAAGTGTTGTTCATTACAGTTAGGCGTACTTATATTTGTTGACAGACTAGGGAAGTTGGGGCAAGTGCCCCCATGATGTTCTAAAAATAAATACAAAGCGACCATTTGTTATGTGTAAATGATTGTAATACAAATGAAAGATTTAAATTTTTGCATCAAGTAAATATTTTAATACAGATAAAATATAGGTCTACTGTTCATTACAGTTACTGAGAAGTGTTGATAGATAGACAGAAATTATCTTTTTCTATCAAAATCCAGGGCCGGCGCCAGAGTATTTGGCACCATAGGCGAACCTGTCGCACTGCGCCCCCCGCGCCCACGGCAACTAAGATTGAATTAATACTAACTTTCACAAAGGAATGCTATGGTGCCTTTTGTTTTAATTCGTAGGCCTATTTGCATTCAATAGAAAGAAGAAGAATAGAATAGCACATATATAATCTATATAATGGTATATTCGTTTATACGGAATTATACCTGTAGGCCTAATGTAATTTCAAAACTTCATTTTTCGCGCTTTTGCTTTAGCAAATGTAGAAACGAGTTCCATCAGTTCAATGTCTTTGGCAATGTCATGTTCAATTGACAGAGTAGCTAGTCCAACAAGTCTTTCTTGTAGCATGGACGTTCGCAAATAATGTTTTTATCAGTTTGAGCTTAGAGAAGCTTCGCTCATCACTAGCCACAGAAACTGGAAGTGTCAAGAGAATTCGCAGAGCTATAACAGTGTTGGGGACACAATCTGTTAGATTATTTTTCAATATAAAGTTTAGTACATCATGTGGCGATGTACACCTTGCAACTCGTCTTGAAATGGCTTTCAGTTCACTGCTTAGAGCCTTAGATCAACTGCATCAATATCTTTGGAGTCTCCATGTTGCAAAGCTTTTTCAAGATTCAAGCAATGTTCCATAACTTCCTTACTAGTTTTATTCTGCAAACTGTGAACATCATAGAGGAAACCAAACACAGAACTAATTTTTTGCATCACAGTGAATCTTTCTTCAACCGATTGTATCTAAAACTATAAAGGCGAAACTTTTCCAATGTTTGCGAACAATTTTCTTCTTATCCACCCGACCGATTTTTCCCAATATTTACAAAAATACTTTTTAGGACCCATTAACAAACATAGGGGGTTCGCGATCCAAAAACCTTACCTTTGCCGAATTTGAAACATTTAATTTTTAATAATCCGACGAAAGCTAATATAGGCTAATGCAGTATTTAAGATTGGTCGCCGGATCGCTTTCAAAGACCCCATGGATTTATGACGTCATCAATTCTTTACTTCGCTTTAGGCGGCCGATTTTATAGCGCGCGCTTTCGCTAAATTATACTAAAAACACTGATAATAATATTATGAACGGTTGATCGCAAGACAATGACAATGGATACCGTTAATTAATATAGTACCGTGTCGTCGTACGTATACAGGCCATCTGGACATTACCGGTATTTAGGGCGGACGGGTTTAGGCAAAAGAACCAAAATTCGCCGGCAAATGCTGGCCACAACGGAGGGTGACGAACCCGCCCCGCAGGGGCGGTTGCAATGGGAGCTGGGTTGGGGCGAAAATCTACATTTCACCGACAACACCAGGCACCCCAGGCTGGGACCGGGTTGGGGCCGATGGAAGAAGGTGGGGTGAGAAAAGCTAAGTGGGAACGGGGTCAGCGTACGTGGCTGTAGACCAAATATCGAAATATCCCGGGCAACGCCGGGTAATTCAGCTAGTTTTAAATATTTACATCAAATGATTTTAAATATAACGTTGTGAGATCCTGGGTGGCCGAGTGGGTTGGTAGCCCGCTCGCCACGCCGGCGGCCCGGGTTCGATTCCCGGTCGGTCGGTTTATCAGAGATTAATTTCTCGGATCTTTACTGCGGGTGGCTCGGTCGCAATATAAACGTGGAGTAGCGGTGGTGAAGAATCTCACCCTCAGGGTCGAGGCCATAAGACAGCCGCTGTATAAATATGCGATTACATTTACATTGTATGTATGTATGTACAGTATGTACATTTACATTTATTTACATTTGTACAAAAGTAAAACTAAATATCTTACCTAGTATTTAAGTAGCCAGTCGACGACAATCGAATTTCAAATATTTAATTTATTTTCAATTTTCAATATTAAATGTTATATTTACACGCCAGATTTTGATTTCGAAATGACGTCACCGGATGTGGCGTTATTTCCCATAACGTAAGTAAATAAACTAGTGATCAAATTTATACTATGCAATTCGTTTCATCTAGCGGGAAAAAATAAAATGTAATATATTGCAATAAAACTTTAAATATTAATATAAATTAACTAAAAATTAAAAACTGTTAGTGCCGCCCCAGAAATTTGCCGCCCTAGGCGGTCGCCTAGTTCGCCTAGTGGTTAAACCGGGCCTGTCAAAATCATTGACACGAGTGTCATCACATTCGTTAAAGGTGCCTTCTTTATTCACTGCAGCTGCTTCCTAGCAGCTACATGTATGATCCTCTGAAAATCGGACTCGGGTCTCCTTTGGACTACTGTTACGAATTACTCTTTTGTACCCCATTGAGTCGCAAATACAATATCTGTTTGATTGTTTAAAAAATTCAGATACCGAAGCTACATGAGTACTGACTCTGAGAGAGAAGCAGTGCTTCACTCATATGGTTGCAAAACATTGGAATGAACTAATTCACTATTAGGAAGAGATGAAAGTTAGTTGAAAAGTACATGTAGCTGTAGCACACAAGCGCCTATATACAGCTATACACCTATTAACTCGTCCAAAAAGTACCACAGTTTTTGCATGTAGGCCTATACAGTGTGCGCCAAAAAAGACCCCTCTAGGTTTTTTGCCAATATCATAGCCAGAAACAAGAATTTCCAAATGAAATTTTACACACTCAAAGACAATTCATATTTACACATGATGATAAAATTTCATTAACATATTTCAAACAGAACAAAAGTTATACCACTTTTAGTTAGGCCACCCACCGTTCTTTGACGATTCAAAATAGAAACACAACAAAAAGTAACAAAAACACAATTTTATCAAGTCCCATCTCAAATAACTGTTGTCAAATGAACTTGGTAGTGCTTCTAAAAGTGAGGTATCTTTCGTTGTGTTTCAGATATTTTGATGAAATCTGACCATCATGTGTAAATATGAATTGTCTTTAAGACTGTAAAATTTCAATTTGCTATTTTTACTTTTGGTCCAGATATTGGCAAAAAAACCTAGGTGTTTTTTTGGCGCAACCTGTACGTGTACCTTCAATATGAATTTGACTTTGTCCTCTGCTGTACTATGATTCCAGTTCTACTTGTCTTCCAGATTTTCATCTTTTAGAGCCTACAGCCCCTATTCGCAACCCTTCGACTCTCTTGTTGCATTCCTCAATGTTCCGTATTGAATCCACAGCGCTTCATTTTGTACACCACTCCTTTAAGTCATCTCATAGAAGACCACCATCTCTTGCATAGCCTACGACACCCAGCTTTATATCCTTTTCCACAATGCATTTGCCAGTTGCCACTTCCCTTAATCAACTGCTCAATGTGGTCAATATAATCCCTCAATGGAAGTCGTTTTACCTCCTCTGCCTCAAATCCTCCAAAACACAGTTCATTAGTCTAGGCCTCCTGACCAAACCAAGAAAATACCCGACCTTTCCGTACAGCTATTAACTAACTCTTCATCAGATTCTCTTCCTAGTCGTACATTTACCTCTGATGCCCCTGTCCGCAATTATATTGGTGTAATATTTGATTCATACCTATACTTGTCTAACCACACATCTAACCTATGCGCTCTTGCTTCATTCACATACCTGACCTCTGCTGTATCCGACCTATGTTTGATTTCAAAACTGCTTCAACCATTGCTACATCCATCATCCACTCAAAGCTTGGTTACGGTACTTCTCTGTTCTTAACCCTCATCCGCACAAGGGGGGTCTGGCCAGACCCCATAGGCGCAACCACCCTATGGGACCCACGGGACGCGTCCTCCAACTTTTGAGTCGTCCCATAGCTTTATTATTATGGTCCCCCAACTGTTAGGACGTGATTCATTATGGTCCCCTCCAACTTTTAGGACGTGATTGCGCCTATGCCAGACCCTCCTTCATATATTTCCTGTATATCTTTTTTGGGAGTGATTTTTTCTCAGACTGCTTTTATGACTTGGTTCCTATGTTAATGAGCAACAATTAGCACATCTAAACGACCAAATCGATTGATTCATAAGGAGATACTGAAGATAATTATACTGACGGAGACTGTATAATAATGACGGTTTTGACAGTGAGAGCAACTATAAAGAATGTGAATATGAAGATATGCCAATGCCTGAAGATCAACATTCATGTGTTTCTTATGATGAAGACAATGTTGAAATTGAAGATGATGCTAAACACGATGATGAGAGTGTATCTGATAGTGAAGAGTGAAATTGTTTATACTGATGAAGCCGAGAGATCCAAATATAAGTAAAGATCCGGATAATTTTTGGCAGTCAAAAGCAATGCCAAGAGGACGTGCTCTGTTACACAATGCAGTAACAGAAGATGTGGAACCAAAAAAATACGGACACATTGAAAATATTCAAGATAGTTTTGACAGTTTTATAACAGCCGAGATGAAAGATAATCATTATTCGCCATACAAACCCGAAAGCAACAGCTAACGGATTATGTATGATACACGTTTACATTTTAGGTTTAGTCATATTCCATTATTTTTAAAATATATTTTCTAGAAAACACTCATGTTGACTCTGATCATAAGAGCATTCAGAACTAGTTTTACTAAAATTATGGTTTCTTTATTTTGATCTCCAAATTTTATAGATAGACAACTATATATTGCGACGATGAACATGTATGACAAACCGTCACAATTAATGTAATTAAACATTTAATTTCAAATTCATGATTAAAAATGATTAATATTGCATAAAGATACTCATATATTGTTGTATTGAGTTACTCTGATATCATCTTACAAAATTGGCATATAAAAAGCACTTTTACCCATGAAAACCCACATCAAAACGGGGGTCTGGCCAGACCCCCTTGTTAAAATTAAGTTGCGTTTTCGCTTTTTCGGATGAGGGTTAAGCCTTGAATCCGCTCAACATAAGCGCCCCAACTCATCGAAAATTCATTAGCCAGAGCCGTCACCAGAACACCCAGACATGATCAGTTCATCACATCAACCCCATCCTCAAATAAGTCACTTCTCTGGTTGAAAATTCCAGAGTGTATCCCCTTTTAAAGCTCTCTCCTTAACCTACAATTCCCTACAATGATCCCAGCCTAAATTGTCTTCGAGAACTGTTCACCATTTAGCCAAGCCGCTCTACCCGATCAACCTCTTGTGTTACTCTTGCTCGACCGCCGGTTACAAGTCATCCCATGTTCTCCAACCGAGTCATATCCAACTCAGCACCACGCCTTTGGAATGATCTGCCTCCTGAATTCTGCTCATTTTAACTTTCTCCACCATCATTACTAATTTCATACCATCATCTGCCTCATGCACCTCTATCAATCACACTATGACTTTTCACTGGAAATTGAAGACACTCTTCTTCAAGAACTCTGCACTGTCTCATCTGATCATCCACCTTCCAATTCTCGACACAGATGACAAACGCCTTAACAGTTACTACCTCCACTCTGACTCTATGACAACCAACCCTGCACTCTTTAGACTACTCTTGCGGCAACCCCTATTGACTTAACGCAGCACTCTTGAATACGCTAGTGCCCCGAGTTTGACTTTCGAGAGGCGATTTAGAAGTTTGGAGGCGTAAGTCTTATACGATTACGAATGAACACGCGATGCAGGAACTCGATGATATTTTATTTGCATTACAATCACTGATACATAATAAATTGGCGTCTTGTATTTTGCTTAGAAAATTACGGGGCACGTGCCCCAAATGTCCGCCATTATGTCACCAAATATAAGTAGACCCAGCTAAATGAATCATATGTAGGTCTACATATAATGATATGTACTTTCTGGCACATTTGACTGCAAATGACCAGGTGTCTTGTACTTGGAAAGACAGAAACATTCACACCAGACATAAAAATAGGCCAACTGAAACATACAATTTTATTGCATGAATTATTTCTTCTCCCATTATCCTTCCAAAATATCAATTCACAATCATATGGGGGGGGGGCGAAAGGTGTGATGATTTTTTTGAAAAATATTGTGCCTGAGCGACTCCATGATTATTTATTTTTATATTTAGACATAAATAGGATTGATGCACGTCTACACGATGGGCGCAGACTTTTAGGGTATTTGTAACTTGCTCAATCATTTTCACCAGTGGGTTAGAAATAATACAAATTAGTGGGTGCTATATGTTTGTAAGTTCGTATGTATATATGCATGTATGTTTGTTTGTATATATGCATGTATGTTTGTTTGTATGTATGCATGTATGCATGCATGTATGCATGTATGCATGTATGCATGTAAGTATGTATGTATGTATGTATGTATGTATGTATGTATGTATGTATGTATGTATGTATGTATGTATGTATGTATGTATGTATGTATGTATGTATGTATGTATGTATGTATGTATGTATGTATGTATGCATGCATGCATGCATGCGCGTGTGTGTGCGTGCGTGCATTCATGCGTGCATGCATGCATGTATGTCTGTATGTACAGTATGTATGTATGTAAGTATGTATGTATGTGTGTATGTATGTATGTGTGTATGTATGTATGTATGTATGTATGTATGTATGTATGTATGTATGTATGTATGTATGTATGTATGTATGTATGTATGTATGTATGTATGTATGTATGTATGTATGTATGTATGTATGTATGTATGCATGCATGTATGTATGTATGTATGTATGTATGTATGTATGTACGGATGGATGGATGGATGGATGGATGGATGGATGGATGGATGGATGGATGGATGGATGGATGTAGGTCTAAATAATGATATTATACATTCTGGCACATATGACTGCAAATGACCTGGGTCTTTGCATTTGGAAAGACATAAACATTCGCACCGGACACGAAAATAGGCCTACTGATAGAAAGTCAAAACTCAAGAGTAACACAATATTATCACCAAAGAACAGTTTACGTGATTCACACTAAGCAACAGTTTCACGTGCAAGCTGTGTGAGACGCCAACACTGTCGGGGTAAGATGTAGATGTACAGGTAGGATTAAAACGCTTTTGATTCGGTATAAATGTTGTATTAATGCTGTGAAGCTACGCTCTTAATATCTATAGGCCTATTGAAATGGCTATTAGCAGCAGTCTGTGGCAAAAGTTGGGAGGGACCGTCCGAGGCCTCTTGTCGAAAGTTGGGGAGACGGTCCCGTGGGTCTCGTATAATGGTGGTTGTGCCTATGTCCACAATGCACAATGACCATTGATTATTGGTCTCAGACTGACAGGATTCAAATAATAAATTGTGTAGGCCTACACGCAGAGGATTAGTAGGAAGTCTAAGCAGGCCCGCCGATAGAAATTCCGGGCCCATGGGCTGAGCAGTCACCTGCCCTAAAGTCCTAAAACTACCTTTAAGTTTTCTGGACAAATTTAAATAAAGCATATAAAAATAGCAAAAGTGTGGGTGCGAATGTATACGTTGTTAGATCTATATAGGCTACATTATGATTTATGATATAATCAGTTCTTAAAATTATGAGTTAAAATTTCAAATTTATGGTAATCAAAATACTTTTCTAGATTATAGACTAACTAGAGCAAAAATTGTCTACAATAAGCTTATCCTTGTAGTTCAATGATTTTGCAAGGTCATTAATTTTACGACTGCAAGAGTATAATAGGCCTATAATCAGTTTATTTTGTTTAATGACAGATCGTTGAATATTTTTAATTTGTTTGAGCTTGCTGAACGATCTTTCAGCTTCCGTAACAGTCACACGTCCTGACATAGGCGTACATGACGTTTCGGCAGTGGGGGGGAAAAAATTTTGTCACAAAAACCTGATGACCTTTTTTTTAGTCATCCACCCAAAAAATTAGGATTTTCCCGACCGAAAAATCTGGTGCCCGAATAATCCTCCCGTACCTGTTTTTTGCCTGAAAAATATTTCCGAAACTGTTTGGCCCGTCCATGCCTCTTTTGACCGAAAAACATATTTGCCCGAAATTTGGCGGGGCATTTGCCCCCCCTGGACGCCACTTACGCTGGCAGAGTGCCAAGATCAAAACCAAGCCTTTCCACATTTTCTATAATTTCAATTTTTGTAAGTTTTATTTATAATGTCATCTTTTGGAATAACAATACTAACACCACAAACTTCACTTTCATCCATTCGTTTAGCCTACATTCATCAGGCACGTTTAATTCACTAGAATCAACCGTAGTGGGCATTGGCGGAGTTTGGTTTTCGTTCTTGAAGGGGCTAACTTATGAGTCCGCGCCTTCTTGGGGGAGCTAAGCCAGGGAAAAGATATCGTTTACACGGTAAAAAAACTGAATCTGGGTCTTCTTGGGGGCATAGCCCCCAACCCCTGAAAAACTCCGCCCATGGTAGTGGGTGTGATTAACCATCCGATTTGTCTAACTTTGATAATCAGAATTTAGATAGAATAGACCTAGGCCCACGTAACCTATGTTACTGCCGACTTTTGCCTATTCAAACGCTCATATTAGCTTTTGTTTTCGTTTTACAGTATTTCTCCAGATTTGTATTTTTATTCAATCTTTAGCCTAGTCTGCGAAAGAAATTTAGGCTATCATTTATAACCTAGATTTGCTTGTTTTATGATTGAAGTCGGGCAACAAAAAACAGTGGCTGGTCACTGAATGGAATAAACTTCCGGACCTTATTATAATAGACTTAGGCAAATCATCTTTATTAGCTTACTCTTCAAGAAAAACTTGAAGACTTAAATTGGGCCTTATTGTTTAAGATTTATTATGAGTAGACTTTCATGTTACGCGCTTTCATGCAACATTCTTTTGTTAGGCGCTTGCTTTATAAATGGCAGTTTGATAATAATAGCCTAATAATAATAATATTAATATTATTAATATTAATAAAATAATAATATTAAAATAAATAAAATAATAATAATCAGTCTGGCGCGTACCCCCTAAAAGCTCCCGGACCCCTGGGCATTTGCCTCCCCCCTGCTCCCCCTCTCGGCGGGCCAGAGTCTAAGTCACATGTAGGTTAAGTGAAAACGATAGAACATAAAGAGACCTAAGAGGTGTCTTTGCCAGCAGCGCAGGTCGACCAGGAATGTGACGTGACGGTTCACCACTCCGATTCATAACCCCTTAGCGGCGCGACCTGTGTGTGGTTTGATCTTGCAACAAAGAGCCGTTGCCACTGTATACCCTTAATTCGATATTGAATGACTCCCCCCTCTATCGGTAGTAAGATCTTATTGAGGGTGAGGTCTTAAACCCATTGCTGCCTGAAGTCTTTCTTACATCCTCTGGGCTGTCATGGTGAGAGCGCCTCTGAATACGTACAAGGCGCTTAATATATTCCCGTAATTATAGCCTACCATACAATACAATAGACAGCCTATACATGCGTTCATGATTCATGCATACATAACATGTATAATAAGTACATTGCGTTATCATAATATGATATTATTTTGAGTGTGGTCTCTCATATTCGAAAGGAAAATAGATCAGCTCATGTCGAAACCACAATATAACGCATATTCGACATACACACTGCAGTGGATTAGAAATAATAAGAAAAACACAATAATCTTCACGAATAGAGTACTGTGCGTTAAATAATTTAAACAGTTTCTTCTTTTTTGTTTTCTGAATAACTTCAAGCATGATTGTGTGCTGGAATGTGCTTAGAAAATGCTGCAAATGCGCACTGCCATGTCTACTAAGAACAGCTTATCACATAGTGTACATAAACAATATTAGCCTATTAGCCACTGCCTAAACATGCGCATCAAAAAGTGACAAACAGCATTTTATCATTATTATAGTCAGATATATGTAATTTGATTTCTTCCACGGAAAGAATCTGTTTTGGTCGCAGTATGTGTAGTGAATGTAGGACATTTCCCCCGGACATATCCCCCGGACACTTACCCCCCGGACGTGTAATCCTTCTTGAAGTAGGACATTCCCCTATCTAGACAAAGTCTATAAAATATAAATAAATACATACATGCATGCATACGTGCATATACCTACATACATGTACGGGGAACGGACATTAGCCCCACTGGACTTTATCCCCCCGGACATTAGCCTCCGGACATTAGCCCCGGACATATCCCCCCCCCCGATTTTTCATAGGACATTAGTCCCCGGACGTGATCCCCCATGTGCAAATCGTAGAATAATGCCGTAAAAGATAAGACTTCGAAAGTTCTTAATGTCATTTAACTAACTCTGAGTTTCGTATCCTTATTAGCGTCGTTTCCAGCGTCTCTTTGTCTTGACGGCCTTCTTCGTATACATGAAACCACCGTAGCGTCGTTTCCATTCAAAATGAAGGACTGTCTAAGCTTCGTAGCCTTATTATCATTTACGTAGGTCCTAACTATTGGGAATCGTATGCAGTGGCGGCGATAGAGGGGCTGTAGGGGCTAAACCCCTAAATGCGGCTCAGCCCCCAAAAACGAAAAGAGGAAAATCTCTACAACTGCTTAATTCGAAACAAGAAAGCTAAACAGTGACCAACGGCAACGAAATCAAACATATTACCATAGCGTAGGGTGCTTGTCCTAATAATATTAGGTGTATTGTATTATAATACACCTCAGATTATAATTATGTCAAACATGCCGCCGACCCTTGATGAGGTCTTGTAGGCTACACCATGTTCGGCTCGCCGGTCGGGCGAGGGGCTACGCCGGTAGTCCTATGCAATTATAATGGTAAATGGGGTTTTAATTAGCAGCATGCAGCACTCATGAGAGGAGACATAGGGGCCAGGCCAAAGGGACAGTCCCCAAGTTTGTGGTCAAGCCCAGCCCTAGGGTGTGCGGGGTCTAAGGCACCAAGGGATTCTCTAATAAGAGTTCTCAAGCATAACAATTGCGAAGTTGATTTACTGCCAATAATTTAAAGTATTTGCGAAACCATAATGTAGGCCTAATATTTTTTAAACTAACTCTAGATCGCTTTAAGATATAAGATTGACTAGTGACCACGAAGTAAAAATTAACCTTTTAACACCATGGCATTTAATTACGGTACTATGAAAGCAGCGTCACGTTTCACTTAATTAGGCATATTTGAATATCTGACAACTAAAGAAGGATGCTAATAACTAGTCTTACTAAGGAGTATTATCAGTATTATCTTCACTGCACAGCTGAACTCTACATAAATCAACTTCTGTCTCCCCACCCCCGCCCGTTGTTTTCTACAATTCTCAGATTGGCAAATGATTAAGCTATTTTTGCATCCTTCTAAATGAAGGTGTGTTAGAAACACGGGAGGGGACCTAGGAGGGCAGGGTGACGGTCACCCCAATGGAGATGTTGGAGGGACGGCCCTTGCATTTGCCCCCCAATCGTTGAGCGTGACGACTAAAAAAGGTCATCAACTTTTTTGGCGGCGAAAATAGACTTTGTTTTCGAGATTTCGTTGGAACACTAAAAATGGAAAAAAGTCATAAACTTTTTGGCATGTGTGTGTAGCTGCAGTTTAACGTCACTGTGTGGTAACAAAGACCATTAGCGACGCCCTCATCTTTTATCCAGGCTTGGGATTGGCACTGACAACCTAAAACTTTACTGTTGCAATGTGGAAATTCGTCAAATTTGAACAATGGGGGGCAGAAAACATTTCTCGAACTCTGAAATTTCAGCAATGAAGATAATTATGAGGGATTTTTGCTGAGACGTCAGCTGAAAATAATACCATTAAAGTTCAGAAATTTGACAGATTTAAACAATAGCAGGACTCTGCATGAGACACTTTTGAAGTCGAAAAACCACGACAATCTAAAATGCCACCTTTGCAGCGTGGAAATTCAAAAACATTACGATAATGGGAAGGTGCTATTCCCTCCACCAAAATCCCTCCCTTTGCTCAGTGGCTCAATACTAAGCAATGGTCACAAAATACAATAAGTATAAGTTAAGCCTTCTCGGGATTTTTTTAAATTACGAAATTACACATTACGACATGCCCTAGGGTTTCATATACGGTACCCGGTTGTAGGACATTAGCCCCCTGGACATTATCCCCCGGACATTCTCCCCAGGACATTCTCCCCAGACATTAGCCCCCGGACATATTCGCCCCGATTTTGCGTAGGACATTAGCCACCCCGGACAAAGTCCCCCCTATGTGCAAATCGTAGAATAATGCCGTAACCGATAAGACTTGTCACTGGCATTCACATGCAAACGAAAGTACTTAGTGTCATTTAGGTCCTAATTGTATCAATAGGCCTAGGCCTAGACTTAGATTTGAAATGAAGGAATGGGAATCGTATGTAGGGCCTATACAGTCTATTTGTTTAGTGTCTTACAACAAAGGTTTGTTAACGTCAGTTAGGCTACGTCTGTGCTTCGTAGACTTAGGCTATTAGCGTTGTTTCCATTCAAAATTAGATTCAATACATTTGAGAAATGAACGAATGGGAATCCTATGCAGTAAGTAGGCCTACTTGTTAGTGTCAGTTATGGCTACAACGGAGGTTTATTAACGACATTTACGTATGAGCTTCGTAGACTTCTTAGCATCGTTTCAGACCTTTAAAATGTCTTATAATATACATATTAAACCTTCAATTAACTTAACATATTCCTACAGGATGTTAAACTAACGTGTAATGTATTCATTTGACATGGGCCCATTAATTACATTTTGTGCATCACTTTTAGGTAATTATATCATATACTGGGGGGATAATGTCCTACCCCGGGGGGATAATGTCCGGGGAGGATAATGTCCGGGGGATAATGTCCGTTCCCAACGGTACCCAAACTACCCATATGACAGCATACGCGCAAGCTTGTTAATATTCTAAACCAGGGCCGTTAACAGGATTTTTCGGGGGTGTTTTAAAAATTTCCTTACCAAAAACCTGATGACCTTTTTTTAAGTAATCCGTCCGAAATCTTCAAAAAAGGTGTTCAATTTTCTTTCCCAAAAAACCGATAGCTTTTTTAGTCATCCGTCCGAAATCTTTAAAAAAGGTGTTCATTTTCTCTTCCCAAAAAACTGATGACTTTTTTGGTCATCGACCAAAATTTTAGAAAATATTACCAATTAGTTAATTATTTGTTACCATTTTTCATTTTGGTGGGTGTTTTCATTGTTTTATTTCACGCATTTTATATCATGTGCTCGTAAATGCATTATTTTTTCCGTGCCTTCGAAAACAAATTCTATTCAACATTTTCCATTTCCGGGGTGTTCAAACACCCAAAACACCCCCCTAGCTACGGCCTTGGTCTGAGCTTCTAACTGGTGCGATGATACTGCGATCACGGTAAAGACAAAACCCATATATTTTACAATAAAACCTCGATTTTTATTGTTATCCTGGCAT
Source organism: Lumbricus terrestris (assembly GCA_949752735.1). Lineage (NCBI taxonomy): Eukaryota > Metazoa > Annelida > Clitellata > Crassiclitellata > Lumbricidae > Lumbricus > Lumbricus terrestris. The sequence goes on along the minus strand of OX457047.1, from coordinate 7,889,201 downwards.
CTTGCGACTCTGAAAAACGACTTATTCTTGAAATTTTCATGACTTTATCGTTCATAAATAGCTGGCAAACAAGAGCCGAAAAAGGGCTCCAGTTGAGGTCGACACAGTTAAAAATGCGGGGAGCTTACGACGCTCCTCCAGACCCCCTAGTCGGCATGGGCTTCGTGCTTTCGGCGCTCGCAGCTTCGCGCCTTCGGCGCTTGCAATACCAGAAAACATTTTTATGCGCCACTACGAGGGAGGAAAGGCTTAGGGCTGAAGCTCCCCCTAAACCTGAAATCCTGGCGCCGCCACTGATATTTTGTTGTAGGGCATAGAATCCACCTAAATGCGCCTCGTATGGACCTTTGGCATGTCCTTCACTCGCAATTGTTCAGAGCCTCAGCGTGAAACTCCAATTCAGTGCCCGCGCTGTAGTTGGGAGCGCTTTTGAGTAGCATTCTTGAAGGGACGGTATAACAAGAACACATACATGAACAATTTACCAATAGAAACAGTGGGAAATTGATTTTCATCATCGATAACGTGTTTACAAATTCAAATATTAAAAAAATACAATGGGGTCCAGCTGGACCCCAGGTTAGCTGTATCGTAAATTTTTACACGTTAGCTGTTGAGGGTTAATTGTCATAAAGCGTCTATTCCATTAATGAAAGTTCAACTTAAAGCTGCCGAATAGTTGGCATTGAGAATAGCCATTAAAGCCAGGAAATCTCACACAATATTATTGCCAAAAGCAGATGCAAATTATGAAGTGAAAATCCATAACAATGGACAATGGTAAAATTGCAGTGACGTGGTGTCATAACGTCTTTGAAGTCTTGTCAAGGGGTCGCCATACCAAATGGTGTTGAGAACCGCTGCCGTAAATGAACACCTGACCAGTTCTGGAAATGTCACCATCCCCAGCCCTCTAAATTCCAATGCTCTTCATTGTGTAGCTTTAAGTCGAAGCAACACAAAACGCTGGAATCAACCCAATCAATAGCTTGTAGTTGTTTAACGACACTGCCATTTCAAAGATGATCAGTGTCGCCCTCCTACTTTGTGCAAGCCTGGAACTGGCACTATCGGAGTTAAAGGATCAATCGCAATTTACATGTATATAGAACCCAATTTATTCACATGCACGCGCTTCCCCAAGAGAAGCGCGGACAATAGCGACTGACAGAAATTATATCAGGCAGAGGGGATGAGGAGTCACCACTTTGATGGGACGATAATTAAATTGCACAGAGCCGACTCAGAGAGGTCTTTCAAGGGTTCCTTGTGAGCCAACAACTGAGGAGGGGAGGTGCGACGACACCCGAGGCCACTGAGATTTGCCACCCTAGTAAGCATTCGAATAGTAATCAAAGTCAATACAATGCATGTGTTGTTACAAGACGTATGTGTATATGAAAGTATGAATGTATGTATGTATGTATGTATGTATGTATGTATGTATGTATGTATGTATGTATGTATGTATGTATGTATGTATGTATGTATGTATGTATGTATGTATGTATGTATGTATGTATGTATGTATGTATGTATGTATGTATGTATGTATGTATGTATGTATGTATGTATGAATGTATGTATGTATGTATGTATGTATGTATGTATGTATGTATGTATGTATGTATGTATGTATGTATGTATGTATGTATGTATGTATGTATGTATGTATGTATGTATGTATGTATGTATGTATGTATGTATGTATGTATGTATGTATGTATGTATGTATGTATGTATGTATGTATGTATGTATTTATGTATGCATATATGTATGTATGTATGTATGTATGCATGTATGTATGTATGTATGTATGTATGTATGTATGTATGCACGTATGCATGTATGCATGTATGCATGTATGCCTGTATGCATGTATGCCTGTATGTATGCATGCATGAGTCCAGTCTTCTTCGATTCTTCCATATGGCGACATTTACCTGCATTACTTCACTGAATTCCACGCTCTACTAGTTCAAAGAATTCAGGGTAATCAGTTTTTCAGTCAATGAGCCAACCTTGTCAGTCAGTTTGTAAATAGTTTAATCATTGAGTCATTCAAATAAGCGGCGAAGTGGTGAGTGAGTCATTTACTGAATGTTCTTAACTCTCATTCAGTCAGTTAGCCTTAGCCATCCATTTAGTCCAGGGGTCTCAAACTCAAGTCAGCATGTGGGCCGCATTTGGAAATTTATAACGACTCGCGGGCCGCAACATAAAAATATTATCGTGCACGTGAGACTGTAGAATTAGCTAGGCCCATGTGTCATTGCAGCATACAATAATTATTGTAATGATGATACAATAAATTGCAGCATACAACATTGTACTGATGATACAATGCTGTAAAATTCACATAATATATTTTAAGTGTAACTGTATATGACAGGGCTGTTTTTAAGGAATTTTTAGAACTGCACATCCTCTTCTCTCCTTTCTCATCCTTCATAGTAAATACTCCCAATCTGAGGAAAATGACCTTTTTTACTAGTTTTAACTGCACGGAACGTGACGGAAGTGCCTTTACAACGGCACGAATCCATTTAGAACTGCACATTTTGTGTAGAACTGCACGTTAAAAAAGACCTGCTATAATATTATGGTACAACGAACAAAATTGAAAACTATTCTATCCCAATCGACAAATGCGTATACGTACTATAAATTAAATAATATATGCTGTAATCAAAATGACTCTAATTGTTTATCCTAAGCAATGTTCAAAGCAAGGCAATTAAAATTCAGTTAGAGACTTTGAGTGTTCTTAATTGTTCTAAATGTTCTAAGTGTTCTAAACCAAAGCCACCAAAACTATCTAGTAGGAATACACATTCCTGTTAGTGTAAATGTCCAAAACAAAGCAAATGAAAGTCAATCTGCAAAAATAAGCACACGAGGAAGTGCCATTTTGCAACTTCTCATCATCTGGGGAAGATACGATTATTACGGGGATACTCTATTTTGCCACACCGGCTTACAAACTTCGCTGTAGCCTACTTCAGTACCGTACTTCTGAATCACACTGAAGGTCCACTTACTCCATCTGCATTGACGTATAGAAAATGATCTGCTGATTTGGACTCAATGTCCACAGCAAAAGGAGTAGAAAGTAGTTTGAACATCGGTTCAAATCGTAGAAGAACTGCAAACTTCTTTCAAACCGATTTCTTTCTTTAAAAGTTTAAATTATCAAAACCAGGTGGCTGTTCGATAGCCGCATTAATCGGGTTCACGGGCCGCATGCGGCCCGCGGGCCGCATGTTTGAGACCCCTGATTTAGTCATTCAGCCGTGCAACCGGCCGCGGAGAAACATAGATAATTAATCAGTTACATTACGAATCAGCCAATCAGTTTGCCATCCAGAGTCAGTCATTCATTCATTGTGATATCTGGTTATTCTTTCAAGCAAGCATCCAGTTTGTCATTTGATAAATGTTCCATAAAGTCGGACAGTCAGTGAGCTGAGCCAACCAGTTACATGTACATGCAGAACAGTTATTTTGTAATTCAATAGGCCTAATTAAGTCAATCGGTCAGCTAGTCATTCAGAAAATGGCATTCTTCTGCACGCTAATCGGGCATCAATTCAGTTCATCAGATTCAATCATTCAATCAGACCTGGGAGCGGTTTGGCAGTTAATATGACCTCACTTGACCCTAAAGTGACTGAGGTCGACTTGAAGTCGACTTGTTGGAGTCAAAACGACTTTACCCGACTTGGCTGAAAAACAACCGACTTCGGACTTGAAGTCGACTTCTGACATGGCAATAACTATTAACCCAAGTAGGCTACGGCTAATAATGTAAAAAGTCAAATCAATTGTGACTGGCACGCATCAATTTCAAACAGGCCGGCCTACCAATGAGTAATGAGGATTCAACACTTAATGAATACAATCGTAAGTTTGATTACACCCAATTCAGGCTTTTGTGTAATAGGTTTTTTATGTTTTGGGTATTCTGGTATAGCCTAGACAATGCGACGGCAAATTATTAGGCCTGTGAATTTTAGCTTGTTCATTGTCTGTGATTATTCAGATTACACTCATTATTATTTTTTTAATCGAGTATTAATTATTAATATTAAATCGATTTGTAAAACGCTTTGGGTCCAAAATAAAACGGAGGAGCGCTGGTTGCACTGAATTCCGTGTTATGATGGGCCTAATTTGTAATTCTGTTTTCATAATTATTCGGCCACTAACATCATTCCGCGACTGAGCAAATAGCATTGCAAGCGAATTATACTATACAGCCGGCTACTGCTAGTAGGCTAGGCCTACTCACTGACAGTAAATAAGGTTTTTCGTTGTCCTATAATTGGCCATACAGCAGTTTTCCGTCTGCAGACAACAGCAGATGCAGCGCACCATGCAAAGTATAGCGCCGAATAATTATAGAACCATTAGTAGGTCTTGTAGATCCAGCTTTCTTTGCACCGAATTCACTGTAGGCCTATATGTATGTATGTAGCCTATGCATATTCGTTTAATGTCAAAGACGATCAACGTGACACACCGCACCAAGTTACAGGTCAGAGATGTAAAATTATACACAGAAGTAATAATAAAGCTTAGTAATAATAAGTGAGTAAATATAATGTGCCAGCTGCAAAAAACGCACTATGGCCTACAAGCGTATATTATAAGAAACAAATAACGACACAAAAAAACCAAAAACAAGACAAATCAGGCAGCCATCAACGGCGCCAATCATATATATAGCTCAAACCAATTGATGGTAACGTCACGGCAGAGTCATCCTTATGCGAAAACGCCGCTCGAGAAGCACAAGTCACCACAGTCGAACTGCTACGCGTTGGCTACACGAGGTCGAGTCCAGACCGACAGTTCGACTGAACACTAGAAGTTCACTGATTTGCTCAATGTTCATGTATTTATAAGCAAACATGCAAATATTATTATTTTAATTTTAAATTTTAACCATGTTTAATTAAGCGCATGCCTGCACGTGACGTTTTTAGCATAGAATAACAAATTGTGTGAATAGATCGGCGGACTGCAGTCTGCACGATAGCCTGTAACTGTCCAGGTAAAATAATCAGTAGGCCAAGTCTCTGCATGTTTAGCAAAGGCCTCGTTCATTCTTGCAAACACATTACAAAAACTGCTGCTGTCCTGGTCTCACGATCATTGGCTTGAAGTGACAAATTTAACTATGTTTGTGTCTCAAGTCGATTTAGTCGACTTGTGGTAGGGCCTATAAACAACTTTAAGTGACTTCTCTCAACAAAATTCGACTTGAGGTCAGTTGCGGTAAGCAGAAACGACTCGACTCGACTTGCGGTGAGACTCGACTTGCGGTGACCAAGTCGACTGGGATCGACTTATTGGGGCCGACTTCCAGGTCTACATTCAATATTCAAGCCGTTTAGTCCATAAGTCATACCAGCTCTTATTAAAGCAAAACATCAGTCATACAGTTTTCCCAGTCATTCAGTCAGTCAACCAGGCAGTCGGTCAACTAGATAGAAATAAATTCGCCCTGCCTTTAGGTTAAACGAAGAAGTAGTGAGCAAGTCATTCAGTCAATTTCCAACCAGACGCTCAGTCAGTTTGACAACTTGGCGCACATTCAGCCTATGGTAGACATTTAGTAATTGCCATAATTCAATCGGTCAGCCAATCAATCACCCGGACACCGACCAGCGTGAGTATTATTAATGCACTTTAATCCTGCAACATCCCAGTGGCCTACTGCTGATGGGCCAATTGCTAAAAATATGTGATCTAGAAAAACTTCTTAGCTGCTCTTCACGATCAGTCTGCTATAATTGGGTATAATGTAACAGACTCATCACTTACGTGCTCTTGTCAACGGTTCAAAAAATCACCCCTCATCCGAACAAGCTAAAATGCAACTTAATTTGAACAAGGTGGGGGGGTCTGGCCAGACCCCCGTTTTGATGTGGGTTTTTCATAGGAAATAGTAATTTTTATGTGCCAATTTTGTAAAATGATATCAGAGTAACTCAAAACAACAATATATCAGTCTCTTTATGCAATATAAATAAGTTTTATGATGAATAAAATTTGGAAATCAAAATAAAGAAACCACAATTTTAGTAAAATTAGTACTGAATGATGTTATGATCCGAGTCAGCATGACTGTTTTCTAGAAAATATCCATAACAAATAATGGAATAGGACTAAACCTAAAATGTAAACACGTAAGCTTATCATACATAGCCTAAGTCCGTTAGCTGTTGCTTTCGGATTTGTATGTCGAATGATGATGTCCTTCATCTCGGCTGCTATAAAACTGTCAAAGCTATCTTGAATATTCTCAATGTATCCCTATTATTTTATTCCGCATCTTCTTTTACTGCATGCATAGTGCAACAGAGCACGCCCTCTTGGCATTGCTTTTGACTGCCAAAAATTTTGCGGATCTTTACTTGTATTTAGGTCTCTCGGCTTCAATAGTATAGACAATTTCGTCATCATTATCTTCACTATCAGGTCCAGTCTCATCATCGTGTTTATCATCATCTTCAATTTCAACATTGTCTTCATCATAAGAAACACCTGAATGTTGTCCTTCAAGCATAGGCATCTCTTCATGTTCACATTCATTATTGTTGCTCTCACTGTCCAAACTGTAATCATTGTAGTCTCGGCCAGTATTATCTTCAGAACTTCCATATCACTACATCGATTTGGTCGTTTAGATGTGCTAATTGTAGCTCATTAATATAGGAACAAAGTCATAAAAGCAATCTAAGAAAATATTACTCCTAAAAAAGTTATGCAGCAAATATATGGAGGGGGGTCTGGCCAGACCACCCCTTGTTCGCATGAGGGTTAATTTAAAATGCGTTGTCTTTTTTTTCAAAACTGAAGCATTATCAATGCAAATACCATAAGCTCACAAGACGACCAGTCAGCTAGTTAATCATTCAGTCATACAATCAGACATAATTTTAAGAAGTCAATGAGTCAATCACGGAATGTTCCAAACAGTCAGCCAGTGGATGAGTGAGTCAGCCATGCAGTCATACAACAAACGAATCATTCATTCAGTAACAGAAACAATCAATCAGATGACTAAACAAGCAGTCAGTTCGCAATTCAGGCAATCAGACATTCATACACGAACCAATCCATCCATCCATCCATCCATCCATCCATCCATCCATTCATCCATTCATCCATCCATCCATCCAACGAACCATCCATTCATCCATCCATCCATCCGTCCATGCGTGCATACATCCACCCTTCCATTAATCCATTCATCCATTCATCCAACCATATATCCGTCCACCCATCCATCGGCCCATACATACATACATCCATTCATCCACCCATCAATCCATCCATTTATCCATTCATCAATTCATCCAACCATCCATCCGTCCATCCATTCAACCATTCTCATCCATTCATCAATCAATCCGTCCATTCATCCATCCATCAATCTGCCCATCCGTCTATCCAGCAAAATGCAGCCTAATCAAATGTAAAGTATAGTAAAATTAAAACGTGTATATGGATGAGCAGCAGAGTTCAATGGTCTTATTTACGGATGGGTGAAACGTGCTCAGTAGCATAATTTATACTCGTTTGAGCAAGTTTCTCGACTCTTATTTGCTCAGTCTAATTATCCAACCTACGAAAGTTTAGTTATAGCCTACGTTCATTGATCTCATTAGGCCTAAGGCAAATTTGGTGAAGGTGGTGCAGAAATTCAGTGACAAGTGTTAGGATTGAACAAAATCCGATTTCTAGATTGACTGTTCGATGAGATAAACACTATAGACCATTTCGCACATTGTGTTCGCGAGGCTTATAGATGCGTGCGTAACTTATTTCTCTGTGTGTTTGCTTGTTTGTTTGTGTGTTTGTGTGTTAGCTATGCACGGTCACAGTGTTGAAGCAATCGATTGCAATCTTTCGCAGTGGGGTCGGTCTCGACCCGGAGCAGGTCATTGGTGGTGGGGTGGTTCGGCGTATTTCTGCCACCATGGGGGCCAGGGTGGGGAAACACTCATTTCCCCAACTTTTCATGCGTTTCCATGCTTAGTTTCGCACTTATTCATCTGGAAAGTTACAACTACACAGATTTTTACACGGGTCACCTCGCCTTAACCAAACACACACCTCGGCCTATGGCCGACGTGGCCGATGGAGCCTAGGGCCGAGGTGTGTGTTTGGTGGGAGGGGGGAGGGTGGAGAGGAGGTGAGGTGGGAGAAGAAATTTTTTCGAAAACCAAAATTTCACGGGTGACGTACCGGAGTCTGTTGGGAGTGTCGTGGGGTGTGGTGGGTTGGTTGGGAAGAATTTTTTTCAGAAAATCAAAATTTCAGGGGTGGCGTACCGATGGAGCTTGGAGTTTGGTTGGGTGTCGTGGGGAGTTGGGGTGGGGTGGGAATGGGGTGGGGAAGATTTTATGCGAAAACCAAAATTTCACGTGGGCGTGCCGATGGAGGTCGAAGTCTGACAGGGTGTAATGGGGTGTGGTGGGGTTCTGGTGGAGTTGCGTGGTTTGGGTGGGGCGGGTGGGAGAGATGGATGGAGTGAGGGTGGGACGGTGAGAGGGAGGGATGGTTGGACGGTGGGTGGGAAGGAGGGAAGGCGGGAGGGAGGAACGGAGTGAGGGATTGGCGGTAAATGACACGAATCCTACAATTCCCGGGCAACGCCGGGTACTCCAGGTTGTATATTATATAAATGTACAGAATGAATGTGAAGAATATGTTTCTATAGCCGGTGGTGACATTGATAGTTTGTGTCTAGATTTTATTCTAAGTCGGTTAATTTAGATAACTCCAGCCATCCATTGTTTTACGCTGGTGTATATGGTTGATAATGATAAACATACATGTAGGTCCTAATACGCCTAATGATTAGGAAGGGAGGTCGGGTCAATCAAGTTTATTTATTAGACTATAATTATGCCTTGCAGGTAGGTATGTAGACAGTAACTGTTGCTTTGTTTGCGGATAATGAAGCAGAACAATGCAATCGCGCCTACTGTAACAGGTGAGACCTGGCATGCGACCTTTTCAACATTTCTGTAGGTCCACTTCTTTTTAGTGCCTAACGAAGGACTCTGAGAGTGACGCTGAAACCATATTGATCAAGGGAAGCTAAGCAAAACAACCAAATTTGATGGGGGATGGATCTTTCTTTCCATTTTGTTTTTACCGACTTTTAAATTTCTATTAATTTTTCTGTCCTCGATTTTGTTTCCCCCTTGGGGTCGGTAAAGCGGGTAACGCGCTGGCGCAGCGAAAGCGAGAGGTAACGAGTTCCACGCCCCGTTGGGCGGACATGCTTTGAAGGTTGCTATTAGCGCAGTGTATTGCAGGCTGTCTGATCTGTTAGTAACTAAGTTTGATCTTAATTAGGCCACTGCATAACTTGCACATGTAAAGCGCAGAGCGTTTTCAGGTGTTTAATTAAAGAAAATTATTATTACCCAGCTTCCATTTCTCTAGCGTTGTTTCCTCATTCCAGCTTCTATTTCATAACTATAAATACCCTTATCCAGCTTCCATTTCTTAAGCGTTTTTCGCCAATCTAACTTTTGTTTATAGATGTGAAATAGAAGCTGGATTTATGAGAAAATACTTAAAGAAATAAAAGCTGGATGAAGGTGCCTTTACTGATTAATAAACGCTGGATTGACGAAAAAGGCTAAAGAACTGGAAGCTGGATGAAGGCATTTATAGATATGAAACAGAAGTTGGATTTAGATAAAGAAATGGAAGTTGTATTGTGTTTTTAGATGTTAAATCGAAGCTGGATTATAAAAAACCTTAAAGAAATGGAAACCGTATTAAGGTTCCCTTAATAATGAAATAGAAGCAGGATTGCCCAAAAAATTTAAGAAATTGAAGCTGGTTGAAGGTTAGTTTACTGATGAAATAAAAGCTGGAGTAAAGAGAAAAGGCTTAAATACCACTTCTATTTAAAATTAATTTATTTTCATCTTATGCAACTTTTATTTATCAACGCGGTCATTTCGTGAAGCAATCTTCAACTTCAAAAGCATAATAAATATCGATTCGGCTTCATCTAAAGAGACGTTCATTTTGTAGGACTATGTTTTGTACTGAGGGTTTCATCAATAGGTTTTCATCTCATGTTCTTTTCATCAATACAGCTTCTCGTCAAGGGACAATAGCAATTGACTAAAAAGTTCCAACGAACATTTTATCGTGTACGAGTTGTCTGTAGACCTGTTGAAATTAGACAAGTTGTTTGTAGACCAGTTGTCGCAGATGAGTTGTATATATGTAGACCAGTTGTAGTCAGACCAGTAAACTGTTCTCTGTAGACCAGTTGTGGTGGAACCAATCAAGGATAATCAAATATCTGTTCTCTTTGCTGCTGTTGTAATAATCAATATCAAAGCAATTTCCACATAAAGCAAGGAGAGACGCACTGAGCGCCATATTATCGTCGCTAGTCAGTAGCCTTAGGCTACTTGTCAAGTCCTCATAAACGGCTTCAATGACTTTGCCGTATTAAGTCCGCTGTAACCACCCGAAATGTCTGCATGCACTAGTTCTTTATATAGGGGATAGGTGGCGCAAGGTGATGGACACTCATATTAAACAAAAGTTCGAATTTTATATAAAATCGTTTATGGGGACTTTTTCCAAAAACACGAAATGAGCACGAATCAAGCCATTTTAAGCAACTTTGAAAATGGGTTTATGGGGACGTCCCCATAAACATTTAAGTCCCCACAAGCTATTTAGTTTTGGGTACGCAAGTCCCCAATAACGGGGGCTTTAAAAGTATATATATATATATATATATTACACGTATACACATATATACAACGGCACTAGCCGCATTGAGGTAAGAACGAGTGAAACTGCAAAGGTGCAGAAAAGAACAAGATTAGCGCACATAAATAACATCACGTAATAATTATAATAGTAGATCATTCACACAGTGAATCAATCAGTCAGCGAACCATTCATTCGGTCAACCAGTGTGCGTGTTTTGCCCCTCAGTTCCAAGATGAAAATATCGTCTGTCTGAAAGCGATGCTGAAGGTTGTTGCTGGACTGAATAGCAAGGAATGGGATAAGTCGAATGACAGAACATTATGCACCACAACAAACGTAGTCGCATACACTGAAGGAATCAAACGCGATTGCAGAATTTGGCTCACTGGTTTCTATATGCTGTAAAAGATAGTTTAAGATACCTTTTTCAACAGTTTTTTTCTGTAAATAGGCAGGACGTTCAAAGTAAAGTGCTGTAATATGCCAAACAAATTTCTGTCGAGGACAACGGCCTCTGTTGTCATAAGCCCTCGTCAAATCTGAAGTCAAATCACCAGTAAACATAGAAAGAAGAAGAAAAAAATTCAAGATTAAGACTTGAAGCAGCGCTACATAAATTCTTCAATGAATGAATGAAATCATTTAATGAACGAAGAACTGAAATTATTGAATGAACAATAAACCAGCGAGGTTGTCTTAAACGCCATCACTCACTCGTCATTGATCTATATATATACACTCCTTTTCAAGAACTCTTTTCCTGTTTCATCTGATCCCCCCACCCTCCAATTCCCGGCTCAGACGACACCCACCTTAGTAGCTGTTCCACCCCTCTGATCCTACGGTACCTCGACCCGGACCACCATGGACTACTCTTGCGGACAACCCCTTTGACTCAACGTATTTGATCCTGATCCTATGGTAACTCGACCCGGACCACCACGGACCACCACGGACTACTCTCACGGACAACCCTTCTAACTCAAAGCAGCGCTCGTGAATAAGCCGGTGCCCCGCGCTTGGCTTTCCAGTGGCGCTTTAGAAATTAGGAGATTACGATTACGATTACGATTATTTTCGTTTTCACGGTGGCAGATTAGGTCATGCCTAGCAGGTGGCGAGAACCGTTCGAAATAAGCATTTTCTTCAACCTCCCTGGCATTTGTTGGAGTGCGCTGTCTTTAGAACATTGACAGAATTGCTAAATTCCTCCTTAGACACCTTTCAAACGCTGTCATAAGTATTATTTACAAGTGGAGTCGTAATCGTTTTATCATTAGCACAATGAATTTGTCAATGACAGTAACTAGGCAGAATCAACTCAACAAAACTTACTTATTTTTCATCCTCTAGGCGCAGAGGATCTCAACCGGTGTGTCGCGACACACTGGTGTGTCGCGAATCGACCGGCGGTGTTTCGCCATTGTTTGCACTCTGCCAAAGCCAGTCCCAAGCTTTAATTAAGGAGGAGGGCGACGATAATGATCTTTGTTATCACACAGTGACGTTAAACTAAAACTACTGCTACTCCAACACTGCAACTGCGACACTAATAGCACTTTGGAAGTGCCAGTCCCATTTTCTGATAAAGAAGGAGGGCAAAGCTAATGACATTTTTATATCATACAATATCGTTAATCGTTATACTGAAACAACCGACGAGCTACGATGTATGTATGTATGTATGTATGTAATAGCATATTTATATAGCGGCTGTGTTATGGCTTCGACCCTGAGGGTGATATCCTTCACCACCGCTACTCCACGTTTATATTGTGACCGAGCCACCCGCAGTAAAGATCCGAGAAATTAATCTCTGACCGACCGGGAATCGAACCCGGGCCGCCGGCGCGGCGAGCGGGCTACCAACCCACTCGACCACCGAGGATCTCTGACGATCCGCCAACTCTGCACAAAACTGACCGTCCATTAAATGTAAAATTATTGCTGTAGGCAATTATGTCTTTTTGAATCGCAGTAAAATGCATGATAACAACCATTTCTCACCGAATCGCATTCCGCCTGCAGATCGTAGTGATGACTGCTTTACGGCATGCTTAATGACAATCTGTTGATTTTCTGGCAAATCCACAATGTATGTAGATTCCATGAATTACTGACTGTTCTGCCAAGTTTTTTCGCATTGCCGAAACCCTGTTACGAAGCTTCGTGATTTTTTGGCGGCTTTGTATTACTTTGCTAGCATTATGATGACAAATGAGATGACACTAAGAAAAGTTGAGACCCTTAGTAGCGTATTTGTAGTGGCTCTCAATATTTGATGGACTGCAAAAAAGACTACGTAGCCTATTATAGCTAGAAGTATCACCGAATCAAATAACAAATTTCGCTTAATGCACACCTTTTAATCAGGTTAACCATCATAATAATATTATTACTGCCCAAATGATAAAGATCTTATAATTGAATATGCAATAGCGCCTGCTAAAGTTATCTACTCACAAGCTCTCCTGGCTACAACGCCAACACGGAGTCGGCCCAGTCGGTGGGTTTCAAGCCGAAGCGCATGAGCATTTGCGAGTGAAGGACTTGCTCAGGGTTTAACCTTTATAGGGTCACCGGGAGGTAAAAAAAATACCCCCATCTCGGTTTTTCACGGAAATTTTAATCCCTGAAAATAGTTGAAGAAATCGCTTCTATGACTTTTCCTAAATATGTTTTATGCACAGAATGCATCCAGTTTCGTTAGTTATTCATGCACCCAAATCAGCTAAAAAGTGCGAACATGTACTACGTCCTAGCTATTTTACTCAGGAATTTTTAAACATAGCATTATGCATGCTTTACACATGAGTGTCTTGCTGTTAAAATGTCTCCTTTTCAGTACCTGGACATTATAATAGAAATCGTTGTGGTTTCATAAAATTAGGATGAATAAATAAAATTGTCTACAGCAAATCTCGTGAAGTTAACAAGTGTAGCATCAAGCCCTACTGCTGTTGAAGTGCGATCTTGCCATGTACACTTGAACGCAATTGCATTGACAGCAACAAGGCCTGTATAGACTGTATACCCTTTTATCTGTCAAGTCATGAAACATTGAAACTGTTGATAGATCAAGTTACGAAACATTGAAGTATGAATATGGCACATATATAATGCCAGCAATAGTTGGACTGCAGTGTAATCATAGGCTACTAAAAATTTCGACTCGATATGATAATTTCATTACATAATAGGCTCAATGCTACATATAGAATGTGGCTATCATGAAATTATTTGACCAAGAAATTATTAAATCATATTTTCATTAGATACAGAACTTTACAGATAGCCAATTCAAGAATCTGGCCGCCATTTTATCCCAATTGTGGTTTCCTTGCGGTGCCATATAAGTGAAATTAGTTCCATCGCATTCCTTGACCTCAAAAATGCTGATTTAGACCCTGAGATCATGTTTCCATTGCACATATATTATGACTTCACTAATAGCCATTTTAATATTCTGGCCGCCATTTTGTCCGCCATTTTGATTTTCTTGCAGTGCCACATATGTGACATTGGTTCCATTGCATTCCTTGACCTCGAAAATGTTGATTTAGACTCTGAAATCATGTTTCCATTGCATACATAACTTCACTTATAGCCATTTAAGATTCTGGCCGCCATTTTGTCCACCATTTTGTTTTTCATGCAGTGCTGCATATGTTACTTTGGTTTCAGTGCATTCTGCGAACCTTCTATAAATAACTTCTTTTAGTTTTATACTTGAAAATCGGAGTTTATCATAGGAATCATGCGAATCACAGTGGGGTATTTTTTTTACCCCACCCACCGGTGACCAAAATCGGTTGAGAAAAATCGTGACCCTATAAGTGTTAATAGGGCGTCTTGACCGGGTCATGCGCTCTGCTGCTCGGCTTATTGGTCATATCCCAAAATTTGCCCCAATTTCTGCCTACATGCGTGATGTTCTGCACTGGCTTCCAGTCCCGCAGCGCATCTCGTACAGGATAGCAGCACTTGTCTGGCGGTCCTTAATTGGTAGTGCGCCTTCCTACTTATCTGGTCTCTGTTGTAGCCTCACGTAGAATTTTACGCTCTTCGACCAATGGAGAGCTGCTGGTCCCTCGAACCCGCTCTACTACCAGACAGCATCGAGCCTTCTCGGTTGTTGGACCGTCCACATGGAATGGGCTCCCGCTTGCACTACGCTTATTACCTTGGAATAATTTGCCTGCTTTCTACAAGTTGCTCAAGACCTATCTTTTTAGCTGTGGCTGGACTAGGAGCGCCTCTGAGTAGGCTTCTTGAAGGGGCGCTATATAAGTTTTCGGAATGAATGAATGAATGAAAGAAATGAAATGAATGAATGAAACTTGAATTTGTGATAGTCCTGATTAACACTCAAGTGCCCAAGGTATTTTTTGGTACACGAAGGCCCAAGGGGGGGTCCGCGCGGACCCCAGCGTTTTTATGGTAATATCTTGAGAAAGGATTGGAATATCGTTACAGAATTTAGTTCTATGTATTCCCAGATGAATTTGCAATCGATTGATGTATCTTATACCACAATAACACCACCTGGTGTAAAATAATAGTGTAAAATCTCTTGATACACATTTTATGCTTGCTTGCGTCATTTACCGAAGGAAGTCTATCGT
Organism: Lumbricus terrestris; assembly: GCA_949752735.1. Lineage (NCBI taxonomy): Eukaryota > Metazoa > Annelida > Clitellata > Crassiclitellata > Lumbricidae > Lumbricus > Lumbricus terrestris. The sequence continues at coordinate 7,873,802 of OX457047.1, read as the reverse complement.
TTTCATGCTAAAATCTTGAGAAGGATTGGAATATCATAACATAATTTAGTTCTATGTAATCCAAAATGAATTTTCAGTCGACTGATATATCTTATATCACAATAGCACCACCTGGTGCAAAATAATAGTGCAAAAATCTCATGATACACAGTATAATACTTGCTTGCGTCATTTACCGAAGGAATAGCAGCAAATCTTGCGGTACCCTTAGTATACGATGTGGTTGTGGGGTACAGGATTGGACAATACTCAAGCAAAATATACCATTCGATGCCCAAATGGTTGCCCTAGGAATACCTAAAAGCATTTTTGCACATCTATAGCCGTTAAAAGGTTATCCGGAAAAAACGGACCTGGGGTCCGGTCGGACCCCCCCTTGGGCACTCGAGGGTTAAAATACATTTAATCGGTTGATCTCTTAATTTTAATTGCGATTCAGTTTAGATTATTTGTTCTGCGTTCTTTACGCGTTAGAAAAATCTAGTCATTCAGTTAGTTGCCCGTTGTTTCGTTGTAAAAAAACTGTTTATTGCGATAAAATCAGTTAATTTTATTGCCATCTTTGAATTTTTCTATCAGCGTTTGCTAAAGAATCGCTCCATTTCATTTATTTATTTTCAACAACAAAATTCAAAATTGATTTTGTTCGCAATGTTGTTTAAACTCGAGTAAAACAAAATATCGAAAATTAATTAAGCAGGCAAAGAAGTTGTTCTATCAAATTGATCTATTAAAATTTTCGACCCGTTATCGACGAATTAATCGTTAAAATTCGAAATCACTAATTTAATTGCTCGGCGGTATAATAGTATGGTTGCTATGCGTATGCTTGAATCGTTTGCATCGCATCATAGACCTAACTGTAGTTGCCTGTTAGCGTTGAAGTTTGACGAGAGTTCATATTTATATATTTATATATTTATGATGTGTTTGAAAGCAAAAGCCCGACGCGTTGACCGACTTCTTCTCACTGCAATGGATAGTTCAACATGGCTAACGCTGCGTCAAATCCGATGGGTTGTCCAGCTCTGATTAATCGACCGGTGCAGTGGTTAGCAGTTTGGTAGGGCGTGACAGAAATTGATATAGAAGAATGGTCTGTCCCATGTGGACCATTACCATCACAGCTATATCCAGTACAATGACCTACTTCGATGGGAATATGAGACGGCCAGTGCAGGTCATTCGTTCTCTCGAATGCCGAGGCTAAACAATATGAAGTGGCAAGCTAAGATTTCTACCCATTGTTAGGTAAATGGATGGTTACTTGATACCTGTATTATACCACTACGAGAAAAAAAATGTAATTCGATGTACTGCTCTTCTGGTACAAGTAGGGCGCTGGTAAGGCATACTATAAGGTGTTTAATTGGGTTGCTCTTTTTTATATAAATAAAAGGTCTGCCTTAAAGGGGTGTTTAAATGCTGCGTTTTCTGGCTTTCATATACATATACATATATATCGAATTATAACTTTAAAATGGTGTGCAACAAATTGAACTTCCTCAAATAACAATGAATTGCGGGCTGTTTCGATGTTTCATTTCTTTCAGGGTCAGAGTGCACAGATGCACGGACTGCACCAGGCACAGAGGGCGCTGCTGGGTACGATCAGTCTACCATCGGTGACACGCAGAGCGCCCTGCAAACGAAGGCCGAGCTGTCGACTCTCGGATCCGACTCAGTAACAAAAGCTGTCCTATTGTTTAAGTGCTATTCGCTCTAGCGTTCTAATGCTGTGATCTTTTACGGTTTGGATCCGTTCAGGGCGTATATCTTCATTCCGGTAATTCAGGATATAATTTTACTCAGAGGTGCTCTCTGCAATGACATGTGATTTCAGCAAGATAAACACATCGATTAGCGAAATAATGCACAATGAGCTGTAAGGATCACCAATGCCAGGCCCACGAACACGCATGGAGACAACACAACAGCTGACTGCTATATCTCTATGGCATCCGATCAATGCCATCAAAAGGAAGCTTCACATCCTCATTAATATTTAATTTCTTGATATTATTAAGTAGTTCCTTACTAATAAATGTTCTGGCACAATAATTATGATGTGGAATACTTTCCGATGTCCCGTGATACTCTCCTCTGGTTTCAATTCTAATCAAATAGCCATTTATTAAGGCAGCAACTGTTAATACATTTAGGATTGATTTTACTTGTAGACCGTATGTGACATGTAAAAGAGGCGCGTAATTTTTTCGCAGTTCTCGCCCTTCTTGCGGCAGAATAATGCTCAGCTAGAAAATTACATGTAGATGGATCGGTGGGTGGATGGATTGATAGATGGCTGGGCAAATGTATGGATGGATGATTGGATATATGTACGGATGCTTATTTTTGAATGTTTTGGAGTCTTCAGAAGTTAGTGAGAAACAACTGTTGTCCTATTTTGTACGACCTACTTTACATACACTGTACAGTGTTTAATCTATTCCCTTCCTGCTTTGGGTTCTGGATGGAGATTCGTTTTGGGCGGGCGTCAACAGGTCGCTGAGACACACACGACACCATTTGATCGGCCATTTTTTTCAGACGACCTTTTTAAAATCTCAGAAAACATACCATTTTCCTGTTGAAAAAACTGTTTATACCTTTCTGGACATTCTCTTGACAAAATGCGCGTGCGCAAGAACTGTCGATTTTCTTTTGGGGGATTGTTACACATTTTATTTTTTTCTATTGGGAATGGTATTTCCACGTATGAAATACTTGGCGATTTTTCCTGTGTACTCGATCCTCTCTGGCCAACGATTTGGGTGTCGCGTCTTTGGATTTTATAGCATCAATTAATTCCGTTAGGAAGGTGTCTAGTAAGATATTTCGGTCAGTTGTGTTTTATCTTATTTTTGCATTGTGCTCCGCGCCTTGTTCATAACGTGCTAAAGGTGTTTGAAGAGAGCATACTAAGTTATGTAGCATTGTCAATTTAACGACTGGTTGCACAGCGCATTGGCATCGCCTTCCAAATTTTTTCAGTCTTTTAACTGGCACTGCCAGAGTTTTGCGGATGGATGTAGCCAGAGCTTAGCGACAGCTTTTGACAACAGAGGTCACTGCAGTCGAAGAATATTTTGTGGCTTATTGAAGAGTGGTAGTCGGTTCAGTTTAAGGACACTGTATATATGGTAATACCTTGACCCCGTGACCAAAGACTGCCTGATGTGTACGTTCTAACATTGCTACTGCTTCAGTTTTTTATATGCAATGCAAACATAACATGTATTTCTTTCTTTCTTTCTTTCTTTAGTTCTCTGCCGTCAGGCAGGTTCATATGTCCAATGACGCCACGCGTATCTGTTCTGTGCATCCTCCTTTAGTCTTCTGTAACCATGCTTTGCCATCATCCAGTCCAGTAGCATTGTTCTTGGTCTTCCTTTTGTCTTTTTCCCCTCCATTCTTCCTTCTATAATGTCCCTTACTATGGATGGATGTATCCGATTTGACCAGGGTCTATGACAACAGAGGCCGTTACCCTGGACAGAAATTTGCTCGGCATATTACAGCACTTAAGAGCTTTCTTCTTTCGAAGTTTTTTTTTGAGTGTATGGTGTCGCTCCTCAGGACGTGGCCAATCCAATAACATGTTTAAAAGGTGTTTAAGCGGGTTCCGGTTTTCCATATAATAGTAGCTATTGTCGCATTTAAAGTCACTCTGTCATAATAAAGATCATTAGCGTCGCTCCCTCTTTTATTCAGGCTTTGGACTGGCACTGGCATATTGCCAACAGAATCAGAATAATGGATGGACTTTTGACAACAGTGACCATTGACCCATTGGATCTAAGTTTCACACGGTGCGTCATGCTTTATATATACATGTAGTATCATTTGACTCCGTTATAAAGGTATTTAGGACTAGCCAATTTATTCCAATCGGTCAATTATAGCACTTATAGGCGTCGGTGAAGTGGAAGGAGAGCACCCGCGACATGTCTCGACAGAAGGTTGGATCTCAGCTGTCAGCGATGAACGAAGCGATGAACGCAGCGATGGTCACATTGACGTTGGTCGGACCAGACGAGACGCCCGGTAGCGCAACGGATAACACGCTGGCGTAGAGTGCGAGAGGTAGTGAGTTCGAGTCTCCGTTGGGCGGATATTATGCTTTGTAGGCTGCTATTAGCACCGTGTAATTACAAAGCTGTCTGTTCAGTTTGTAGTTAAGTTTAATTAAGATTACTGCATAACTTGTAAATGTAAAGCGCAGTGCGTCTTGCAAGCGTTTAATTAAAGAAAAGATATTAATATAATTATTATTATTTCTACACGGCTGTTGGATCGGCAGTGCAGACGATGTAAAGGGCGAATGATTCTGGTGTTTAGCATGAAGGGAGTATGTGGTGGTGGTCGTGATGGAAGGCTCAGACGCCAAAGCAAAGGAATCGCACATTAATTTATTCACTTGTTCACATACCTGCTCACTTGATTATTCACTGACTCACTCACTTCGTTGACTTAATCACTTACTAGCTCATCTGCTCACTTACTCATTCACTTACCTGCTCGCTCAATTACTCATTGACTAACCCACTTATTGACTTATCAAATGCTTACTTGCTGTATCAAGAATTATTCACTTATTCATTCATTTCTCGCTCACTCGCTCACTTATTGGTCCATTGCTCGATTATTCACTGACTTACCCACTTATTGACTTACTCACTCACTCATTCATTTGCTTGCTTGCTAATTCACTTGTTATCTCATTCATTTAACCGTTACAGGGTCACGATATTTCTCAACCGATTTTGGTCACAGGGGTGGGTAAAAATACCCCCCACTGTGATTCGCATGATTCCTATAATAAACTCCGATTTTCAAGTATAAAACTAAAAGAAGTTATTTATAGAAGGTACTGACATTAATTATTGTTTCAATTTATGGAGCACAAGTTATTGCTGACGACGGTGGGCAATGCGATTATTCTATTTCATAATTGACTTACTCACTCTGTCTCACTTTGCCTGTCTAAACTCATTCGTCGTGTGGAATCTGAAAAACCCACAATGAACAGATAAAGGTTCAACACGTCTTGATAAGCGACGTCTTTTCCTGACAGAAGTTGCTGACAAGCTCGTGGAGCCATTGATTACACAGCGTGCCTCCGATCCATCGATTTCACACCAACCATCTGACAGTAGCAAAAGCCATGTTGGCGATCGGTGTACAACCAGCACCTAACCGATGCGCAACAAATCCAGCGAAGAAACGTTACGTGGTCGATGCCACTCGTGTCCGCGTAAAGCCGACAAGAAATGTGAACACAAAATTGCATTAAGTGCAACAGTTTCGTGTGCGGAAAGCATGCAGTCAAAACACTTGCATATTCCTGCTTATCCTGCCCACTTTCCCTCTCTGCAAAGAGGAATGAGAAATATCGTGGTCCTATTATATAATAACGGTTAAATGAATAAGATAACAAGTGAATTTGCAAGCAAGCACATGAATGAATGAGTGAGTGACTGTTCAGTAAATGCTGAACGGTACCGTTTGTGTACATTGTAATATCATAGAGTTTATAATGTCATAATTTAGCAGAACTTCATTTATTCATCCTAATTTTATGAAACCAAATCGATTTCCATATATATGTTCAGATACTGATAAGAAGACATTGTAACAGCAAGACACTCATGTGTAAAGCATGCTTGCTTAATGTTATGTTTGTAAATTCCTGAGTAAAATAGTTACGACGTGGTGCATTTTCGTACTTAATAGCTGATTTGGGTGCATGAATAACTAATGAAACTGGATGCATTCTGTGCATTTTACATTTTTAGGAAAAGTCATAGAAGCGATTTCTTGAACTATTTTCAGGGATTAAAATTTGCGTGAAAAACGGAGATTTTTTTCACCTCACGCTGACCCTATAACGGTCAACTGGCCAACTGAACACAATTTTCCTATGGACGATTATAAGTGTATGATGTCATTTGAAGTCGTTAAGGAGTTTACACTTTACTCATTCGATTAAAAGAACAGACGGCGAGGCAGACGACATACGCTGAGGCCGAGAAATAAGACGTTGTAGATATAGCGTTACCATGGATGCCTCTATTTGTATTGACTTAGACCATTTTTAAGGTGGTGGTTTCTCAGTTTAACGTCACTATGTGGTCACAAAGACCATTAGCGATGTCCTCCTCCTTTATCCAGGCTTGGGACTGGCACTGGCAGAGTGCAACCAGTGACGGAGTTCATTTTTAAGGGTTTCGTGTTAAGGTCGGTCATTAGCGATGAATGGAACGATTTGTTGTATTTTTTCTCTGTAATTATAGTTAAGGAATATACGATTAAAAGGTGTATATATAAAGGTGTCTGAAGCATCTTCACACGTAGTTTGTCGAATGTTTCAAAGTCGTTAAGTAGGTTAGGCTTACACTGTGCTCATTCATTCATTCATTTCAAACATTTTTATCTCCACCACTGATTTTGATCTGCCAGCGCTAGTCACAGGCCTGGATAAAAGAGGAGGGCGACGCCAATGATATTCGTTATCACACATGGCGTCATTAAACTAAAACTACTACAGAGATTTGCATTGCGCTCGTAGGCGCATGCGATGTAGTCGGGACCGTACGCGGCAATGCAAATTAGATCGCAGCAGCTTACAAAAGCATTGGCATTATTTATATGGAGTAGCGCATCTCTAACGGAAGTCCATGATTCCAAGTGATTGGGTTAACTGTCTAGAATGTTTGACGAGGTTTATAAAATTATGATAATCTTTTATTTTCTGGTTGATCACTGGTGTAGCGTCAAAATGCTGCAACACACTAACTGTCCAGACCATGTTGCGTAAAAAAGATTTTCATCTAGACGCCTCTAAATCCTTTCCTTTCAATGTTATAATTATATTATGGTAATTGTGCGAAATTTTCAGTTATTGCAAGATATTAAACCACAATGCACCTTCAAGAGAATTATAATAAATTCTGTTTATTCAGCAATAATGTTTACACCTTAGACACCACTAAAACGTCACAACTGGTGTTATATTAATCAAGCATAATAAACGACGATGTTCACCTGCTTGTGCAGCAATCATTCCTAACATACTTTCAACAGTTACTGATGTATGGATACATTAATGCAGAGGTCTCTCTGAAGAGACCGGAGGTGTGTCGCGTAAAACTGGTGTGTCGTCGGTGTGTCGCGGATTGGTGTCTCGCGAATTCTCACAGCATACTGTACACCCATCGTTCTTGCATTACACTGACTTGTTTACTTGAGCAGTTTAGCAGGCGTAGGTTGAGAGTTCGTGGCACTCTTTATCTTTTCCATTTCATCATAGTCTGGAGCGGCCAGTGCACAATGTTTGCTTGTAGGTCACAATTTCTACATACATGACATATCTTTGCAGATGACTTGGAAATGCACCCATTCAGCATACAATCAAAAACACGTTAGAAAACGCGTCAAATAATTATACTGTCAGACTACACAATGCTGTAGCATTCGAAAATAAAGGGGGAAATTAAAATTATTTAAGAAACGCAAATTTTATGGATAACGCAGAAATTTGCCCACTAAGCCAGTTTGCGTGATCAGTCAAGCAACCATGTTAAGCAGGGTAGACAAAATCCAGAGGCCCGAATACCCAATGACCTTCGAACTTTAAACTGAAATTTTCTGTAAGCTAATAGTGTAAATTTTACATTTTTCAATGACAACAATTGGACGTTTTGAGGGACAGCGTTTAGTTTCGGCAGTGTTTAACTGTCTTTACCCCATGTTTCTAACCTGTCAGGGTGGCCTGGACTATGTGGTTAAATGATGATAGCTTTTATGCTATTTCTATCCCCCTAAGATAGTTTTATAGAGCTATCCTGTCATGTTCATTCGTTAGCCACGTTAATGGGTAAGTCCTCAATCGTCCTAGGACCCTCTGGTTAGATTGCTACGCAACTGTGTGTATGTACCGTTATTGCACTCACATAATCAGGTTTTTGTAGCGTGCAGTTGTACACAAAATGTGCAGTTCTAAACAGGGCTGTTTTTAAGGAATTGTTAGAACTGCACATCCTCTTCTCTCCTTTCTCATCATCCATGGTAAATTACTCCCCATCTGAGGAAAATGACCTATTTTTACTGGCTTTAACTGCACGGAACGTGACGAAAGTGCTTCTACAACTGCACGAATCCATTTAGAACTGCACATTTTGTGTAGAACTGCACGTTAAAAAAGCCCTGGTTCTAAATGTATTGTAGAAGCACTTGTGTGCCGTTAAAACTAGTTTAAAAGGTAATATTTTCCTCCGTTTTGGAGCAATTTACCACGGAGGAAGGGAAAAGAAAGATTGGGTTGTGCAATTCTAAAAATTCCTTAAACACACTCCTGCACAAAACTTGTCGATCGCCGGGCGTCTTACTGTCTAAACAACATCCAGGAGCAAAAATCCCATTTACTGTTTTAAAGCCAAACAATTAACGTAGACCCGTAGAGTCATAAAACGACGCAGAATCGCAGATTTAGATCAGTGGAATTTAGAATTCCAGAATCGTTGGAAACTAGAAAGCATTCAGTGTCAACTTTTTCCTTCAATAGAGAAAATTTGTTTTTCGGCGGCAATTTGGAATTTTGAATGTAAATTTCTTAAAAAAACGACTGATTAGGTTGTCAGAATTTACTCCTCATCGTCGCATCTAGGCCTACTTATTCTGGTCAATATTTAGAATGAGTAGGCCTAAATGCGACGATGGGGAGTAAATTCTAACTAAATTTTAGTTTAAAGATTGGCGCCCATATTATGGGCGCCAATACTTCTGAACTTTTCCAGTTGACACCTAAGTATAATTATTGTCTAACATAACCAGCTGCCAAGCAACACTCTGGAATACATTGTATTGCAGTATAAAATTCAGATAAGACGTCAAAAACAAACAAGACTAAACACAAATGAGAGCTGTAACCTGAGACCATAAGAGCAAATTTACTATTATTACAATTATCAGCCGATCTACAGATTAGGCCGCAGTGTACTTGGTCAATCGTGTGTAGCCTTCTGTTCGAAGGCATTGCCATCCAATGTGGGCCGCGGTGCTGTAGGGCATGTTCGATACATTTGAACCAGATTATCTGTCTTCATAGGTACGCGATACCTTGAGATGATAAATTGAAATCTTTGTAGGTCATTCTGTGCCTAACTACTTCTGACAACGCCAACCGTTTTTGTTGTCATAAAATGACATTACGCTCTCGATCGATAATCGATAATTATATAGCCTACCGCTGTTGGTCTAACTCTAATCGAAGCGAGGTATGTCGACGTGAACGCACAAGGAGTCTCTAAAGAAATGCAAATTACGTGGCTATGCTTAAACACCTTTTCATTGCTTTTTCAGCGGTTATTTCATTCCGTCAAGTCACAAGTATTTTCGGTTATCAAGAATTGCACGGCAAGCCGATTCCTACGATCTTTAAACTATGCTGAAAATTCAAGTAAAGTCCAACAGTTTCCTGAGAATAGTTGTAATTATATGAGTTAGACCCTACTGCAGTAGGTCTGTATATTTCAGCACTCCGAAATTAAATCCATCAGTCATGGGCGATGATATTCACACGTCGGTCGGTTGTAGTCTAAGTCTGCCCTCTCAAACCCCAGACATGAGGAGGGTTGACTACATGGTTGTGCTATGAGTTTCCCTGCATGCATGTACTGGGATCTCCGGGCTACTGAGCACATTGAGCGGTCATTTTTCATTTGCACCAGCTCCCTCTACGCCATTGGGTTATTTTTTTGTCCCGAGGTAAACAGGATCCCTCAGTGACTTCATTACCGTCTAGTATAAAATCACAGTCTGCAAAGCCCTATTCATATTCTGTGTCCTGATCAGGGTTGGTAGAGAGAGAGAGAGTGAGAGAGAGAGTCAGAGACAGAGACAGAGACAGACAGAGAGAGACAGAGAGACACATGCAGATGCAGATGTAGAGACAGAGACAGAGACAGACAGAGAAAGAGAGACACATGCAGATGCAGATGCAGATGCAGACGTATTGACAGAGACAGAGATAGAGACAGAGACACAAAGAGACAGAGACGGAGAGAGACAGAGAGATAGAGAGACAGAGACAGGGACAGAGACAGAGACAGATGCATTGAATATCAGGCTGCTGACATATTCAAATGCTCGTGCGCTTCGGCGTGAAGTCGGACACATCCATCCATCCATTGAATGATTTCAGTGATTGTGCCTCGATCTTTGTTTGCTCGTCATAAGTTAAACCAGCGGTTCCCAACCCGTGGCCCGCGGGACAAAAGTGGCCCTCCTGGCCTACAAAAATGGCCCGCAGCATCTAAATGAATTAAGAAAAATATGTGTAAAAATTGACAATTTGGACATGATGGAATATATAATTCTTTTCTATTACAAATTATTTTATTAGGACGTTAATAAATAGCATCAAACATTCTATTTTGATTAAATTATAACAATTTTATACGCCTTCAGTTAATTAAATTTTAGGCTTGTGGCCCCCTAATGCCCTTCAACTGAGAAAAAGTGGCCCGACAGTCAAAAAAGGTTGGGAACCACTGAGTTAAACCGAGTAGTGTTCAGTATCAAGTTATTAGTTTTTCTTCGACTGAAGCTGCGGTTTATAAAACACTATGCAACGCATTTAAAAGGTGTTTACCTTGCTCTTAAGTGCTGTAATATGCCGAGCAAATTTCTGTCCAGGGTAACGGCCTCTGTTGTCATAGACCCTGGTCAAATCTGGATCCATCCTAAAAGGTGTCTCACTTGTATGTTATTTTTCATTGTTTACTACCATCTTGCGGCAGTCTGATTCGTTAACATGGTCGCTTGCAGATGACTCGCAGACATAATACTGCCGTCATAAGCAAGAACCAGGTAACTAAAAAGTCGGCCCTTTTGAGTTAGATGCAGTTCCCGCATCTATTAATGGTCCTACAACTTGGAAAAAATAAGAAACTCCTATCTTGATTCAATCACAGGGAACCAGCGTGTGTGAAAACCACGTATCTGCAGAAATAGCATAATAGACGTGCTAAGCAAAAACCACGCATTGCGTTGCTATGGATGGATGGATCCGATTTGACCAGGGTCTATGACAACAAAGGCCATAACCCTGAACAGAAATTTGCTCGGCATATCACAGCACTTAAGAGCAAGGTACAAGACCAGATTTGTTTAAAATGCCATTACAGCGTAGGCATTTCCTAACTGTGATGGTATTATTTTAAGCTGTCATCTCAGCAAAATCTCTCATAATTTCATTGCTAAAAGACATGGTTTAATCACCTGGTGCGCCTCCGATAAAAATTTATATCATGAAACAATGTTATAATAGACGGTATGCTTCATTACATACAATGCTACTACACTGTTGCACGGGAGTTCGAAGCAGTGTTATGGATGGATCCGATTTGACCAGGGTCTATGACAACAGAGGCCGTTACCCTGGACATAAATTTGGCTGGCATATTACAGCACTTGAGAGCAAGGTACTATGCCTTTCTGTCTCCATTTCTCTGGACCGCCGTTCGCTGCGCACAGCTGCCCGTGGTGACTATTTTGTCCCTTTTTCATGAACCACAACTATGCAGCGAAGAGCATTCTCTGTGGTTGGTCCAGCTATCTGGAATGGCGTATACCTGCGGCTCTCCGCTTGCTTCCATGTGAATCTGCTGGCTCTATCTGTTATCTTTTCAGTACATTTCTTTTCGACCAGAACTGGGTTGGAAGAGCCCTCCAAATGCAAGACAACGAACTACACCAACATGCCCCACAACTTTGGCCTGGTAGAGTAGTGGTTAACACGCTGGCCAGGAGTGCGAGAGGTAGTGAGTTCGAGCCCCCGTTGGGCGGATTAGCTTTGTAGGCTGCTATTAGCGCCGTTGTAATTACAAAGCTGTCTGTTCAGTTAGTAGTTAAGTTTAATTAAGATTACTGCATAACTTGTAAATGTAAAGCGCAGTGCATCTTGCAGGCGTTTATACAACGAATCGTGACTTACAGAGAACATTTTGGCCGCAGACAGTGTTTCACTGTGAATTAAAGAAAAGATATTATTATTATTATTATTATTATTATTATTATTATTATTATTATTATTATTATTATTATTATTATTACAATTATTATTTACTGTATAGTGTTGTGAATAGTGTCGAAATCGATGATAATTATATGTCAACATCTTTTGCAAATTTCTTAAGGATCCAGAAGTCCAATGGAAAATTATCAGGCGACCCCCGTTTTCATAAACGCTGGAGTATAATCCATGTAGATGGAATGGTAATCGTGACGCACGAGCGTTATTTTTCTTCGTAGTCGTTAGACACCTCTTTTTGCAATTCATAATAACATATAAGAAAGAATAACTGGAAATCTTTTCGTGTGCATTCAAGAGTTCGCAATGACGTAGGACAACGTAAAGTTAAAACCCTTCACTGTTTGCAATCTGACAGTGCCAGTCACAAGCCTTGATAAAGGAGGAGGGCGACACTGTGCTCATCTTTGCTATGGCACAGTGTCGTTAAATAGGAACTAGCTCTTACTCCCCCCACTGGATGCAACCTGAAAGTGCCAGTACCATGCCTGTAGAAAATAGGCGGGCGACATTAATGAGATTTGTTGTCACACATTTGAATTTTTACTTTTAATATTCCACAAACTGTTGTCATACGCTGTCATTAGACTTCGGATCCATCCAACCGTTAATACACTTAACAATTTCAACAAGCGTTTACGGCAGTTGTGATATTGTTAAACTGGCGATTGTTTCATAATTTCAAATATTTGCCGCAGAACATCGCTAATGGCTGCGAAATACATTAATGTTAAACATCTTATGTAAATCTAAATGCACTTCACGATGTGTTTTGATGAAACGAATAGTTCTCTTAATTGTTTCTTATATTTTAAGGCATTCAGAAGATACTTCATGTGATCTCAGTCAAACAAATTCTGATGCTGATATTGATTGAAGAAGAATCCAAACGGTCAAAGAACCGTGTCTAAAATTGTTTTGTGAACTTTCAGAAGGCATTTTGGTTCCATCAAACATCACGTGACTGGAAAATAATAATAAACTGCTGGTATATTACTGCAAAAAGACATGCTAGAGAAGACTCATAGAAATATTAAAAACGTGGTATATGTATTCTAAAGTGAGTGCGTTAAAAGGTGTTTATTTTTCTTCTCATTCTTTTAAATTAACGGCAACTGATCAAACAATGATCTCAATAAACATGGCGTAACGTAAGTTTATATAAAATTTTAGAATTCGTTTAAACGGTGTCCAGCGTGGCCAGATTTGATCGTTGTCATTATAGTTTAGAAACAAATCGACATATTTCATTCATTCATTTCGATAATTTGTATAGCGCCTAATAAAGAAGCCTGCTCAGAGGCGCTCCCAGCCCAGCCACAGCTAAAAAGGTCTGATTTAAGCGACATATAAAAAGTAGGTGAATATAGCCTAGGCAAATGTCGCAAAGTTAGCGAGAGGCCATTCCAGACTGCGGGACCTGCAATACAAAAGGCTCGACACTGTCTGATAGAAGTGCGAGTTCAAGGGTGCTTAAATCGTGTCCACCGCTATATTGTTTCTTGGCCCATCACTGTTGCATGTGCACTTGTTATAGCGCCCCTTCAAGCTCTACTCGGAGGCGCTCTCGAATACAGCGCGGACACTGCATCGGAGTTTCACGACGAAGCGCTGAGCAATCGCGAGTGAAGGACTTGCCCAAGATCCCTACGCAGCGACTTGAGGTGGATTCGAACATGCAACCCTATTTGACCACGTCCGGCGAGAACTGGTTATAATAAGGCATTCAGAAGATAATTCTAAACGGAAGTCATAAGAAGGCATGTGATTACAGTCAGACAAATTCTGAGATTGTTTGAAGAAGAAGACAAACGGTAAAAGATCCGTATATTTAAAACTGCATTTTGGTTCCTCGAACATTACGGGACTGGACAATAATAATAAAACATGAGGAGTTGAGGATGAATCATAAAAACATAGAAAACGTGGTACTTTGTATTACAAAGCGAATGCGTTAAAGAGGTGTTTGTTTTTATCATTTTTTTTAATTCACGGCAGTCGAAGAGACCGAAATTGTCAAGAATGGATTCCAATAAACATGGATCCACTGTTGAAATAATGTTAACCATAGTATTTCATGAGAAATTTAACCCTTTGGTGCCTGATGTCGCCCAAAATGGAATTCTGCAAAAAACACGTTAAATTAAATCTGCAATAAAGACGCAATTTAATCTAATTTATTTTAGGGACGTCATGCCAACATCTTGATCACAATTTTTTTACTAGAAGTGAATACCAAAAATAGTTTGTCTAATGTAAATCGTGTTTTATCATCCTACTGACCCATTTTTAATTACGTCAACTATAATTTTTAATTACATCAACTATAATTTTTAATTATAATAAAATTAAATAACGATTTTAACATAAAAATAGAGACTATGACATCTTTCTACTGTTTTTTACATATTAAAACGCCATTAATGATTAAAATCGTTATAAATCATTATTTTGCACTCAGGCATTGCCAGTCTAATGACTGGATAAAGGAGGAGGGCGACGCTATTGACCTTTCTTAACACGCTGTGTCCTTAAACTGAAACTACAACAGCACATTCTCCAGCGTATGAAATTAATCATCTTTTGTTATAAATAACCTACTTTAAAAGCGTTTTAAAGGTGTGCAAAAGAGATCCTACGTTGTCTACATCAGGTATGTCTCTGATTGTCTCTGTCTGTCTCTCGGTGTCTCTGCGTCTCTGTATCTCTCTCTGTACGTCTATGTCCCTCTTTATTCCTAAATGAAATTTCCTCTCTTGGGGTTATCGCAGTGGTCGTCACAAGTTATTGACAACCTAGGTCGTTGAACATCGGCAAAATTGTTCGGCATAATGCAGTTTATCGTTGGATTCTCAGTCATTTCCACGTGATCATTTTTGAAATAAATACAATGTTTAGAGAACTGTTTAAAGGTGTGTAGTAACGATCATAATCGATCAATCATGAGAGCAATACTATCCACTCTATTCTGCGTGTATCGTTGTCTACATCTCTCTGTCTCTGTCTCTGTCCCTGTCTATTTGTCTCTCTATCCCTCTCTGTGTTTCTTTTTGACTATGTCGGTCTCAATGCCTTTCCTTCTTATTGTCAAATCTATTTCTTCTTGCGAGGTTTTGGTAGCGGGAGCGCTATTAATATAAACACTACAAAAGACATAACGTTACTTTGACTGTCGACTACAAGGGATGCAATGGACTCGAAATATGACCACGGCAATGGAATTCATCTATTTGTACCCATCGGTGCCATATTGATGATGATAATGATAATTTATTCCCTCCATTGATTGATTGATTGATTCATTCATTGATTCATTCATTGATTCATTCATTGATTCATTCATTGATTCATTCATTGATTCATTCATTCGTTCGTTCGTTCATTTATTTATTTATTTTTATTCATTCATTCATTCGATCATTCATTCAAGAATTTACTTGGCACCTTTCAAGAAACGCACCCAAC